>CAUYUJ010007126.1:5000-47500 GCA_963575745.1 Prorocentrum cordatum
AGGTGGGCCCTTTTTCAGCTTGCTCGCAACAGCGTGCCAGTACTCGCTGTACGCGCCCTCTGGCCCACACGCTCTGTTCTTATTTCGCACTGCGGAGGGCGTCGCCCATTTCTATTTTCAAACGGTCCCCAACGTCTGCCGGCAATTCGTCTCCCAAGGGCTTGTCGCCGGAAGCTGCTGCTTGTTAAACGTGCCACTGGATTTGCTCTAACTGTCCCGCCAAGGCGCCAGCCGCTGGCCCACATGTCGCTGGTTCTCGGTGCCCGAGGCTCCCGGTAGGCTCGGCTGCTCTGCCAACCCCCACTCTGGCAAGCGAATTATCTAACCAATGGGCTTTGCCCTTCTCGACCATGTTCCTACCAGCTTTGCACAGCTCGCGCTCCAAAGTTGCGGCCCGGGCTTCCGGCAGCGCACTGCCAATCGGATATACAGGCCCTGTCCGCTTTCCGGACAGGTGCCGGAAGCGCGGCGTTCGCAAGGCCCTTGCCTGGCCTGTGCCCTGGTCTTCCTCTGCCGCCACGCTGGGACAGAAGATGGTGGCAAACTTTCATTCCACACCTTTCTGCTCCGAAACTGCCGCGCCCTGTCTGCGGGAGCAGGCAGTCTTGCTGCCATCGCGCCCAGGCATCTTCACCACGGCACGCACTAGAAAACTATCCGTTGCAAGAGCTGCTCTTTGGGTGGATCTCCAGACTCTGCTGCGTCTGCTAAGCCCCAAACCACACAGCAGGAAATTCGACATGCTGGAGCTTTCCTCTGTCACATAAATTGCTGGCGCGACCCCGGGCCCCATGAAGGCGGCCTTGCTCTCCGGCCCCCCCGAGGCCACAGTGTCCGCGACCACCAGAAATTCCCACGCAGAGCTCAATCCGCAAATCTCGATTTGGACCATCCACTTTGCATTTGGCACGGGCGCCGAAAGCAGCGTGCTCTACGCCAAGCCGGCGGCGCCCAAGTTTCGAAATCAGATTCCAAAGAATAACGTCCCTTGGTTTGTAAAGCACCGCTGGTACGCAGCCTCTCGAGCAAGGGACACTACAACCTCACGTCGTGATCTCGGCCGTCAAGTGTAGCATCAACGCACGCGGCTCCCAGGGCGCCCCCCTGGACCTGCAACTTGAAGCAGCGAATCTGGTCAGACACTCGCGTACACGAGCACACCGCTGGAGACCGCGACGACACAACCACTCCCACTCCTGAGAAGTTATTGTCTCGGCTACCACGGCCGGCCCAGAAAAAGAACAAGGCAACAGCTCGCCCACTACACGCTGCTATCCACGATTCGCGTCTCGAAAGGGAGGAGAGAAGAACAAAAAAAAAAAAAAAAAAAAAAAAAAAAAAAAAAAAAAAAAAAAAAAACTCCTGTCACGTCTTAGCTTGGTAGTCTTCCGATCACTTTTGGCATTGGACGCCCCGAGTCCCACTCGACAAAACTCCTGGGCATCGCCAGCCCTGTCCCCGAAGTTCCGCTGACAGGCGTCTGCTGCCGTTGTGGTGAAACTCGCCCACGCACCCTCGGCCCCACCAGTGGCCCTTGCCAGAGCCTTTGCTGTTCCCAGCGCGGCTATCGGCAAGGCAGTCTTGCACAGTCTCCGTTACGGTATTCAGCGCATGCTAGTCCGAGGCCCTCCTGCCAGACCGCCAACTCCTGGTCCAACCGCTCGACCTGAAGACGTTCCCGGCCACAGTCGCCTCCAACGCCTCCTTTCCCGCCGCTTTCACGATGCCCCCTCTCGCGGCCGATGGCGACGCACTCTTCCGCAGAGCCCCACTCCAGAAGGAGGTCCCTGAGGCCCCGCAAGTACCCCAGAGCACCACCACCACCACCACCGCCACCACCACCACCACCACCGCCACCACCACCACCACCACCACCACCACCACCACCACCACCACCACGGGCATGCCAAACCCCCAGCGCCATCCCTCCATATCTGCGCGCCCTCGACCTGGACGCTCCACCGCGTGCAAAACGCAAGCAACAGGCAACAACATCAAATGAGCGGAACCCACAGGACTGATGGAAAAAGAAGACAGGGGGAGAACCGAAAGAAACCCCCCCCCCCACGCAAACACAAAGGGAAAGCACGGACAATCCGGAATCCACCAAGCCAAAGCGCCCAACCAGGCAGGGCAAGGCAACGAAACAGCACGGCACCAGAAGGAGCGCCACAGGCAGAGAGGAGAAAGGTTTCCTCTCTTCAGCTCCCAACCAGCAGCCCAGCGAGCAGGGAGAGAGCAAGCAGCGCGAGGAGGAGCCCCTCCCCCGCGCAACTTCCTGCCTCCGGCCGTACCCAGCCGTGCGGCGACTGCTGCCCCGCTCTCTGTCTTCCCACCTGCGACTGGGCTTCGCGTTTTAGCCCTGCGGCCTCGAAGCGTTGTTCTCCACCGACCACAAGCAACAGACTGCAGCACCGCACCGCAGAGAGAAACGCAACCACACGGCGGCTCGGCACACCGCCCTACCATCACGCAGCGCGTCCCGCGGCCAGCGCGGCCCGCCCTGCGAGGGTCAGACAGGGACGGGAGCACGCAAACAGGAAGCGACGTCACTAGAACTCGCGTGCCCCGCACGAGGGGTCCAAGCAAAGCTCCTGCCTTTACAGGACACCACCGTCAAGGCGCTGTTTCCGAGGAGGCCACCCCCTCCTCGCAGCCCCGACGGCCTAAGAGAAGAACCCCAGTGCCAACGCGCGGACACACCCTGGTGAAAAGAACTGCGGTGGACACGGACGCACGACGCAGCGTATACACAAAACAAGCCTGCCTGTGCAGCCAGCGGGCGGGCATGTCGACCGAGCCGCGAACACGGCTGACAAGCCAGGCGAACCGAGCTGCAAGCCTGGCTCGTTACGACAGCCGGGTGGGCGGAGCCTGCGGCCAAGGCTGGGCTCTGGACCCAGGGAGGCGCGGGCCGCGCAGGACAGCCGAGGCCGCGAAAGGCCTACGAGGGCGCAGCTTGTGACAGCGGCAGCGCGCGAGGCACGCGGCGGCAGGAGCGGACGGCGGCGGCCGAGGCCAGACCCCGCCCTGGGGCTGCGGCGGCCGCGGCCAAGGAGGGCCCGCAAGGTCGTGGTGGGCGGCAGAGGCACCCGAACGAGCGGCGTGCTGCCGCAGGGCGGCAGGCCTAGCCTACGACAGGTTCCAGGCCCCCCTGCCTCTGGCCAGCCCGCCGCCTCGAGGCGCGCCCCCGCCCCGTACTCACCGTGGGCGCGCGGAGGTCTGCACCGCAGCCGCGCCGCCGCAGGTGCGTGCATCCCTTTGACGCGGTGGCTTTGGGCGGTGGGGTGAGTCGAGGCGGGGTTGGGGGAGTCCGTGCCCGAAACGACCCCAGGGATAAGAAAGTGCGCCTCCAGCTGGGCCCGCTCCGCTCGTGTACCCCGCCAGGGGACTGTGGACCAGGGACGGCTGGCAAGAAGTCCTGTCCAGCGACAACCCCTGGAACAAAAAGCTGAGGGGGCACAACCAGCGGGGGCAGAGCGCCCAAGCAGAATGCTACAAGTTTGGCTGCCACTTCAGACTGTCTTGTCGAGCCTATCCCAGGGCCGCTACAAACTGACTACTGCCCAAGGCCACACGCAGCAGTCAGCCCTGGCCGACTGGGCAGGGGAAGACACGCGGGAAGAACGAAACTGGAAAGAGCTGCGTCGTGTGCGACGCAGTCCGCCTGCCGATCCCGCCGCTCTGAGGCAGACGCGCTGCGCTGCGACGGGACTACCTGGCGACACCCCTGCTGCCTGGACTGGCGGCGACAGTGCCGACTGGGAGGCCCAAAAAACGCAAGACCATGTTGCGTCAGCAAGGGGCTGCCACTCCGGGCGGCCGGCACACAAATGAAACGAAAGCCACCGACAAAGATTTGCGAAGCGCAGGCTGCAAAAACGGCCACTGCGAACAGAGGGGACGCTGCATGAGCTATTTCTCTTGCCGCCCACTCTTCCTGAAAGCGGGGTAACGTGGACAGCTGGCCCCCATGCATGTTACCGCTGTTGTCTCCTTCTCCCTTTTTAGTCTCTCCTCAATTTTTGTCGCTGCCGGCCTGCCAGTGCAGCTTTGGCTCCAACAACGCCCCTGGATCACGCTTGCCCCGCGGGAAAGAAGGGACCGCCCAAGAAGCCATGACGAGCGCACTCCGCCGTGCCATGGGACGCGCACTCCTTCATCGGAGGCGGCCTGGGCGAAACTCCTGCACTTTTCAGTGGCGGGCAACGCGTAGGATCACGTGTTGTTGGAAAGATCCACCCGGTGAAGTTGCACAGAGAAGAATTGGGGGCCCTGACCCTTCAAGACGCGTTGCCAACTGTACCGACGGCCTCGCCTCTCGTGGCTTTGCGGGTCCCGCGGCTTTCGCAGTCACGGGCGCCTCAGGCCACGGACTCGCCCGCCACTGGAGCAGTATGTTGCTGTCGGGCAGACTTCGCAAGGATCGAGCAACAAGTCCAGCAAAAGCGGTAGAAGTGCACCCAAGCTCCTGCAAAGCTTAAGCACTGAGACCTCTGATCCCGTCCGAGCCCTGCCAGGCGCCAGCAGTATCGAGACACGGCCCCTCGGGCCAAGTCTACAAGCACTGGCAGGCGCTTGGACGTGCCGCAGTCCGCGCATTTCACTGCAAGCATGGCGCTGTAAGACGTCGTGAAGCATCACTCTGCGAAATGACGCGATCATCATCATCATCATCATCATCATCATCATCATCATCATCATCATCATCATCATCATCATCATCATCATCATCATCATCATCATCATCATCATCATCATCATCATCATCATCATCATCATCATCATCATCATCATCATCATCATCATCATCATCATCATCATCATCATCATCATCATCATCATCATCATCATCATCATCATCATCATCATCATCATCCATCATCATCATCATCATCATCATCATCAGCATCATCATCATCAGCATCAGCATCATCATCATCATCATCATCATCATCATCATCATCATCATCATCATCATCATCATCACCATCATCATCATCATCATCATCATCATCATCAGCAGCAGCATCATCATCATCATCAGCATCACCATCATCATCATCATCATCATCATCAGAATCATCATCATCATCAGCAGCAGCATCATCACCATCATCAGAATCAGAATCATTATCAGAATCAGTATCATCATCATCATCATCATCATCAGCATCAGCATCAGCATCAGCATCAGCATCAGCATCATCATCATCAGCATCATCATCAGCATCATCAGCAGCATCATCAGCATCGTCACCATCACCATCACCATCATCATCATCATCATCATCATCATCATCATCGCTCATCATCATCATCGTCATCGTCATCATCATCATCATCATCATCAACATCACCATCATCATCATCATCATTATCATCATCATCGTCATCACTATCACCATCATCATCATCATCATCATCATCATCATCATCATCATCGCTCATCATCATCATCGTCATCGTCGTTATCAGCAGCAGCATCATCATCAACATGATCATCATCATCAGCATCATCAGCATCATCATCATCAGCACCATCATCAGCATCAGCATCAGCAGCATCATCATTAGCACTATCACCATCATCATCATCATCATCATCATCATCATCATCGTCATCATCATCATCATCGTCGTCATTATCATCATCAGCAGCAGCATCATGATCACAAGCATCATCATCAGCTGCATCATCATCAGCATCATCAGCATCATCAGCATCATCATCATCAGCATCATCATCACTATCATCATCATCATCATCATCATCATCGACAATATCATCGTCATCACCATCAGCATTATAATCATCACTAGAATCGTAATCATCATCAGCATCAGCATATGCATCATCATCAGCATCCTCATCATCTGCAGCACCATCATCATTATCATCATCATCATCATCATCATCATCATCATCATTGTCATCATCATCGTCATCCTCATCATCACCACCACCATCACCATCATCATCAGCATCATCATCTTTATCAGCATCATCGTCAGCATCATCAGCATCAGCATCAGCATCATTATCATCGTCAGCACCACCATCAACATCATCATCACCATCATCATCACCATCATAATCACAACCACCACTACCACCGCCTTCATCATCATCATCATCATCATCATTATCATCACCATCATAGTCATCATGATCATCATCATGATCGTAATCATCAGCATCATCATCATCAGAAGCAGCAGTATCAGAAACAGCAGCAGCATCTGCAGAAGCAGCAATAGCATCATCAGCGGCAGCAGCATCACAACCATCATTGTCAATATCATCATCATCATCATCATCATCAGCAGCATCATCCTCATCATCAGCAGTATCATCATCATCATCACCATCACCATCATCATCATGATCGTCATCATCGTCTTCATCGTCATCGTCATCGTCATCATGGTCGTCACCGTCATCATCTCGTCAAATTCATCATCGTCATCGTCACCATACTCGTTGTCATCTGTATCACCACCACCATCATTATCATCATCAGCAGCAGCATCGTCATGAGCATCATCATCAACAACATCACCATCCTCGTCCCTCGACCTATTCCTCCATCCCCTGCCTCCTCCCCCACATCCTCCTTTCTCGCCTTTCCTCCTTCCCTTTCTCCCTCCCGGGTCCCAGCCCGCCCACGCCCCTGCCAAGTTCCCCAGCCCTTCCACATCGTCGTCGTCGTCGCCGTCGCGCAGTCCTCGACGCCCGGCCCGCAGGGCGGGCAGCTGCGGGCAGCTGCGCTGGCCCGACCACGCCCCGAAAACGGACATGGCGGGGAGCCGGGCCCTTGCGCGCAGGGAGGGGCCGCGGACGCAGGCCGGAAGGAGGAGGCTGCGGGCGAGGAGGAGACGTTCCAGACCCTCGCCATCGGCGGCACGCCTGGGGGAAGTGAGAAGGAGAAAGGTCTTCTCAGAAGGCTCGGAAGGCCCCACGCCTTCTGCGAGGCTTCCTGAGCCTTCCCCGACATGGAAACCTTCTCACACGGCGCGAGGGCTTCTGAGAAGCCCCGTCGCCTTCTGAGAAGGCCTCCTCCTTCCTACTTCCACCCTCGCTCGCCGCCGGCAGGAGGCTGCGGACGAGGATGAAGGGGCCCTGGGACACACAAATTCGCTGGCCCAACGGGCCAGAGGCGTGCTAAGATCTCCAGTAACTACTTAACAATATTTCTAGTTCGCGCGCGCGGGGCGGCCCCTGGGGGCCCTCGGACGAAAAGTACCCCGGCTGACCCCTGGCCGGGTCCGTCCCGGCCGGGTCCCGGGCGATCCCCAGGGAGGAGGCTATTTTTCGGCACCCCTCACGAGGATCGTGGCCTCCGAGGGGGTGGCTGCAATCGACTACCCCCCCTCCCGCCCCAAGGGGCCCCCAAGAGCCCCCAAGAGGCCCCAGGGGAGCCCCAGACGCCGCCAGGAGTCCCAAGACGCTCCCAAGACAAATAAAAGGATTACCGATATTTCATATATTTTCTAGGGTTTTGTCGTCCCCCCCACTTCCCATATTTTCCCATATTTTCCTGGGAGTGGACGATTAATTGTGTCTGTGTTTTTTCCCCTCCTGAAGCATGGCTCTCTGGGCAGGGCGAGGCCAAAACAAGCATAGACTGCTTGCTTCGTGATGTTCCAACCTACTACTTCACCCTTGACCACCAGAAGGAATTCCGGGCACCCAGAAGGTATCGCAACTGCACGGCTATCACTCGTCGGGCCCTGGAAGGCGCTGCTCGCTCGGCACTCCGCCGGCGCGCCGGGCCGACACCGCCTCGAGACTTCTGGGGCTGCTCGAAGGTATGTTTCTGGGACGTGGTCCACAAGTGCGATTGGAACAACATGAATCGGGGGCGGCCAAGAGGGGGGTGACCAAGAGGGGGGGTGCAAATCATGGCCGGCGACATGTGCGCGGCCCAGCGGGGGGGCCAGGGACTTAATGAAATAAGAAGAGGCGCCATGAAATCTGGGGAAACATCATGACCCCTGCCATGATATCCAACCCCCCCTAGTCATCACCCCCCTCTTTGCCGCCCCCGAGAACAACATGAAATGCTTGCTTCGCTTGCGCCGGGCGCGAGCCGTGCCGCGCAGCTGACGCGAGCACGCGCCGCGCGCGCCTCCTTGACGGGACCTTGCGGACAGACAGGCCGCAGCGGGCGGCGCGAGCCGACGTGGAAGCCACAGGCGCGCACCCCAAGGCCAGCACGGCCACGACAGAACGCAGCTGCGCCGCCACTGCAAGTCTGCTCTGAGATACAGTAGGGGCGCTGACCTGGGGAACCCTAAATGAGGAACGAGGCCCCTTTTTCCCCATTAGTTCAGCTTCGATTTCCCATCGAACACCTCAGGAAAGCCCAAGGCAAACTGTAAAACAACGAAGGAACACGGAGTCCCTCCCCAACGAAAAGGGTTCCTTCGTCAGCGCCCCGACTGCATTGCGTCCTGCCACGAAGAAACACCCGCAGCGCACCCACACCGACGACCCAGGCAAGGCCCAAGCCGACGTGACACCAGTCGCTTGAAATTGGTGGAGCATCCGGCTGCCACCAGGGACGGCAGAACAACCCTCGATTCTGCGTGTGGGCAACTCCACTACGAACACACAAAGAAAGACCAACCCTGGCACAAGAAAGACCCAGTGCAAAAGCGTCCCAGACATCAGGCATCGCAGACTTCACAGCACTTGAAGGGTTTTGCCTAAAATTACGCGCAGACTCTCAGCTGAACAGAGTAGTCCGAATTCAATACCAGGCATATCAGAAAGATCGCGCACGAATCTTCACACACAAGAAATTTCGCAGTATTGCGAACACTGCCCGAAAAGCGGCAAAGGCCTTCCAACGCAGCTGCACGCTTCACGTCGCGCGCGGGACCTGCCGATCTGATCTCACGAGCCTTTCTGCCAACTCCGCCGTTGTTCATGCACGGAGACTGCCAACATAGGTCGCAAGCAACTGCACAGGGCTCAGCAACTGCGTCAGACTCGTAACCACGGCAATAGGCTGTCGACAAGATCCCGCTTGCAAGAATTGTACGACCGCATCGGGCTTGGAACCAACGCGCTGTGACGAGATTGAACGAACATAATGTTGACCTGCTTGTAACTGTACAGGTACGCGCCGCTCACGAGCGACAAACATATCCACATCCATGCACTAGGCTAGGGGCCCTAGCACTCAAGATACCGCGGCACGATCCCATGGATGCGTTGAGCGCGGGCATCCACGCAAGCCAACCTTTTATCCGTGGGGTCGCCGAAGAGTCCGGACCGCAAGGCCGTGGATGCGGCCCTCCGCTCACGAGAAGCACTGATTTCGCTAACACGTGGCTGGGAATAGACTCTGCTAGACAAACGCGCTCCACCACTCGCAGAGCAACTACTCGCAAGTGGCCTGGATCCGCCGCGGGGGACTCACGATCCATTACAAAGGGGCGAACCTGTGTGTGCTCAGACGGTTGCGAGTGGGCACCCTGCGAGCAGTGGAACGCGCTCGGTGATTTGCGGCTCCGTGCCCCCGCCGCACCCGCAGGATCTCTCCGGCCGACCGCCTGCGTTGGGCTCGCCGCGCCCGGCGGCAGACGGCGTGGGCCGGGTCTGCGGGGAGGCAGGCAGGCGGAGACGGCTCCAGAGCCCGACCCTGCTCGCAGGGCGCGCCGCGACGGGCGGGGCGGGCCCCCCGCCCCGACGGGGATGCCGACGCCTGGGCGCGCGCGGCGGCCCTCGCTGCGGCCTGCCATCCTCGCTCTGCCTCGCAGCCCCGCCAGCTGCCTGCCGTTGCCGTCTCAGCCTCTGCGTCTCGGCCACGGGGCTGCCCGCCGCCTGGCCACCGACTGTCACTGCTGCTCCTCCCACAGTCGATCCTCTTGCTCGCCACCTTCCGCACGGCTCTCTGGCTGGCGTCCCGCGTTCCCCACTGCGCCCCACCTGCCCGCCGCCGCACGGCCAGCCGCTGCTGCCCCTCCCCCCCACGCTCCGCCGCAGGCTCCACGGCCAAGGTTCGAACCGTCCCTCCCCCCTCGTGGCCTGCCCCAGCTTGGCACCGTCTGCAGCCACCCCGCTGGTCCCCTCTCGCGGCTGCCTCCCCGGGGGGGCGCCCGGCACGGCGCAGGGTTGCCCGTGGGTGCAGCCCGTGCTCCCCGCCCGGCGCTGCGCGAGGGGCCTTGGCCGCACGCTCGCAGGCCCCTCTGCTGACGGACTCCATTGCGTCACAGCGCGCGCAGGGCCGCCAGGGCCAAGACATGTGCTGGTGTCTGCCGTCTTCACCTCCGTGGGCTTCGCGACCGTGGCGTTCGATCCCGCGTCTGCCACTTTCGCGCGCGTCGGTGGGTTGATTTCACATCGGCACGCGCGGCTTCGAACTGTCCCCAACTGCAGCAACAGGTTTTCTGGTACGCTCTGCTGCCTATGATTGCATATGTTGGTGGACGCGGCAGTGGCAATGGTATGCGTGTTGACTTACCTGTACGAGGGCTCCCGAACGGCATGTCTCGCCTTGAACGGCATGTGCATGCAGAACCAGATGGTGTCTCCCGACGCGCGCGTAACAGACCACTGCCCGTTCCCGATGGGGTGGGGCAGCGCTCCCGGACCTCTGGGGGGATCCCCGGCCATTCCAGGCCACCATCCCGGCCGCGGCAAGAGCGCAATCCGCAGGGCTGCGCGGTGCCGCGAAGCGTGAGGCGCTGTGCGGCCGAAGCCGATGCAGCGCCGCAGGGCAGGCACCTCCGAGGACCAAGCAGGGGGGAGCCGGAGGAGCAGGAGAGGGAGGACGAGCAGCAGCGGGAGGGGCAGGATAGCAGGAGCGGGAGCAGGACGAAGCGGGGAGCAGGAGGGGCGAGACGCTGCCCGCCCCCCTCCTGCACTCCCCCTCCTCGCCTCCCCTTCGCCGCCTCCCTCCCCCTCTTCGCCTCCCCTAATCCTCCTTGCCTCCCCCTCCTCGCCTCCCTCCTCCCCCCCCGTCCCGTCCCGCCCCTCCCGTCCCGTCCCGCCCACCCCATGCCTCCACGTCCCTCTTCCCCCCCGCTGGGGAGAGCGAGCCTTGCGCCAGGCGGCGCGAGAGAGAGGGTGAAACAGGGCGCCGCGCCCGGCCGGGGCGAGAGCTCGAAAATCGATGCCGCGGGCCGCGCGCGCGGAGCTCACCACAGCCCGCGGCGCTCACAGCCGAGCTCCTCCGCAGCCGAGCGCGCCGCCTGGAGGGCACGCACCGTCTGCTCCGCCGAAAAAGGTGCGGCCTGCAGGACGGCGGCGGCGTCCTCAGATCGAACGGCAAGGAGAACGACCGACGCACACATACCTTTTCTGGCAAGTCATGTGAGCCTCCCATGCCATCTCGCTGGCTCTTTCGAGCCAACGATGAACAACGCTAGCCGGCGCCACCCGACGCTAAATTGACGCGAACTGACGCTGAATCGGCGTCTGCCCATCGATCACCAGACGCTAGCGCACGCCCGTGCACCCGGAGACAAAAATTCAAAAGCTCGCAAGGCTCCCATGAGATGCTACCGAACAAACCTGAGGTCCGCGCGTATTTCTGGGATCGGCGCTGGGCCGCGCACTGCGGGCGCCTCCCGCAGTGCGCGCCAGCCAGGGTGGGGGGGGGAGGTCCGGCCCCGACCCAAGAGATCCGCGCGGGCCTCCGAGGGTTTGTGCCCACATCGATTTCGTTTTCCCTTCGAATCCTGCACGTATCGCGCGTCGTGCATGCCGTTGAGGCAGCAGGCCACCGACGGGGCGGACAGCGAGAGCCGCAGGGACAGCTGCTGCAGCGGCAGGGCATCGCCGCCCCCGCCCTCCGCCAGCGCCTCCGAGAGCACCCGCCGCAGCAGCGACTCCACCGCGCCCATGGGCCGCGCGTCCCGCAGCCGCAGGTGCGAGGCGCTGCGCCCCCAGTCCTCGGGGGACGTCGGCCGACCACCTCGCTGGTCCTGGCCGCCTCCTCTGGGCCTCCTGGGCGCCCTGGCCTGGGCCAGACGGCAGGCACGCCGACCAGCGGGCCCGAGATCGGCCACGACTGGCACGCACACGGATCCCTGGCCCAGGGTCGGCGAGGAGGTGGCCCGTCGACGTCCCCTCCCCCCTCCTCCCCGCCCCCTCCGCCCGGGTCCCCCGCGGAGACGCCAGGCATCGGGAGCGCGTTCAGCGGCCTGTTGCTCATGAGGGCCACCTTGAGCCCCGCGGCCGCCGCGCAGTCGCCCCCCGCGGCCTCTGGCACGGCCGCCCCCCGCCCCAGCACGGCCCCGCTCTCGAAGACGTTGAGCGGGAGCTGCGCCAGCCGGAGGCGGTGCCCCGAGCCGCCGCGGCGGCGCGCGGCGCGCGCGGCGGCGTCGACCACGCGGTCGAGGGCCAGCGCCTCATACAGGTTGGGACGGCCCGTCGTGGAGAAGAGGCACGAGAGGAAATTCCCGCTCACCCCGTAGCCGTGACCGATCGCCCCCTCGTCGCAGAGGGCCTCCAAGGCGCCGAAAGCGCGCTCCAGCCTGTCGTACATCTCGTCCCAGGCGTCAGCGATGGGAACCCTCTCGGCTGGGCGATGGGAGGGCGGACGGGGAGACGGGTAGGGGTGCGAGAGGGGGGGGCGGACGAGGAGGGCCAGCGGAAGGATGGGGTAGAACAGCTGCTTTCAGAGTTCGATTGCCCGAGTATACCGCATTCCTGCGCCGCGGGTTGCAGGCCTTGACCTCGCGCAACCGCTTATGACCCTGAAACTTGGAAAATTGACAACTGTTTCACAGATGGAGGGCGGGTGGTTTTAATGATGTGGCTCTCGCCTTAGCGCCGCGCACATTCGTTTAAAAATTTGCAAGAGCTTCACGGAGTGAGGGCGGGCGGTTTTCAACATGTGGCTCTAGCCTTAGCGCCGTGCACATTCGTTTTAAGAACTTGCAAGAGCTCCACGTTTTGAGGGCAGCTGATTTTCAAAATGTGGCTCTCGCCTTAGCGCCGCCCACATTCGTTTAAAACATTGCAAGAGTTTCACGGATTCCCACGGTCAAGTTACCAGAAATTGCCTTCTGGAAGGATTCCGTATTGTGAACGTGCAACAGTTACGTTGATTCGCGGTGTTGAAGTCCCAGGAATGCTGTTCTGGCACGAAACAGGATCGTCAAGACACAACAGTCAAGTTGATCCGTAGCGTTGAAGTCCCGAGAATTGTGTTTTGGTAAGCTTCAGTCTTCAAACGGTTGTCTCCCAGCGAGGCAATTCTCTGTGCAAGTGAACCCTTCTAAGGGCCTATGAAGAGGGAGCTTGGAGAAATGGGTTATTCCAACATCGTTGATGAACCTCGGGGTTACACTTGTCCTTCTCCTTCTCCTCCTCCTCCCTCTTCTCCTCCTTCTCCTCTTCCCTCCTCTTCCTCCTCCTCCTCCTCCTCGTCCTCCTCCTCCTCGTCCTCCGTCCGACAATCGCACTTATGGGCTCCGCCACGTGCCCCGCAGACAAGGGAGTACCCGTTCCTTCGTGGATTGCCGATCCAATCGGGTCCGACTGGACCCGACCCGACACGATGATCAACCTCCTCCTCCTCCTCCTCCTCCTCCTCCTCCTCCTCCTCCTCCTCCTCCTCCTCCTCCTCCTCCTCCTGCTCCTCATCCACCCCCTTCTCCGTCTCCTTCTCCTTCTTCTCATCCTCAAAACCCTTATCAGGATCCTCATCGTCCACATCCTTCTCCTGCCCCCTCCCCCTCCACGTGGAAGCCCCCAGGGCCCCAGAAGCGGAAGCAGTCCTGGGAACAAAGAACTGGAAGTAGAACGGGAAGGAAGGGATGCGGGAGGACGGGAGGGAAGCGGGGAAAGACCGGGAGAGGAAAAGAGAAAGTATGGGAGGGGAGGACGACGGGGAGGACGAGGGAGGGAAGAGGGAGAGGGGGTGATGAGGGGGAAAGGGAAGGAGGAGGGAAGTGGGGAAGGGGGAGATGGAAAGAAAAAGTGGAGGAGAAGGAGGAGGAGGAGAGAGGAGGGGGGGAGAGGAGGGGGGAAAAAAAGATAGCGACGAGGAAGGCGACAAAGAAGGCCTCCCCCGAATTTCCGAAAGCATCCGAGACTCTCCAAAGGTTCCTTCCCCCCCCCTTCGTCCTCTTGACCAGCTGCGCCGAGAGGAAGTACTCCGGGTTATGCAGCAGGACGAAGTCTGGGGGGGTCCCGAGGCGCTCGCCGCTGGCGCGCACCTCCGCCTCCACGAACCCGGGGTCGATCGAGTGCCAATCCTCCCCGTGCACATCGCCCTGCTGCGCGATCACCACCGACTCCGGCGGCGGCTCTGCGCCGCGCTCGACGTGGCCCAGCTTCGTGCAGATCACCACGCCTTCGCGGCACACCTGGCCGGCCTCTGCGGCGTCGGCGAGGACGCGGCGCACCAGGCGCTCGCTCGCGCCGTGCCCGCCACCAGGCTTGCCCCCGCCAGCGGAGTAGTGCGACGAGGTGTCAACGAGGTTCACGCCAGCGCGCAGGGCCGCGGAGAGCGCGCCGTGGTGCGCGGTCTCGTCGCCGCCACCGACGCGGTAGGCCCCGAAGCCGAGCGCGGCGCAAGAGAGGCGAGAGTCCCCGAGGGCGCGCACGTTCGCGGGGTGCAGCGCTCCCCGCTCCACGGCGCGCCTGGCCCATGGGAGGAGGGAGGGGGGGTGAGCGGGACGGGACTTTTGACTCAGCCCTCCGCGAAACAGTCCAATTCTGGAAGGCGGTGGTGTGCACGACGCCGATGCGTGCGCTGACCATAGCAGGCCCAATGGAATAGGCTTGGAAAACAAAGAAACGTGTGAGAAAAAAGGATGTGGACATTCGACCCTCGAGGACCTCGGAAGCCTTCACCCTGGAGAGGACGGAAGTGGGAGAGAGTGGTGGGGAGAAGAGAAGAGCAGCATCTGGAGGAATAGGGAAAAGGGAGGGGGGCAGGAGGGAAACGGAGGAGGATGAGGGGCTCTGCAAACCCAAAACTCATCAACGACATTGGAATACACATTCCTTCAAAATTCCTTCTTCATCGGCCCCTACACAAAATCATTTCAACTGAAAAAAAGTGCCTCTATGGGACACAACCGTGTGAAAATCCTGGGGCGGGCCAAAACACCATTTTCGGGACGTCAAAGCGACGAATCAACCTGACTGTTGCATATTGACGATCGTGTACCATGCAAAACACCACTATTGGAACTTAAACACCGTGAATCAACATAACTGATGCGCCGTGGCTATCGGGAACCGTTCCAAAACACCGTTTCTGGTACGTTAGCCCTGAGACTCCATAAAACTTTCGCGTCTGCCGAACCGAATGTGCGCGGCGATGGGCGAAAACCGCATTCCGGAAAGGTACCGCCCTCACTCCGTGAAACACTTTGCCACTGTTTGATACGAATGCGCGCGGCACTAATACGAGGGCCACATGTTCAAAGCCACCTGCCCTCAACCCACAAAACTCTTGCAAATGTTTCATACGAATGCGCGTGGCGCCATGGCCAAAGCCGCCTGTTGAAAAACACCCGCTTTCAGTTGCGACACTCTGGCAAATGCTATAACAAATGCGCGCGGCGCTGGGGCGAGAGCAACATGTTGAAAACGACCCACCCTTCATCCATGAAGCTCTCGCAGTTGCTTGAAATGAATGCGCGCGGTACTACAGGCGGGAGCCTCAGGCAAAACGCCCGCCACGCCCTTCCGACTGGCCTCGGGGCGCGACGAGGAAGAGTTACTCGCAAAGACAAGGAATGCAGCGAGCGACCCCTGAGCGGGCCCTTTTCGCCGGGCGGGCGCCCAGGCGGCGCGCAGGCCCTCGCCTGACAGCGGGCTGAATGCGGGGCTCGGCACTAGGAACGACTTACTCGTGCTCGTCGGCGTCGTCGACCATCTGGGTCGGGCCGAAGGCGCCCAAAGTGGGCGGGAACGAAGAATTCCGAAGATCGTGACGTGGTCCATGCAGAGGAACCTTCACAAGAAGCGAGACCCAACTCGAGGTAGCTCGCCACGTCATCGCGCCCGACATCAGGATACACTGGCGAGGGGTGGGCGGGCCCCATGGAACACATTAGCGGCGAGGGGAGCGGACCCCGAATATCCTGCAACCCCCTTCGAGTCAAAACCTCAGCACGCGACGCGTCGAGGAAACTACCGCGACGCAAGTTGGAGAGGACGCGGGGTCTCCAGCCTCTGATATTCTCGCATTGACCGTGCAAGAAGAGCGCGACGCCGCTACAACTCTTCCTCAGAAAGGGCCCGCAGCTCGACTACGGTCTCGCGCTCGCCTCTGTGCAGGGCCCAAAAAGCAAAACAGGAATCCTACGCCAGCGAGCGTAACGCATCGTCGCACTCATCGTTGGCGGCGCGGTCGGGGGCGGTCGAAGAAAGGCTGGTGCAAATAAGAGCGCACCAAAAAGACGCAATCAAATCCATCCAACGCTGAACATCGTCTAGGCACTCATGCTAGCATGGAAAGCACCGGTCCACCGCTTGGAGAACATGACGGCGCCCCCCCGCAGAACGTCGCTGTCGTCGCAGGCCAGGCCCAAAGCGCCCCTCGCTGCTTCCACAAGAAAATTTGGCAAGCCATCACCTTGAAGCACCACGCCACGACGTCTGAGACTGCGGAGTAACGAGGAGGGAATCACCCTCTGAAGCCACTCCACCTCGCAGGACCCCGCCCGCCGAGAAGAAACGAAGGCGAGACCCCGCAGTCGGCCGCGAAGCAAAAAGGTCGGTCGCGAGGAAGCTTCTGCCGTTGGAGTCCGACGCGTCAACGATCATTGCACGCAGGCCCCCCGCGTCATCCTCTTGATTGGCGGCGATCTCCGAAGGTCGGCGCCAGCGCGCAAGACCACCGCGACCAACAGGCCACGTTCACGGCAGAGAGCGCCCAGCAGGATCAGGCAGACTCCGCATTTCTTTGCTAACCCGCTGAACCCCAGAGCACCCGCGCGCCTCGCCGCCCCCCGATTCCAGTTCTCGGCCAAAAGAGCACATGTCTACAATCCTCTTGCTTCGCATCTGCGCATTTCTTGTCGAGACTGACTCACAAGCAAATAGCCGCAATATCTCGGGATGCCACGCAGGATGAGCCGTGAGCCGTGAGTGCGGGATAATAAGATACGACTGTACCGGGGGCATCCCCGCGCGGGAACACGGGTCAATCCGGTCGTCGATGTCCTGTCAGAACTCCCCTTCTGTCACAAAGAACCACAGCATGGCGCGATCCCCCGGGCGCCCCACCACAAGCCGCGCTCTTTGAGCACCAGGGGCACGAAGGCCTTGCGGGTGAGGTTTGCCGAGGAACCGTCGAGAAAGGGGCCAGCTAATGGCGACCCGCAGCGCGCGCCACCTGATTGTCCTCGCCAATCACGCCCCACGCATAACTGCCGTATCAGCGCCTCCAAACTCCACGCCAGGAACCGCCGAGACCCCCGCTCCTCCGCGACATCAATCACCACTTCCTCGGACATGCCCCAGACAGAGGGCGACGCAGGAGAAACTTCGGCTAGTCCATAGAACAAACCGTTTGGCTGAACTGAGAGGCCCCATCAGAATCCGGGAACGATGGGATGCCACTTCTTGCGAGCAGCTGGACAACCTCAGCAGCGACGCCCCGCCCTCAGGAAGCGGCAAAGCATCAAGGACACCACCCTCTGTCCATGTTGGGAGATGTTGCGCCCGCAGCAGCGGCCGGGCGTTGCTGCCCTGCCCCGCGGTCGCAGCACCAGTTGGTGGATCGCCCTCGCCGGCGCCCGTCGGCGACGGGAAACGTCGCTCCACTTGCTCGGCGAGGCGACCGCAATCTGAGGTGGCAGAGCGAATGACGCCACTTTCTTCGACGATCTGCGGCAGGTCGCCCTGGGTGCGCGGCAAGATTGACGCTTGGCAACGGGGCATCTTTCTGCAAAGAAACGTACTCCTCGAAGAACTGCTGTCCAGCCGCTGATGACATGCGCGCGGGGTCAGTCTGCCAGCAGCGCACTACAAGATTCTGACGCGCAAGAGTGCAGGGGCCAAGCTCCGGCCGCTGCGCTCATTGCCTGGCCAAAATCTGGAAGGTAGCTGCCTGGCACGATCGCGAGCCTCAGCGGTCACTTACCAGGCTTCAGCACAAAAGTCCTGGGCAAGCTGCCCGCGGGCGCCAGGGCCAGGGCACGCGCTAGGAGTCGAGAAGGTCCTCGAAGACCGAGTACCTGACGCAGCCATCAGGACGCAGAGTACACCACCTCCTCCAATCCATGAAGCATGAGCCGGCCGCGCGCCCAGCCGCAGGCTCGGTGAAGCGGCGCGTCTTTGGCAAGGACCGGACAGGGCGGGACACGCGGCGACGCGGCGTGACTGCAGGCAGCCCCAGAGACAGCACTACCCAGAGGAGCTGCAGCACTGGCCACCGCGCTAGCGTGGACCGAGGTAAACACGTCATCAACACGAGCTTCATCACCACGCTCAAAGTGGCCGTCGCGAGGCAGGCCGATAACAGCACCACGACCACAAGACGGCGAGGTGCCAGCGGGCGCCGAGCCACCGCCTTGGAGGAAAATCTGATCCGCAAGCTCTGCACCCGTCAAGGACTCGTTTCGTCGAACTGAGGCGCGACGTCGTCAAAAGTCAGCGGTTCCACCCCCCTACATGGATGCGATGGTGCAAACCAGGGCACCTGCAACCATGAACTGGTGATCGGGCAAAATAATTGCGGTCGGTGCCGTGAGGGTCGTTGAAGTACTCGGGGGGCCAGCTGACAGCATCACGACCCACGCGCTGCATGTCGCCACTACGGGCAACAGCATCATCAGAGCCATCCACCGCACCATCGTCAGGCGGGCCCGAACGCTGGGCACCAGACGCCGCTGTACTCGCCAAAGAAACAACGCCAGACTGCGACGCAGGCGGATCAGCAAGCGGCCCAGGAACAGAGAACGGGCCAGGCATGAGATCGGGGGCATCGCCTCCATATTCCTCCGCAGGGGGGGGCAAAGTCAAGCCCGAGAGCCACGCGCGCCGAAATTGCAGCCGAGCTCTTCGTCTCTCATGAATTTGCCCTCGAAAGAAAGTCGCGCACCACCTGCTAGAACGTCGACACCACGGGGCAAAGGCGACCAGCGCCATTCACGCCGAGGTCGTCACGCGCCGAAGAGCAGCTGCCCAGCGATTGAGAGCAGCGCGACCACCATTGCCAGCAGGCCCCACGTCATCGAAGAGCACATCCCCCTCTGAGATATTGCCAGGGAGACGGGGGTGGACGATGCGCCTCTGGATCGAGGGCAGGCCGGTGCACCCGCGGCCTCGCAGCCGCATCGTTCAGAACATCTCTCGCCCCACCTCATGCGCGACAGGTCGGGGGCTCACCCCCTCCGCCGACGCGGATGCTCGCGAGCGCCAATCCTCCGCGCAGCAAGCCCTCCATCATCTTTTCTAAGCCAAGATGCGGGGATCTGTCGTCGCAGCCGCTCCCGCAGGGAAGCCGGGGAGCACCGCCCGACCAAACATGGCTTTTCTGCCCAAGCCCGTCGGCGACCAGGGTCAGGGACACCAACCGACCAAGGCCCAGACGCGAGATCCGACCCTGGCCCGATGCCCTCGCATCGCAACAGGTCCGCCACTTTTTTTATTTCGCGGGTCGAGAGCGAGCCTGCTCCGGTCGAAGCTAAGCGGGCCGCGCACAGCTTCAATTACAGAGGAAGGGAAAAAGAAGGCGGGGCCTCACGAAAACACGGCACACCAAAGCACCCAACCGTCGTGGCCCCCACCAGAATCACCAGAACTTACAGACTGCAACCAGCTTTGATCCAACAATGAGATCCTGTCAGCAACTCGCGCCTGCGATGCTCATGGCGAGGTAGGTGGCGGAGGTCGATTTCTTGCTACCTGCGGGATAGCTATCGAGGAAGTGGCAGAGGGCGCGCGTAGCAACAACCCATCACCATCACTTGATGCAGACCGATCATCCCGCGGCCCCTCAAGGGTTTCGCTTTCGTCGCCCAACATGGACCTGGGCAAGGCCCTGGCGAGACAGGACAGAGCCACTGCTCGAAGAGCTGCTGATGAAGCAGGTAGAAGAAGACGGAGACAAGGCCACGGAGGCGGAAAGCGCCCGCCGAGCCCCCGCGAGCAAGAGGCCCGAGGGCGTCGTGGATGACCGCCACGTCTACGTCGAGAGGGAAGGAAGGCCCCCCGCCCCACCTCCAAGGCCGCGGCCAGCATAGCTGCAGCAGCCTTCGCCCTGGAACGACGGCATAGAATTGAATCGACAAGGCCTCGCGAACAGCTTGTCCACAGGCGCTCAATTCTAGACCGGGTGAGCACGCGCGCAACAGAAGATGATGCAGCGACTCGACTTCGGGCCACAGGACGCCCCGTCTCACGCCAGAGACGGCATCCTGGAAGACCCTTCCAAAAGATCTCGCCATTGCCAGGGCCCATCAGAACCTAGGCAGACAAGCACACGAAGCATATCATCGCGACGATCCTCGCAATCCTGGGTGCACCCACGCCAACCCTCCGCGCGGGGAACCCTGCTCGACGCCGCTCACCCACATGCCTGCCAGCGACCGCAGCATCGGATGAGACCGCGCAGTCGGCAGGGCCTTCATAAACTCCTGAATGGACCACCAGGGAGCCGCACCCAAGCCCCCAGCACGGTCGGTGAACCACATCGCCCACCTCGAAAGGACAAGCGTGATAGAGAAGGCTTGCAGCTGCATGACGCGACTTGAAACCCCCACAACTTCCGTCGGCACCCGAGCCCCGGACAGGCCGTCCTCTGGTAGAGCTTGCACTCGAGGTCGTTCGCCTGGAGGCCCAAGACCGCCCAGGCTGCAGGCGCGCAGAAGCACGGCGCGCGGTGGAGCTCGCCCGCGCCAGCGCGGCATGAGGCGAGGTCAATCGAGGAGCCAAGATGCGCCGCCAGCGCGGCTGCAGATCCTGACCAGCCGGCGCATCTCGCCCTTCAAGAGCTTGCAGGGCCAAAGGGCCGGCTGCGCCATGTAACCCAGCATGGCGGCGGCCCTCGCGCTGCACGGCAACGCATTGACACGCAGAGGCGCAAACGTCGCGGGCAACGCGACCCCTCGAACTTTGAACATGTTCCGAGCCGCTGTCTGGATGCCCATCCGAGACGCAGCGGGCGGGCCCCATCCGGGACCCCAGATGCGAGACCACGTCGGCGACCGCAGAGCCCCCCCACCCAAACACTCGCTGGCCAATAATCTGCCGCAGCTCGGCTTCCTTGGTCGACGCGAACCTGCCCACCAGAAAAAGCAACTCCACACTTAGGAACCTGCAGCTGGAGCGCGGCATGCCGCCCAGCCTTCCGCATCGGTTCTTGTGGGCAACCCAATGACTCAACTGCATATAGAGCACCACGACTGTCGTCAGCACTAGCACGGAAGACGCCCAGGTCGCAGCCTTCGATGGCAACCTCGACGTCGCGGGCGAGAGACGGCAGCAACCGCGCAGTGACAGCCAGACACACCGCACCCTTGGAAGACGCCCCGCGCGATATCACACAGGTAGGCTGCGCTGCCTGCACTTGTTGAAACCGCCGCGACGCACGCACACAGACTCCGAACTGCTTGGAAGAATCCCGACGGGACACCAAGGATCTCCAGGGCGGGCAGCAAGTACTTCCGAGGGCGACCGGGGAAAGCCTGGCCGAAATGCAAGACAACCATGATGGGGCTTGATTGCTAAGAATCAGGTCGACAGCAAGCATCTCGCGCATAGGCATCAAGCCCAATGACACCATCAATGCATTAGCGCCTGGGCACAAGTACCTTTGGGGATGTCGGAGCGACATTCCCGGCGGACTGCCGATCGCGGCGCCGGGAGTGGCGGAGCTGAATTTGACATCGGGGCTGCACGGCCCAAATGTTCGAATCTCCCCAGGCGCGGGAATGACCGAACCACCCCGGGGATCGCCACGATGAGATACCTCGGGGAGAGGACGCCCGCTCGGCGCCACCTGCGGCCCCGAGCAACCTGCCCCACTGATCGCCCGAGGCGCCCCACAGAGTCGCCGCCCAGATGGTCAAGGCAGTCCAAGCGGCAAGGGACGCCGTCCACGAAAGGCACGCTGCGGACCCCCACTGTCTCTCGATGAGGCGCTGCATAACTCCAGGGTCAGGAGGGGGGGATCGCCGAGCACGCGCGGCCTCGAGCAGGGCCTGCAGCACATGGCACTTCGGTAAAGACGGACGCCCAGTGGTTACAAATGGCCTGCAGGTGATCCCCCTGGCGCAGCTGGGCCCCGTCAGAGCCCCGCACCGCTCTCAGGACCGCCTGCCCACGTCTGCGCCCTTCTCTCGGTGGCTGTGATATTGGACTCGGGCCCTTTCTTGCGCTTGCCTCCGATAAGATCGACCTGGATAGCCGAGATGCCCTCCTCAGCGGCATGAATGTGGACCCTTTCCACCCAGACTCGGAAGCTTTCGTGAAGCCTGACTTCTACTCCACCAGCAGAAACTGCCAGGCAGGTTGGCCACCTCCGAGGAAGCGAACGCGATACGAGCAGCCAGCTTGGCGTCGCCTTCTCATATCACATTCGCCACTTGTCTGACTAGAACCAACAAGAGTTGAATGTCACCGACGTCGACTGTCAGCATCTTCTCGATGGTCATGCCGGCGGTTTCCGTTGAAAGCCTCTCGAGCCGAGAAGTACCGAAGATTAGGAGATTTGCGGGCCAGTTCCTCGGCCTCAGTTTTAGCCAAGTGTCCCACACAATCGCAAAGTTGGGCCTTCCGACCACCGCGGGGGGCGGAGGGAGGGGCGAAGTCCTATGTGCCTTCAGACCAAATTTCCTCCTTGCGTGGCGATCCCCAGCGCCACCTGATCCGAGATCCCCTTGTCGTAAAGCACCTTAAGAAAAAACACAGCTGCACCACCATACGAAAGCTGACACATCATCCACACGGGGGCAACCGTCTGCACACGATCCAGCGACGGAGATCGGCATGCATCTTTACAGAAATGGGTCGGGCCGTCCGCCGAGAGCTCCACTAACGAGTCCAGAACCTCTGTCCATTTGGCCGCGCAATACCGGGAATTGTTGCGCCTGCTACGAGAGATCTTCCTTCGCGGATAAAGTAAGCCAGGATTGCTGGAAGAGGCACAAGGCAGACCCCACCTTCGATCACGAGACAACTCCGTGGATCCTGCTGCCCACTCAATACCTTGCCGAAGAATACGAAGGATATGCACGACCTGGTTGCAAGACAGGTCGTGCTTGTGGATGCTGCAAGCGCAAATCGACCTTGTCCGTGTTCGCTGTGACTTTAAAAACTCTTGCCCTGGCCCCCCAAAAAAAACTTTCTCCCAGACCTCGCCGCAACGTCAGAAAAAGGCAGTACCGTCGCCATCCCACCCATGCTTCGCGAAGACCGACATGGCACTGCAAAACGCCTTGGAATACGGCGCGGCACGCTGAAAAAAAACGTTGATTTGATCCATGGTTGGTGCACTTCCTGGACCGCCATGGAGGTACGACCCACTTCGCACTGTTTGGGGACATCTTTTTTACGTCACTGCCCAACGCCATTTAAGCAGAGCCCTCGCAATCCACTGATCAAAAGACACCCTCGATGACCACGACCCAAGCAGCGTAGTGTTCTGTACTTGGCTGAAGCGGTCGAAACACCAGTCCGTCTGGGCGTCAAGGGAAATGATGAACTCGACATGCCAAAATATATGTTACTTGGATAAATGACTGTCCGCCAGGCCCGAATCATTCCAGTGGACCACTGTCGGTTCTCTGCCGGCATTGCAAGCCAGAAAGCGGGGGCGCCCAGCTTCCGAAAGCTGACCCTTGCTGCGATCGAACAAATCATTATCGTCGCCTAGCTCAGGAGGAGAAAGTGGAGGAGGAGGAAGTGGAGGAGATGGAGGAGGAGGAGGAGGACGACGACGACGAGCAGGAGGGGAAGGAAAGAGGAGAGAGGGAAGGAGTGAGGGACGAAGGGGGAGGGACAGAAAGAGGAGGAGGGAGGAAAACGAGAAGGAACAGGAAGGAGGAAAAATAATGAGCGAGGTGTATACGGAGGAGTAAGGACAAGTAGAAGGAAAAGGGAGGAGGCAGGAAGAAAGAGAATGGGGGAAGAAACGGGAATGACCCCAGCGATACATCATGTGTGAATCTAAGGGAAGGAGAGAGAAGGGGATTACGAGGACGAGGAGAAGCAGGAAGACGAGGAAAGAAAGGAGGAAAAAAGGAAGAGGAAAGGGAGGAGGAGGAAAGGGAGGAGGAGGAGGAAAACAACGGGGAAGTGGAGGAAGAAGAGTAGAAGGGGGAGGAGGGGGAGAGGAGGAAGCAAGCAAGGTGCGCTCGCGTCATATCTGACGTGCTACCCCTCCCTCCCATCCCTTACCATGGAGTAGATCTCCTCCCCATCCCCACGATCGGATTGCGAGCAGGGCAATGATCCCAGGAGGGTTCGCGATGCATGGTAGGAGCACGGCATACCAGGGCGTAGAAGCGCACTGCAGAGCGTAGCATGTGATAGCATCGCGTGGCATTGCGTAGTGAAGCATTGCATCACAAAGCATTGCAACGCAAAACATGGCATCGCAGAGCGGCACCAAACTCAACACCGCAAGGCATGTCATGGCATGGCACTGGGTTCCTTGGAGGATAAGTTGATCGTCTTCGAGAGGTCTGAGCCGGTCTGAAGTCGCGGCTCCATGCTCAGCTTCATGGGCACCCCGGAAAGCTCCCCACGAGGCGGTGCTGATGGAAAGAACCCGCTGGCCCTGCTTTGAACATCGCCTTCTCAAAGCAGAAACGGGCTCCCGCCTGATACTTCCTCAAAACGACGACGCCCCAAAGTGGGGGGGGCCTTCTGCGGCCCCAAAAACCAACGAATCGGCACCCCATGCGTAATCACTTCCAACGTTTTTCTGGGGGGTCATTTTTTACATGTGGGCCTCTTCGAAAGGACAGGAAATGCCCGCTCTGCAGCGATAGCACGATTTGGAACGACCGGAGGCGCACACTTGGGGCCAGCGCTGCAGCGGGAGCAACATTTTGAAGGACCGAAGAGACTCGGATTGTCAAAAACACATGTGAAAACCAAACTCCTAGCAGCGCTGTTTAAAAAATACGCGGAGGGGGGCCGAACATCTTCCGGACAGACTCGGGGGAGAGAGGAGAGTTGTAGTCATAATGTGTAGTTGTAGAGGAGGGGGAGAAAGGGTGGGCGAG
This sequence comes from Prorocentrum cordatum, assembly GCA_963575745.1. NCBI lineage: Eukaryota > Dinophyceae > Prorocentrales > Prorocentraceae > Prorocentrum > Prorocentrum cordatum. The sequence continues at coordinate 30,162 of CAUYUJ010007126.1, forward strand.
GGAATCCTCCACATGAAGCTCATCAACCTCGTCCAGCATATCCTCCTCGCCGCGAATCCTCCTCCTCCTTATCCTCCTCCTCCGCCTCCTCCTCCTCCTCCTCCTCCTCCTCCAGTTCCTTCTTCTCCTGGCGGTGGAATTTGCACCGATTTTGCAAAGGACGCCGAAGAGCTTCAGAAGACCGACGTCCCCTGTGCAAAGCTGGTGGCAACCTGGACAATATGTCCTTACTGGAGGGGGGGCTACGTGTGCAATCTCACATGCGCTCGTCACTGCAAAGATTCAGCGAGTCGGCCTCAAAAGCCTGGCGGTGCCCTCTATAGTCGCCATGGAAAAGGATCCAAACCTCGCTCGAACCGAAATGTCACCACGCAGTTCCAATTCCACTTCCGCCTCTGCCTCCATTTGCAACTCCTCATCTGTCGCTCCTCTTCCAAAACCCTCTTCCTCCAGGAAGGGGTACCCTCCCCCTTCCCTCCCTGAGGTTGTTTGAAAAGGGTTCGCGAGCGGTTAGAGCGTACAATATGGCCCAAAATGGCTCCAAGTGGGCCTTCGGTGCTCCAAGATGGCCTCCAAGTTGGTTCAAGATAGCCGACGATGGTTCAAGCTAGCTTCCGACATACCTCCGAGAGGCCCGACGAGGGGCCCAAGAGGCCCCCCAGACGGCCTCAAGAGCGCCCAAGAGCGGCCCAAGAGCGCTCCAAGAGGGTCCCAAGAGGCGATTTTGATGGTGAACACGCTGTGGTGGGCGAGCACGTCCTGCTGAGCCCAGGCACGGGGTGCAAGGACGATGCCAATAGACATTTGCTTGTGGAGACGCTCACACATCTCAACATGTGCCTGGCCAACACTTTTTTCGAGACCTCGATTGACGGCCTGGCAACATGCAACGACGTTGGCACGGAAGCAGGCGCCCCGGTCAGCGGTCACACTCACTCGCAGATCGATTTCTTCTGTTGTGGGCAGGGCTGGCTGCAGAACGTCAGAAGTGCGACTGTTTGCCCAGAGGCGCCACTATCATCGCATCACTTCTTGCTGCAAGCCTCCGCGCGCATGGAGGTCGACAAGCGCTGCGTGGAAGAACTGGCATGTCGCCGTGACCACGGCGCCCTGGCCGACAAGAATACCAGGCAGATCTTTGCAAGATGTCTGGGCGAGGTTTGGGACAGCTACGAAGAGGCCTCCCCGAACGACTCTGACGTGAACCTGGCATGGTGCCGAATGGTTCATGGCTTCGTGCATGCGGAGACGACTGTCTTGCCGCAGGAGTCGATTCGCCCCCGCAAACCATTTATCAGCAGCAGCACGTTGGAACTCGTGCGGTTGCGATATGGGGCCCCGCGGGACGCGGATGCCCCGCGAGAGCGTGACATAGCGAAACGAATCCGAGCTTCCGTGGCCGGACACAAGGCGAATTGGCTCGAGGATGTAACCAGAGAAGGAGGTTGGGCACAGATCCGCAGACTGCGCAAGGGCCGCCAGCATGCCCAGGGAAGACCTCGCACGAACGAGGGCGATCTGGTGGACAGCGACCGCAGGGCAGATACACTTGCGCAGCACTTAGAGACAGTGCAGTGGGCCGTGCGGCCTACGACAGTGCTGCCGGAAGACCCTGCGAATCAAGCTGGTTTGCCGTTCAACCTGGACATCATCACTGACGAGGAGGTTCAGCGAGCCGCCCGCAGACTGAAAAACAAACGATCGGGCGGCTTGGACGGCTTGCCACCCGAATTCTGGAAAGCGTCTGCTGAGGATGGACAGCCAGCCCTTGCATGGGTCACACGTTTCTGTAACGTGGTCTGGTCGCAGACAGCGGTGCCAGACGCATGGCACAAATCGCGGGTTCGCATGATCTACAAAAAGGGCGACCCTGCAGTTTGCGACAGTTACCGGCCGATCAGCTTGCTGCCGATAGGTTACAAGGTCTTCGCGATGATCATGTTGCAGAGGCTGAAGGACGCGGGTGCAGAGGACAAGATTTGGCCCACCCAATTCGGCTTCCAGTCAAAGCGCGGTACCTCGGACGCGATCTTCGTGGCCAGGAGGGTGCTCGAGGACGCGTGGGCCACGAAGGAGGGGGCCGTCCACCTACTGGCGCTTGATTGGGCGAAGGCTTTCGATTCCGTGTCACCCGCAGCAATGGCGACGTCGCTTCGGCGGTTCGGGTGCCCTGCCAAGCTCGTAGACATGGTGAAGGCGATCTACGAGGACAGAAAATTCGTCGTGTCTGACTTCGGCTCAGCATCCGGAGAGCGGCGGCAAAGGTTCGGTATATGCCAGGGGTACCCGCTGTTTCCATTCCTGTTCACCATCGTCATGACGGCGCTGGAGGATGCGCACGCTCGGCTACGCAGGCGACTGCCGGACATTCCCGACGCGCATTTTGCGCGAGACCTGGTGCACGCCGATGACACGCTCTTGATGGACGCGAACCCTGTCGTCGTGCAGGAGCTCATGTCCTGCGTGGAGGAGTGCGGGAAGCAGTGCGGCCTGAGCTTGAACTGGAACAAAGTGGAAATGATGAGAGTCCGCTCAGACGCACATGTCGTGAACAGCGTTGGAGACACGGTGAAAGAAAAGGAGGCCTTGCTGTATCTCGGGGCCCACATCTCGTCAGACGGCCGAAGTGGCTCTGAGTTGAATCGGAGATTAGGCGCGGCAAAGCAGGATTTCAATGTGTTGCATGCAATCTGGTCTCACGCAACATTGTCTCGGGAACGAAAAGTGAAGATGTTTAACGCATGCATCGTTTCAAAATTAGGCTACTGCCTTTTCGCCACTTGCCTGAACAAATCAGAGCGGAAGAGGCTGGACGGATTTCAAACCAGGTGTTTAAGACGGATTTACAGAGTGCAACCTTCGTATATAAGTCGCGTGTCCAACAACGCCGTACTGAGCATGTCCGGCGAAAGGCCGCTGAGCGAAGCCATTGCTAAGCGACAAATGGTTTTCCTAGGGCAGCTCGCGAGGCGACCCTGCAAAGACCCTGTGCGATGCTCCGTCCTACAACCCGGCGGCATTGAACCGCGATTGCCGACAGGGCCTCGCAAACGAGGGCGCCCCCGACAGATGTGGGGCAACATGGTTCTGAATAACTGTTTGAGAATAGCTGGCACCCGCGGCCGCTTAGCTGATTTCTTCGGGCCGGAGGCCGGTGCAGCAGCGGCGTGGGAGTCGGTGGTGAAAGCATGGCGCGACGGACCAGTCGCTTGTCCATTTTGCGTGCTTCCTGCTTGTGCACCGTCTGGTGCTAGCTCTCCCCCTCCCCCTCCTCCTCCTCCTCCTCCTCCTCCTTCTCTGAGTCACCTCAGTGTGACCCGCGCCACGCCTATTTGACGTTTCACTTTGCTCACGCACCGGCCGGTGCAAGGCTTACTTGACCTGACTTGATTCGCGCTCCCGAGGCCAGAATCCCGTGCAGATTACCCCAGACTCGCGCTCCCCAGGCCACAGTCCCGCACGAAATGCCCCAGGCTCGCACTGCCGAAGTACGCCTGGCTCGCGCTGCCGACGCGACCCTGGTAAGTTACGTCGCGCTCGTTCCGCGAGGCCAGGTTCCCTTGCAAGTTACGACATGCTCGCGCTCCCCAAGCCACAGTCCCTCACCCACCCACCCTGACGGCGTGTGTGAGACGATTCGCCGTCCAAGTCGCCGTCGCCACTCTCCCCCTTTCCCTGGGCCATCCTCATCAAGCAACCCAGCCCTCTGAAAACCGAAAAACGTCGTCTTCGACTCAAGGGAAGCCTCTTCCTTTTGCTCCCTTCTCCGCGCCGAGGGGGGGGGTCCCGGAGGGGCGCCACCCCCTCCTCGGGGGCGCCTCGGGGGGCGTGATCCTCCCCCTCCCCCCGTCTCCGACCAAGACGGCCCAAGAGAGCCCCCCAGAGTCACAAAAGGAGGAACACCAACCGAGGACGAAGGGAAGGCCCCGGATCCCCTCTCCGCCAGGAAGGGGCGGTCCCAGGAGGGGATCGCCGAGGGCGGTCCTAGGAAGGGTCCCCGGGGGGGGATCCCGAGGCCAGCAGGGCACGCAAGGGCCCCCACGAGGGCTCGCAAGCGTCGCCGTCATCGCCGTCGTCGTTTTCGTCGTCTCCATTCAGGGTCGGCGGCACTGGCCGTAAGGCCTTCGCATCAAACTACGATAGGCATGTGCTTCTGAAGCCAATCCCGAGTAAGGTATAACGGGCTCGCGCTCCCCAAACCACAATCACTTTGAAAATGACTCGCGCCCCCAAGCGCATACCCATGCAAATTGCACCACATCCGCACTTCCGAGGCCACAATCCCTTGCCACTTACAACAAGATTGCGCCCCCGAAGCCGCAGTACTTTGTAAATCACTACACTCCAGCGCTCCCGAGGCCACCATCCTTAGTAAATTTCACAATTCTGGAGCTCCCCCAGCCAGTCCCTTATAAATGACCCGAAGTTCGCGCTCCCGAGGGCACAAGCTTTTCCGTAGATTAAACCAGGCTCGCGCTTCCAAGCCACAAGCCCTAACAAATTCAACCACAACCGGCCTCACAAAACCAGAATACGTTGTAACTTACGTCGCGCTCTCGCCCCCGAGGGCACAATCCCTGACAAGTGACGGCGGAACTGCATTCCCCGAACAACAATCCCCAGAACTACATCACATTCGCACTCCCAAGGCCACAATCCTTTAAAACTACAAGAAGCTTGGGCCGACGAATCTACACTCCCTCGCAAATCAATACGCATGGGCGTTCCCGAGGCAACAATCCTTTGTGGATTACACCATGCTCGCGCTCCCCAAGCCACCATCCCTTGTAAAGCGCACCAGCTTCACGCTTCCGATTCAACAATTCTTTACAAATTGCAGCAAACTCCCGCTCCCCAGGACACAATCCCTTGCAAATTACATCACAGACTCGCTCCCGAGGCTACAATCATTTCTGAACATTACGACGGATCTCCCATCCCCGAGCAGCAATCCCCGAAATTTCGACACATTCGCAATCCCAAGGCCACAATCCCTGGTACATTACAACAAGTCTGCGCCCCTGGGGACACACTCATTCGCAAGACTACGGATTGGCGCTGCCGAGGCCACGATTTCTTATAAATTAGGCCCTGCTCGCGCTCACCACGCTGCAATATTTTGTAAACTACATCCAGCTCGTGCTCCCGAGGCAACAACCCCCAATACATGACCCCAGATTTGCGCTTTCGGCACCGATTCCAACAAAATCACACCAGACTTGCGCTCCCCAAGCCACAATCAATTGTAAATTACATCACGTTCGCGCTGCAGAAGCCATCAACCCACCTTAAGGAAGCTGCCGAAATTGCCACCCTTCTCAAAAGCAGAACAACTCTCATTTTCTGTGTTGGGATATGTGTTCAGGGGCCGCTTTACGGCCCCCCAGAAGTTGCCTGAGAATTCGGCTCGAGGCTCGAGGCCACTAATCCCCGCAAATAGCTAGGAGAGCGCGCTCCCGAAGCTTGAAATTACAATGGAAGCGCGATCCCGAGGCCACATCCCTCATTAATTACGACAGACGCGCGCAATCAGCCAGCCAGGAAAGAGTCCAAAGCAAGTGCCAAGTCAATCTAGACAACAAGCCGACGGGGGTCGACTTCGCGACGATGGCGCACGCGCAGTTGAAACCCTGCACGCCGCCACGCCGGTCCCGGGTAAGCAGTGCCGCCCGGCGGAAGAAGACGAGGAGGGGAGAAGCAGCCAGACGACGACGAACGCGCAGGCGGGAGGCCAGTGCCGGCCAGCCAATCAGCTGAGTTGCCAGCCAGCCGACCGACAAGAAAACCAGCCAAACTGCCAAACCCAGCGAGGTTGCGCAAGCAATGTGAGAGGAGCAGCGGCAGAGGGCGAAGCCCTCAGAAAACAGTGTACATCATATTACGCCACATCCTCCTCCTCCTCCTCCTCCTCCTTCCTCCTCCTCCTCCTCCTCCTCCTCCTCCTCCTCCTCCTCCTCCTCCTCCTCCTCCTCCTCCTCCTCCTCCTCCTCCTCCTCCCTCCTCCTCCTCCTCCTCCTCCTCCTCCTCCGCCTCCTCCTCCTCCTCCTCCTCATCCCTCCTCCTCCTGGACCTCCTGTTCCTCCTCCCGATGTGCGCCCATGTTTAGACATCGACCAGCCACAACCAGGCAGCGGAGAGTATGAGTAGCAGAGGCACTGCAGAGCTGGAGGAGCTGCAATCACGACATGTGTGTGCGACGCCTCCCGGCTCGGAAAAGGAAAGGCCATCTGGCCCTGAAAAGGCTCGGTCTTTAACTAGATCTGAAGATGTACATACGCCTATCTCGATATATATATATACATACATACATACATACGTACATACATACATGCATGCATGCATGCATGCATGCATACATACATACATACATACATATGTACATGCACAGCTACATAATCGTATGTCGCTATCCCTGTATCTCTCGTCCTCTCTCTTTCTCTCTCTCTCTCTCTCTCTTCCTCCGTCTTTCTCCAATTGGTTTTCTTCGCGGCGCCACTCCTCGAGCTGATGAATGATGAACACAGTGTCCCAGCGAAGGGAACCAAGTACAAGAGTCAACATAGATCAGAAACACGACGTGTTGCAAGAATGCACATGCTTCTTTGTTTCGTACACGCACGGATCGGCGTAGGCAGGTGGGAGGCGCGAAACAATCCTAGATTAGAGAGGTACACTTCTGGCGGTTCTGTTGTCCGAGAGGCGGCGCACTGGCCACTCGTGGGCAATGGACGCCCTCGAATGAATGAGAGTAAAACTACATAGCATGAGTCCTCCTGGCCGATACCAGACTGCTGATCTCGACCATAAGGAACTGCAATTCGTTCTAGTGCTGGCCGCCGCGTCTACGCGCGAGGAGCGCGACCCACCACGCCAAGAGTGACGACGACACTTTTCGGATGTGGTGCTGGCTGTGGCGAGCGTGTGGCTGAGCGGCGACGACGGCACCGACGGCGGCGGTGGCGAAGCCCCGGAGCCACAGTTCCACGGTGGACCTTCCACCATCGGGACCCGCCAGGAGGGCCGGCCGACCGCGGTCACAGACGGGCCAGCTGTCCCGCCCCATCGCTGGGCGAGGCGCGGGCACCTGCGAGAGTGGGCACAACAAAAGCGCAGTCGGGATTCCTGCCTGCGCAGCGGCACAGCGCGAAGACGCCGCACGACGGCGTGTTGGCGGCGCGCACAAGGGGGTAGGGGGAGGGGGGGGCGTCTTAGGAGGCTGCTTCTTTGAAGGCGCCAGCCTTGCATCTAAAGACAAGGCCCGCGCCTTCTAAGAAGCAGGGGTGCTTTTAAGAAGCCTTCCCCCCTCCCCCTACCCCCCTCTGCACGTGGCTGAAGGAGGGGGGGGCCACAGGAAAGAAGCCCGCGGGGCAGGCAGGGAGGGCGACAGGCCTTGCGCATCGATCGCCGGTGCAGCTGCAGCACAACCACTGCATTGGCCCTGCACCCTGTGAGGGACGAAGGATGAAGAGGACCCAGACGTGGTGGCGGCATGGGTCCGGGGCGCGCAAACATGGATTAGCGATCCATGGATTTGGCGCGCAGTCGCCAAATCCATGGATCGGGGGAGGTGCCCTCCACAAAATGCGGCCTGTGCCTTCTTGCTCGGCGGCGGAAACCCGCCATTTCCCATGGAAACGGACCGGTCGCCAATCCACGCCCCCTTGGTCCATGTTTGCGATCACCTGAAGGTGCCGCTGGCCACTAAAATCAATGCTCCCATTTCAAGGAGAATATCCGCCAACACCCGCTTACCAGGGGTGAGAAGGCGCGTGCGACGATCGGTTGTTCCCCCTCCCCCAGGGCACAAAATCGAGCCTGGGGGGGGGGATGGGGGGGTATCCGGGCTCCTCGGCGCACCCCCAGAGACTCCAGAGTTTCCAAATCTGCCATCCGCGGCCTCAAAGACGTTCCCAGGCGTCCCCCAATCGCGGAACGATTTTCCTAAAACGCCTACGATGGCTCGACAACGCCCCAAGACGCCGAGGAGACGAACGAAGAGCCTTCCCAAGAGCGCCCCGACAGGCAAACATCAATGGTTGTCCTACGGTTTTCCATCATTTCGATGGCTATCGTCTTCTCGAGCTTCCGAGGCTCCAAGGACGGCCCAAGATGCTCCGCTGACAGCCCCCAGCCTGCCCAAGAGGCCCCTGCGAGGGCCCCAGCGCGGCCCAAGAAGATTCCAAGACGGCCCGAACAGGGACCCAAGACGGCCAAAGATTGCCCCAAGAGGGCCCCAAGACAGGCGAAGAGGAAGAACACGAATCGAAAACCGCACCTTTCCGCCCAGGCCCCAAGAAGCCCCCAAGCGGTCCAAAAGAGGCTACCAATAAGTAACAAGAGGCCCCGAAGAGGCCCAAAAAAGGCCCCAAGGAGACCGCCAACACGCTTCAAAACTATTTCCGACAGGCTCTGCCAGGCCCTCAATCAACTCTCAAGACGCCCAGGAGAATGCCCACATAGTGCCCAAGAAAACAACGACGCCTCAACCGTGGACTCCACGCCTCGTCTGGGGGTCGGCGGGATGATCGTCGCAACTCTCTGTTTGAATCGTCCCACAATCGATCGGGGTGATCACCTGCCCTCGCCCGCTGGAGCCGCGCTGCCCAGACCATCTGACAACCGCGCACCACGCGGACCAGAACTACGCCAGAGACTCGCCAGCGCCTCCTGCCGGGACGATCAGAGCAACAAACTTTCGGACTGGGCCAACAAGAGAAACCTACACCGATCGGCGCATACGCTCTCCTAGCTCGGCGAAGCGCGCATGTTCCCCAATCCTCGGCGCAGGGTTGGCCTGGCCACGGTTCGGCGCAGGCGTTCAGCTAGCTGGCGCCTCCTGGAACTTCTGCTCAAGAAACAAGCGAGTCACAGCGCAAGGAAGAAGGGCGCCCCTGGCATCTTGGCGCGCGCGGGCGCCGCGCGCCACCTCGGGACAAGATCGCCATCACGCGGGGCGGCGGGCGGGCCGGTCGACATGACCGTCGGGCTGTCGGACCGGGCCCCTCGGACGACCAGGTTGGCGCCTGCCCTGGCCACGCGTTCCGGAGGATTCATCCAGCTCAGCTGCCGCTGATCTCCAATGACCATGGCTCGTCCTCCAGCCCTAGCGAGGAGCATCAGGGAGATGCTGGCCAGGGCTTCGGTCGACTGCCCCGCCTCGCCCCCGACGCCCATCCCGACGTTGGGGCAGCGCTTGGCACGCAGGCCCCACGAGTGGCGAGGATGAGCCTGCCCTCCCCCAAGGGGCGCCCCCTGGACCTGCCGATGGGCCTGGGGCCGCGCCCTGGCCCGAAGGGGGGGTCGCCCCTAGCCGTCTCGAGCTTCTTCACTGGGGTGAGGTCTGGAGCCTCCGCGCAAGCATCTTTGTCTTCTCGCGCCTCGTTGGCCACCGAGTCGGGAAAGTCGGCGGCCGGGGGCGGGCGACCCGACGCCTAGGCTTCGCTCATGCACTGAGCGGGCATGTCCGCCGCGACGACCGAATCGGCAAACCAGCCGACCGCCCGTCCCGGGGGCACGCCCAGCGCCCACACGTCCAGGGCAACAGCGGCGGTCTTGGTCTTGCACGTGCCAGGCGGCCCTTGCCCCAAGAAAGCCACAGGAGCGATTGCGAGAGCAACGGGGACTGCGAAGCAATCAGCTGGCTCCTGCGGGCGACCTCCCTCGAGCTGTCCAGCGCCGGGGCCCCATCTCCGTCACGCGCCGCTTCCAAGGCTCGCTCGGCCACAGTGACGAACACATCGTCTCTCTGGCAGATTTCTACCGCATGCACCCCATCGCCCTGCAATGGGCGTAGCATTCCTTTCACGAAGGGAACCTACTCTCCATCTCCAGCCTGCCCGATCCGACTGGCAGCTGGCCCCTGACAGGGGGGCTTCCTTGGTCGAAGGCCCAGCCCATGTCAGAACGCGAGCTAGAGGACGCTCGGGGCACTCCAGACGGGCCACGCGACAGCACCACCCTGGACTTGGGGGCTTCCGCAACCCAATTCACGGGGCGCAGCGAGGGGATCACATCTGCGTCCTGCCGGTCCACGACGACACCCGCGAGGTCACATCAGCTCTAGCCGAAGGCTACGGAAACGCCCAAGAGGCAGCTGCCATCTGCGACCTGGCAGCGACGTGCGAAGACGACCTGCTCAGGACCCAGCGCCCGGGCATGAAATAACTGGGAGCCGGCGGAAAACCGTCAACCTTGATTACCGCCAAGAACTCGTAGAGCTTCCTTACGATATACATGAATGGGATGCGGGCGCGGCAATCTCGCATTCCGCGCGCGCGAGGGTGCGGTTTCATGGAGGAGGACGCGGAGGAGAAGAGGGAGCGAGGAGGAGAAGGAAATGGATGAGGCCGAGGAAGAGGAGGAGGAGGAGGAGCAGATGAAGGAGGAAGAGGAGGAGGAGGAAGAGGAAGGGGAGGAGGGGTAGGAGGAGGAAGAAGAGGGGAGAGGAAGGAGAAAAAGAAGAAGAAGGAGGAGGCGGATGGGGGGGGGGAAGCGGGAGATGAGGAAGAGGAGAAGGAGGAGGCGAAGGAGGAGAAGAGGGAGAACGAGGTGGGGTAGGATGAGGAAGAGGAGGAGAAGGAAGAAAGGGGGGAATGGGGAGGAGCAGCAGCCTACAGCTCGCACGTAGTAAAGCAATATCTCTTACCAAATATTGCAGAGTGCTCAATTGTAGCTCTGGTAGCAGACTAATATCATACGTCTCGATACTAATAGGCGACGGTATGATGATTTCCTGTTGAGCGGTGTGCTGTCTAGCTCGGAACTAGCACTCCAGATGATCTTCGTCAGGTAGCTGTGCCAAACTGCTCTGAGCTCATATCTGCAGCTCGAGTTACATCAAGACAGGCATCATCTCTGAAAAATTAACAGAGCACGAATAGTTTGTTTGGTTCCAACTGTCGGGGCAGATCGAGCTCGGGCATCTAGATACTTGAGACTAGCTGTCATGATGAGTTTATTTCGATTGCTGTGTCACACAGCTCTCTAGCTCATCTGCAGCTCGAATGGCATCAAGAAAGTCACCATGAGCTCTTCAATAAATAGCCGAGTACGAATAGTTTGTCGGACCCAGCTCAGGTAGCATACCGAGTTTGGGCTAGATACTTGAGTCTAGCGCTCCTGCTGATGCACTTTCGATTGCTGTGCCGAACAGCTCTGTAGCTCATATGCAGCTCGAGTTAAGTTGAGCAAATGATTAGCATCATCGCAAGCAAAATGCAGAGTACGAATATATTGTTTTATTCCAGCTCTCGTAGGGGACCAACCTAGCGCTTCTGACGATTACCTGCCGATTGCTGTGCCAGACAGCTCTGTAGCTCATCTCAAACTCGGGTTAAGTTGAGAAACCGACAACACCTTGAAACATATAGCAGAGTACGACTTTGTTTTCAGACCACCTCTCGTAGCAGACCGAGTTCGGCCATCTAGACACTGACTAGCGCTTCTGATGATTTTCTTCCGATTGCTGTGCCGAACAGCTCTGTAGCTCGTCTGCAGCTCGAGTTAAGTTGGAAAAATGACAGCACCTGTCAAGATGACACTGAACAGCCGATCCCGCCTGAGTGCTTTTTGGCAGTAATATGTACCCGATCCCCCTGAGATTAAGATGGCGAGCGGGAATAAGATCGAATCTGGACAAAATACGAGGGCTCTAGCGATCTTTCAAATTTCCAGAAATCGATTTTAAACAGACCAAATTTATGCAAAACTTCCGTCGGGATTTTTTCTGCCCACTGGGAGCCGGCAGCAAACCGTCAACCTTGGTTTTTGAGTTTGAGTCAGGGCGCGGACAGCTGTGACAGCTGAGCCCTAAGACTCCCAAACGGGGCACAGGGTAGCTAGAGAAGGCATCTCATATCATCACACTGCCGAGCCACTGAGGCATAGGCATCGGAATAGGATGCAAGAACAAGGGAAAGGATGCAGCACGACATGTGGAATTGCAAAAGTGTAGGAACAGGTTAGAGATGAAAGAGGCTACCCAAAACGCGCACCACGGCCATACAGAGCCGTTGCGCTGCAAACATCACACAGAACACGACAGAAGCAGAGGCATCAAGCGAGAAAGCTTCCTCCGCCACGAACAGCCACGTCCCGTGCACACACACAAACCTAAACACCATTCTGCAGCACGTCCCTCCACAGAGCGACCTCCGTCGAAGAATCAACCTTGGTTACCGCCGGGAACTCGTAGAGCTTCCATGATCAACATGAACGGCATGCGGGCGCGGCAATCTAGCATTCCGCGCGCGCGAGGGCGCGGCTTCATGGAGGGGGGCGCGGAGGAGAAGATGGAGTAATGGGGAGAAGGAGATGGAGGAGGCTGAGGAAGAGAACGAGGAGGAGAGAAAGGAGCAAGCGGAAGAGAAGGAGGGGGAGGAGCAAGAGGAGGATGACGAGCAGGAGGCGGCAAGGTGGCAAGGGAGAAGAGGGACGATGGCGATGATGAAGAGAAGGAAGATAAGGAGAAGGAGGAAGAGAAGGAGCAGGAGGAAAAAGAGGAGAAGGAGCAGATGAAGAAGGAAGGAGGAGGAGGAGAAGGGAGCGGACGAGGAGCAGGAGTACGAATAGTTTTGGGGTTCCAGTTCTGGTAGCAGACGATGTGAAACATGTAGCTACTTGCAACGACCGCTCCTGGTGATATTCGTCCAATTGCTGTGCCGAACAGCTCTAATCTCATCTGCAGCTCGAGCTACATCAAGAAGGGCATCGCCGTCAGATACTATAATACGAATAGTTGTGCTGGTTCCAGCTCTGGTAGCAGACCGAATTCGGGCATCTGGATACTCGAAACTAGCTTCTGATGGTTTCCTTTCGAGCGCTGTGCCGAACATCTATGTAGCTCATCTGCAGCTCGAGTTGCGTCCAGAAACTCATTATCATCTCTGAAGAAGTAGCAGAGTATGAATAGTTTGTTTCGTTCCAGCCCTGGTAGCAAACCGAGTTCAGACATCTAGATACTTGAGACTAGCGTTACTGGTGATTATATATCGATTGCTGTGCCGAACAGCTCTGTAGCTCATCTAGAGCTCGAGTTACGTCATGAAACTCATCATCATCTCTTTAAATAATAATATTAAATACCAAAAAAAAAAAAAAAAAAAAAAAAAAAAAAAGGTCGGTTTAAAGCAGATTCTCAGATATTTGACAATTCGTTTTGAGGACCACTATCTTTGCAACGTGAACTGGGTTGCGAGCTTGCCTGTGAAACACTCAGGTCCGTAGCTGCGATATTGTCAAAAAATGTGGAGGAGCCGTAGGCCGTCGGGATGCATTCTTCGAAATGATGATGGTCTCGTACATTTAACAAAGCTTAAAGCAAGCTACATTGCCTCAATATTTTCTGCACTTGTAGGTTGTGGCGCGTCGGCCTGTTAAGTTTTCAGGTCTGCAGCTGCAATATTACTACAAAACTTGGCGGAACAACTTCGCATTATACGGAGACAATAGTTCTTCTATTTTCGAAGCTAAAATTTAGTTGAACTTTCCCGTCGGAATCTGAGCATTATTTCGTGATTCCAGAGCTCTACGAGGGTCCCGGCGGTAAGCTGGCTAACGGTTTACCGCCGGCTTCCAGTGCACGGCTCCGGCGAAGTGCCCGTCGATATCGCCGAGCACTGCTGGGGGCTACTCAGCCACGGCGAATCCCTGAAGAATTCCGGCGCGGGGTTCGCCCTCCCGGCTTGGGAGGACAATGTGGTGACCTGGCGTCGGTTTTCTGAAGATTGTGAGAGATCTGACCAACTGTTTTAAGAACCAATATTTTTCTCTCGTGTAATGGGCAATGCCGCGTTTGCCTGTCAAGGTCTCTGGCCCGTACCTGCAATTACTGTCAAAAGACTTGGAGGACCTGTCGGCTGTCGGCATGCATTTTTCGAAATGAGAATGGACTCGGGCACTTGAAACTCAAGCATCAAGCACGACACACATCTTCAGCGACTCGTAGAGCTTCTCTAGAGCGAAGCGGCGATGCTAGAGAGTAATACCTCGCGGAGCTCGTCGACGAGATGAGCTACAAGGAATTCGGGCGCGTGATGGAGCTAGTTGGCCGATCGTGCCAAAACGGACAATGCGTGCATGGGGTTAGACTACAAAGGTACAGAACCCCGAATCCGTTGGTAGAGGAAAGGAGGGAAAGATGGATATCTTTTCCTCCTCCTGCACGAGCACAGGTCTGCTCGATCTATTCCAATACCTGAGCCCAAACGGCCAGGCGCAGGAGAGGTGAGGATAAGGAGTATATATGAGGGTATCACACGGGCTCTATTCACACCCCCCGTCCCGAATCCCGCCCGCGAGGGCAGGACTCGGGAACAGGAGAAAAGATCCCGTCACCCTTTTACTCCTCAAATCCTCAGGTCAGTCAGGCAGCTGAGCGTGAAATCTGCATCGCTTCAGCTGCGCCCCAATCGCGATAGCGATCACGATTGGGCAAGAGAAGGTAAGAAGGAACACCCAGGGTCCCTGTTTCTTCGCCAAGCACACTTTGGTGCCCCCTCGGTGCGCCCCCCAAAAACGCTTCGGCACTCGAGGGCGGAGAAGAATGAGACACGGGTGGGCGGAGAAAGAGGATCTGAGCAAGTTAAAGCAACATCAAACGCTGCCGCGCCTGAGCGCGGCAGGTGTTGCCACCAGCTCTCACTCGAGAACCGGGCATCAGATCATTCTCAACGCAATGTTGCTATACTGCAAAGAATAAGCAAAAAAAAGCGTATTATGAAGTCACGTTAAGAATCACGATCGCGTTGAGAAACACGTCTAAACGTCAAAGCAAAATGCGCACGGCCGCACGTAAAGCCGCGTTGATAAACACGAAAAGTTTCATAAATAACTTCTGCATGTCGTTACTCCCCTCGGCGTTGCTCCTTAGGAGGCTGCCTCAGGTTGCACAAGGGTAGGTGTAGCCACTTTTCTTGGATAGTGAAGTGGCCTAAAATGATATGGTTATTCACCGCTCGAGGCGAACTTGTTCAAAGATGAAGTTCAAGCCAGTCGGGCGGTGGGCCTTGCGGCCGACTACACTACGTGTTGCCCCTCGTGTAGAACCTCTGGCCCCACACCCTGTGGCCATCCTCCGCGATGTGGCTCGTCGCGAAGGTCTCCCAGGGCGTCCTCGGGGTCCAGTTGCGGAACCTATCGTTGCACTGCAAGTCGCTGACGTACACGAACTCGTTGTTGTTGTCGGCGATGTATATCCAGCACTTGGCGTAGTAGCCCCAGCACCCGGGGCCCCACAATCTCTCCCCTAGGTTCTTGCGCCACCACGTCGCGTAGTCCTCCGTCTTGCGCGTCCTCTTGGCGCGGGGAGGTGTCGCGGGTCTGCGGCCGTCGTCGCCGCTCTGCCGCTGCGCGGCTGCACCGCGCGGCCCAGCGGGCGCATCGCCCTGCGCGCCAGAGGCGCTGGGTCCAGCAGCATCGCCAGGAGCGGGGCGCGGCGGCGGCGGCAGGTGCCGCGGCAGGCGTGGCTCCATGGCGCCATGAGGTTGCGAAAGGTATGTATCAGGATCGATCGGATCGGTTCTACTCCCTGAACTAACCCCCCTCTGGTCTGTGGAACCTAAGGCGGGTTCGATGGAGGCAAGCACGGCAAGCTTGCGCTGCGTGACTTTCTCACGAGTGCCATCCCCGCGGGGAAGGGCAATCGTGGTAAGTCCGCGCTCCTGCCTCGTGCCTCTATCGAGTCTGCCTATGTTCAACCACCATTTCTTCCGACCAGCTTGGCAAGTCCTGACGCTGATATCGCGGGTATCATGGGCGTCACGCATGTCTTCAATAGTGTAGGCCTCGTCGCCTCTATTGACACGTGCGGCTGTCCTTTGGCGGTGGAACTTTGCATCGCTCAGGAAACGTTGAACGAGATTGGCGAAGGGGTGGCATGGAGGTCTGTCGTCCTCAGACTCGCCCATCAACCTACACATGTGTGCAGGAGGGGAGCCTGCGTCGACCCACTTCTGATACGTCTCCACGGCTTTCTTCGCATATCTCCTCAAGTTATCCTTTTGCTGGCCAGCCAGGGAGCGTTTGCCCATCATCTGGACATTCGCCCCATCTGGCATATACCTGGCGATGTCGTCCTGGGAGAGGGCCGTCTTGATCCAGTCGGTCAACCTCTGGAGGTATGCCAGGTCGCTCTCCGCGGCGCCACCTTTGCCTGTAGCACCTACAGCGACAATACACTGCCAGCAGATACCACAAATTGCACCGCCACTTGTAACGATTCCGAGGGATAAGAAACGATCGCAATTCCGACATCGCGCGATATCGTGCTGGATATGATCTGGGATCCCGTGAATCGCAGGAGGCTCACGGTTTCCCCAGGGGTGTCGTTACCGCTAGCGAGAAGACGGCCGATCTGATCCATGGCATCTCGATTGACATCAGCGGTCGGGCGCGAGGCGATCGATCGGCTCATCCCCTCGATCTCGATCCTAGACAATCTTTCCCCAGGTAGTCCTGCGTACTCGGAGGGGTCGTTGTGCGCAGCATCAGTATCACCATGGTGTATGTTGTCGGTGCGGATGCGGTTAGCCTCTGACTGCAAGAAAGCCTCATTGTCGCCAATATTGCGGTCGATCCCCTTCTGCTCGGCTATGATCTGTACCACGGTTTCTTGGTCTGGAGCTGCGAAAGCGACACTGCCTGGATCACGGGGAATATCCTGCTCAGCACGTGGCTCATGCTCATGAGGCGCGGCAATGTCTCCACCGGCTCCCGCCATACGGGGAAGCCTGGATTGTCATCTGTCTCGATACACTGCGTGAAGAGGTCGCGCAACGTCTTGAGGGCAGGATGGTTCTGATAGATAGCATCTTTTTGTAAAATCACGTAGCTCCTTGATGCTGCCCAACAATATGAGTTGGTACACTTTCGAGATTCATTGAAATACCTGTGGTTGATTCCTTGATCACCTCTGAGTTCAGGTAGTGTACAATCGTTTGAAGAAACTATCTGCGCTGCAAATCGGTAAGTTGCGTGCACACTTGTGGTTATGATTGTTACCCATGTGGTATATATCTGCTTTTCCCAACCATCCTGTGGATTTGGGTCATCGTTTTGAAGAAACGGTCCCCGCGTTCCTTCTTCTCCTCCTCCTCCTTCTCTTCGCCTTCCTCCCTCCACGGTTCGCATGCCTCCCCACCACCCAGTTCGGCACACCCCTCACATGCTTTGTGGCCCTATAGGAAGCTTCACCGAAGGTCCCAATGGCTGCCTTCGCATGCCTCCCCACCACCCACTGGGCGCCGGCGGTAAACCGTCAACCTGGTTACCGCCGGGGACCTCGTAGAGCTCCTAGCCACGTGTCATAAGTCCACGCGTATCTCTGGAGTGCGCACGAGTTG
>CAUYUJ010007127.1:0-12500 GCA_963575745.1 Prorocentrum cordatum
CTCCTCCTCCTCCTCCTCCTCCTCCTCCTCCTCCTCATCATCATCCTCATCCCCGCCCCCCTCCCCCCCCCGCAGCCCAGGCGCCGCGCCCCCGCGTTGGGGCCCGGCATCTCAGAGGCCCGCCGCCTCCGCCTCCCTTCGGCAGGGGCCTCTCGGAGGCCCTCTCGGCGGGCCTCCCGGCGGGCGCCTCGAAGGGCTTCGGGGGGGCCTCGCGGAGGAGCCTCGCAGAGGGGCCTCGCCCCTCGGGAGTGGCCTCCAGAGGGGCCCCGCGGAGCTTCGGAGTTCGGAGAGCTTCGTCGGGCTGGCCACGCGGGGCGCGCGCGACTCCACCTCCCTCCCCTCGAGGACAGTTTTTCTTCCTCTGGCGATGGCGCGCGCGACGGAGAGGGGGAGTAGGGGTGATGGGGGCCAGTCACGTCACGACTCGCGCCGGCGCCGTCTGGGAATGCCCAGGCACGGCTCATCCCCAGACGGCGCCAGCGCGACTCGCGGCGTGACCCGGGGGGGTCGGACGAGGCTAGGACGAGGATCAATCCGTTCCAGAGCGTTCCGGAACGCTCTCAGAGCGTTCCGAAGCGGTCTGCGAAGGCCGCGGCGCCGGATACATCCCCCAGATCCGCCGCATCTCGGAGATGATCTCGATGTATCCTTACGTCACCGATTTGATCTTTGTCGTAGTTTCATCTTACTTCGGGCCCCTTCAGATTCGGGCTCATGGGTCCTTTGCAGAGAGGGTCTCTCGAACATGTGCACACGAGTTCGTGCAATCGTTCGTGCGGGATGCCCACGGCGGCCCGCATTCCCTTGCCTTCCCTCCGGGAGGGGGATGCAGAGGATGAGGAGGCTCATGTGCTCAGGACGGGGGAGGAGGCCCCCTTCCGTTCGCTTTCCTTCAGGATAGAGGAGGATGTTCTTTTAATTTCCATCAGGACAGAGGAGGAAAAGGAAGAGGAGGAGGAGGAGGAGGTTCCTTCCCTTCCATCCCCTTTCCGACAAAAAGGAGGAGGAGGAAGAGGAAATGGGACAAAAGGTTCCCTCCGTTCCCGTTGCCTCAGGGAAGACGAGGAGGAGGTCCCCTTCCTGCCCCTTTTTTTCATCAGGAGGAGGAGGAGGAGGAGGAGGAGCAGGAGCAGGAGCAGGAGCAGGAGCAGGAGCAGGAGCAGGAGCAGGAGCAGGAGCAGGAGGAGGAGGACGATGCCAATTTCCTGCCCTTCCCCTCAAGGGGGCAGAGGGGGAGAATAAGGAGGACAATCCTTCCCTTTCTTTCCCTCAGGAAGGAAGAGGCGGTTCCCTTCCCTTCTTTGCCCCCCAGGAAGAAGAAATTGGATGTTCATTCGCGTCCCTTTCCCACAGAGGGAGGAGGAGAAGGAGGAGGCTCACCCCTTTCATTTTCCTTCAGGAAGGATGAGGAGGAAATCCATCCCCTTCCCTTCCCTCAGAAAGGGGGAGGAGGAGGCGGAGGAGGAGGAGGAGGAGGTTCCGCCATTTCCCTTTCCATCAGAAGGAGGAGGAGGAGGAGGTACTTCCCTTTCCCTTTCCCATAGGAAGGAGAAGAGGACGTTCCTTCGTCTCCCTGCCCTTCAGGACAGCGGGGGGGGGGGGAGGTTCGTCTTTCTTCCCTTTCCGTCAGAAAGAGGAGGAGGGGAATGAAACTCCTTTCTTTCTTTCTCCCTCAGGGGGAGCGAGGAGGAGGTCCCCTTCCTGCCCATTTCCATCAGAAGGAGGAGACATAGGAGGAGGAGGAGGAGGAGGAGGAGGAGGAGGAGGAGGAGGAGGAGCAGGGTCATTCCCTGCCCTTTCTGTCAGGAAGGAGGCCGAGGACGCGGCCCCTTCCCACCTCTTTCCTTCAGGAGGAGGCGAAGGGGGTGGGTGTGGGGGGGGGGGGCGAACGAGGGGGATCTTTCCCCTTCTCTTTCCTTCGGGAGGGAGGAGGCATAGGAGTAAAAAGAGGGGGGGGGGAGGAGGAGGAGAAGGGGGTGGCCCTTTCCCTTCCTCCTCGTGGAAAGGAGGATTAGTTCCGACGCAGCAAAAAAGGGGGGAGAGAGAGAGATAGAGAGAGAGAGAGAGAAAGAGAGAGCGAGGGATAGAGAGAGAGAGAGAAAGAGAAAGAGAGAGAGAGAGAGAGAGAAATAAAGAAAGAGAGAGAGAGAGAAAGATAAACTAACTACAGGAAGAAATAAAGAGAAAAATATAGAGAAGGATAACGAGAGAGAGAGAGAGAGGGAGAAAGAGAGAGAGAGAGAGGGAAGGAAAGAGAGAGAGAGAGAGAGAGAGAGAAAGAGAGAGCGAGAGAGAGAGAGAGAGAAAGAGAAAGAGAGAGAGAGAGAGGGAGAGAGACGGAGACAGAGACAGAGACAGAGACAGAGACAGAGACAGAAACAGAGACAGAGACAGAGACAGAGACACAGAGAGATTGCATTCGCACCGTTGCTGCGACAAGTCCTCCCAGACCACGCCGGTCGGCTGTTCAATCACCGCGTAGTGTGCGGCATCGGGTCCGCTCTTTCAAGCGTACTTTTGTTGGACACTCTTGAGATAGAAGGGTGTTCGATGCCCAATCTGCAAGGGCGACCTCGAGGGCGCGAAGTTACTCGCGCTTCGCAGTTCGGCTCCGACTCCCCCTCATCCTCCTCTTCTCCCCTAGGAGGCGGCGCGAGAGCGCGAAGCGCGAAATTGGGGGCCCTTGAATCTGAAGCGCAGACACCAGGCTTGGAACCCATCGCGCCTGCGCCTGTCGGCCTTGTTCGGCCTCGGGCACTCTTCGGCGGCCCTCGGAGGTAAGTATTCGGAGGTCCAGCGTCGAATTTCCCAGGAGGGGGCGGCGCCGCCGCCATGCCGCCAGTGCCGGACTGGCGAGCGCGCCCGCGCGTGGATGGCTCTTTGAGCCAGAATGGCTACGGAGCAGGAGGAGGAGGTGGAGGAGGAGGAGGAAAAGGGGAGGAAAAGGAAAGGGGGAGGAGGAGGAGGAAGAAAGGGGGAAGAGGAGGAAGAGGAGGAGGAAGAGGAGGAGGAGGAGAAGGAGGAGGAGGTCAGGAGACGCCATTTGCCGCCTCCAATCCTCAGATCCGAGGCTCAGCCTACCAAGATGTTGTCTCATCTGTGCCTTATCATTCTCTCCGAGGTTGGCCTGCGCCGGCAACCGTACCAGGCCGCTAGCCAATTCTAGTCCACGGGCGACGGGGGGGCGGAAGGAGGGAGGAGGGGAAGGATGGAAAAGAGATGGAGAGGGATTGGGGGAGAATGAGGAATTGGGAGGCGGGAGGAGAGAGGGGGAGGGAGGAGGAGGAGGAGGAGGAGGAGGAGGAGGCGGAGGAGGAGTAGGAGGAGGAGGAGGAGGAGGAGGAGGAGGAGGAGGAGGGAGAGGAGGAGCAGGAGGAGGAGGAGGAGGAGGAGGAGGAGGAGGAAAGGAGAGACTTCCACCTTCGAGGGTCTGAGGTGAAGTGGTGTTGGAGGAGTTGTGGGAGTTGGGGGAGGAGCACCTGTTTGATACTAGTCAGCCCCCACCGCCACACCTGCCGCCGCACTAGCTGCTACTGCCCATCCTACCTTCCCACCTCCCTATGTTTTTTTAGTCGCAGACATCCATCCATGTCGTTGCCGTGTCGTCGTTCTTTCCCCCACCCACCAGGCGACGTTGGCGATCCTGGCTGCAAATTCCTCTGGCGAGGTCCCCTCCCCGTGGCGCTCTACCTTGCAGCTACCACTAGCTCCTCTCTTTTTCCCGCGGCGAGGGTCGCGAAGGGGGGGAAGGAAGTCAAAGCAAGTCGGTCGAGAACGCATACGCCATCTGGCACGTGGGCGAGAGCGATGCTTCAAAGTTACATATGCGTAGCGAACAGTGCCTGCCAACGAGGAGGAGGAGGAGGAGGAGCAGGAGGAGGAGGTGGAGGAGGAGGAGG
Source organism: Prorocentrum cordatum (assembly GCA_963575745.1). NCBI lineage: Eukaryota > Dinophyceae > Prorocentrales > Prorocentraceae > Prorocentrum > Prorocentrum cordatum. The sequence continues at coordinate 3,900 of CAUYUJ010007127.1, forward strand.
AGGTGGGAGGAAAAGGAGGAGGAGGAGGAGGACGACGATGACGACGAGGACGACGAGAAGGAGGAGGACGAGGACGAGGACGACGAGAAGGAGGAGGAAGAGGATGATGATGATGATGCTGATGATGATGATGATGATGATGATGATGATGCTGATGATGATGATGATGATGATGATGATGATGATGATGATGATGATGATGATGATGATGATGATGATGATGATGATGATGATGATGGTGATGATGATGATGATGATGATGATGAGATGATGATGAGGATGATGAGGATGAGGATGAGGCTGAGGATGAGGATGAGGTGAGGATGAGGATGAGGATGGGAGGGATGAGGAGGAGGAGGAGGAGGCGGAGGAGGAGGAGGACAACGACGACGAGAGCGGGGGCGGAGGGACAGCGGGGAGGGCGGGCGGCGCCAGTGTAGTATACGAGCGCCCGCAGGTCTGAGGCTCCGATCAGTCTGACAACCCCCCTCCTCACTCCTCCTCACTCCTCGCTCTCCTGCTCGTGCTCCTGCTCCTGCTCCTGCTCCTCCTGCTCCTCCTCCTCCTCCTCCTCCTCCTCCTCCTCCTCCTCCTCCTCCTCCTCCTCTCTCCCTGAGGTCCTCTGGAGGTTTCCTAGCCCCCAGAGTTCTCTGGATCGCAGCCCAAGCGGCTTTCGGGCGTGCCAGGCCTACAGAGGCGTCCGGAGGTCCCCCAAATGGCTAGATACGTTCAAAAGTGTGTGTATAATATATATATATATATATATATATATAGATATGTGTGTATACTCGTCCACGAAGTTCACGAAGTTCGAAGATCCACGAAGTTCGAGGATCCAAGGATGAGGCGGAGGAGGAGCACGATGAGGAGGAGGTCGTGGAGGAGTTCATGAAGTGAGGGGGAGGGATGAGGGAGGCGATCATGGAGGAGGAGGAGAAGGAGGAGGAGGAGGAGGAGGAGGAGGAGGAAGAAGAAGAAGAGGGGGAGGGAGGAGGAGGAGGGAGGAGGGGGAGGAGGAGGAGGAGGAGGAGGAGGAGGAGGAGGAGGAGGAGAAAGGAGGAGGAGGAGGAGGAGAAAGGAGAAAGGAGGAGGAGAAAGCAGGAGGCCCTCGCGCGCGGCGCCACGCGCTGTTGCTCTGCCCCGCAAGGCCCGCGCCGCCGCCGCGTGGCGACGACGGCAAGTCTCCGCCGGCCACGGGCGCCGCGGCCGAGGAGGAGGATCGGCCCTCCCCGCCCGCCCTTGGCCACGCCTGGGCGCGATCGCCATGGGTCGGACGGGGCGGAGGGAGGGGGCGGAGGGAGGAGGAGGAGGAGGAGGAGGAGGAGGAGGAGGAGGAGGAGGAGGAGGAGGGGGCGGAGGGAGGAGGAGGAGGAGGAGGAGGAGGCGGGAGGAGTAGGAAGAAGAGGAGGAGGAGGAGGAGGAGGAGGAGGACGCTGGGGACTTCGTCGGGCTGGCCAAGCGGGGCGCGCGCGACTCCACCTGACCCGATTTCACCTTTGTCCATGCTTCCTCTCAACGGGGAAAGCTGGTCCTGAGGGAAACGATTCCTGCGGTTTTTCACCGTTTTCGGGCTTGCGTGGCCCTCCACGGGCCCCGGGACCGCCAGAAAACGGCTCGGGATGAAAAGCTCGTCCTGGAGGGAGGCCCCAGGGACCAGGACCCGTTTCCCACAAGACCAGTCTGGGGCAACGATACAGTCGGCCCGGATGAGTATGTCGACCCTGCCAAGTCAAGGGTACCCTTGTGCCCTGTGCCTCGCGGCCCATGCTTTCGCATTCCTATGGTAATGTGGCCCCCAAAAGGGTCTCGTGTCCTCTCGCGTGTCCTCTCCAATCAATCAAGTCCGACTGTAGGTGGGGATAGGTATGGGGGGGACGCATCGTCCCCCAATCGCTCATTGATCGCCGATAGGGGTCTGATAGCCCCACCCCCGCACGGGATAGTGCGGGACTAGCACAACTGCGTGGCTCAGTTTCGAGGCGAGCACCCTCTGTCAAGAGGGCTTCTAGATCGAAAATTAGTGGCGCAGACAGATCGTGCGTCCGATCCCCGATCCGTGGGCGATCGAGATCAAGCTTCGCGTTCGAGCTCGACGCGAATCAAGCTGAGGAGGGAGCAGTCTAGTCGGAGACCAATGTTGACATCTCACCACCAGTTCAGCGGCGTGGAATGCTGGAGTCAGCAAGTTATGCACAAGTGCACGCGCCCAACCAGGGGGCGTGCCCTTCTGTCGGTCGGTCTGTCTGTCACGAGTTCGAGTGGCATCGGCAAGGCTCATCCAGCCGACCCTCCCAGCTGCAGTCGCGCTTCGAGCTGTCCAGTCTGTCGAGCTCGGCTTCGAATCCCAGGGGTGACGAACAACGTCAGTGTCGATGTGCCAGTCAGTGAGATCACATGCCAACGCCAGTTTGCCACGCCACCTGGCTGCCTCGCACCGCTTCCTCCTTTTCCTCTCGCAGAGCGCGATGCGCGCAAAGTCAGGATGCCCCATCGGGCGTTGCTTCGTGGGGATGCGCTGAATGGGGGGCGAAGAAACGAGCCCCTTTAAAGCACCAGGGAGTCCCTTTAGTCAGGAGGGGAAAAAACACAGACACAATGAAGCGTCGACTCCCAGGAAAATATGGGAAAATATGGGAAGTGGGGGGGGAAGACAATAACCCAAAGAATATGGGAAAATATGGGGAATCATGATAGTTGTGTGTATTTCTTTGTGTGTCCCAGGGCCCCTTCATTTCGGGCACAGAAAGGTACACCTTTCTTTACTCTGCGGCGAGCCTAGGGGGGAACGTGAGAGGGGGCGGACCTTGTCAGAAGGCTGGAAAGTCCCCTGGCCTTCTCAGAAGCTTTCTGAGCCTTCCCCAAAGACGGAACACTGCTCAGAAGGCGCGAGGGCTTCTCAGAAGTCCCGCCGCCGTCTGGGAAGGGCTTCTCCTTCTCACTTCGCCCCCTCGCTCGCCGCCGATTCACCTCTCCACTTATCGTGGAAACCTATGCCAATAAACACCCTGCTTGCCTCCAGGGTGCCCTGGGTCTCTTGGGTCTCGATGGTCTTGCGGTGGAAAGCGCGACTTCCCCACATCAGCCATCCATGGACATCCTGGGGTCTCAGGGTGGGGTTTCTTGTGGACACTGTGGTCGGGCCCCTACTGTTCAGGAGGGGAAAAAACACAGACACTATTAATCATCGATCCCCAGGAAAATATGGGAAAATATGGGAAGCGGGGGGGAAGACGAACACCCCAAACATCTAGGAAAATATACAGGGTCCTGGGATTTGTGTCTATTTATTTGTGTGTCCCAGGGTCCCTTCAACTGTACCGCCCCCACCCCCGCCAGCAGGCAACGCCCGAGAGCCCCCCACAGCAGCAGGCCACGCCCGAGCACTGCGACACCCGCTCTCGGGGGCGCAGCCCTCTTCAGGGCGCAGAGAGGTGCACGTCCTCCTCCTCCTCCTCCTCCTCCTCCTCCTCCTCCTCCTCCTCCTCCTCCTCCCTCCAACGATAACGATAACAACGATCAGTTTCCACGATCAATGGCAATGACCAACGATCATCGATCAACGTTCCACGATAACGATCACGATGTGTCGCCCCGCCACTGGGCGACGCCCGAGCTTCCCCCTTCCGCTTCGCTCCCGGCTCCGTCCACAGGCCGTGCCCACGGCGACGCCCTCCTCGGGTGCAAGCTCGGCGAGCGGCCCAGTCGGCTCGGCTCGGCTTCGGGGAGGGGCAAGCCTATCGCCGGGCGCAGGCCAGAGGTATGTGTGTGTGTGTGTGGCGTCGGCCCGCAGGCGAGGACGGGGGGATGCGGACGGAGGAGGAGAAGGAAGCGGAGGGATGATGGTGATGGTGTTGGTGATGGTGGTGGTGGTGAGGGTGGTGGTGGCGGTGATGGCGATGGTGGTGGTGATGGCGATGGTGGTGGTGATGACGATGGTGATTGTGGTAATGGTGGTGGCGGTTGGGGTGGTGACGATGATGATGATGATGATGATGATGATGATGATGATGATGAGGATGAGGATGAGGATGAGGATGAGGATGAGGATGAGGATGAGGATGAGGATGAGGATGATGATGATGATGATGATGATGATGATGGTGGTAGTGGTAGTGGTGGCGGTGATGATGATAATGGTGGTTATGATGATGATGGTGGTGTCGGTGATTCTGGTGGTGGTGATGGCGGTGGTGGTGATGATTATGGTGGTGGTGATGGTGGTGGCGGTGGTGATGATCATGGTGGTGATCATGGTGATGATCATGGTGGCGATGATGGTGGTGATGAGGATGGTGGTGATAATGGTGATTGTGGTGGTGGTGGTGATTGTTGTGGTGGTGATGGTGGTTGTGGTGGCCTTGGTGGTGGTGGCGGCCAAGTGATGGTAATGATGATGGTGGTGATGATGATAGTGCAGAGAATTATGATCATGGTTGTGGCGACGATGGTGCTTGTAGTTGTGATGGTTGTGGTGGTGATTGCAGTGGTGGTGATGATGATGATTGTGGTGGTGGTGGTGAAGGTGATGGTGATGGTGGTGATGATGGTGGTGGTAGTGCGTCTGGTAATGATGATGATGATGAGGATGAGGATGATGATGGTGGTGGTGGCGGTGATACTGATGGTGGTGATAATGATGGTGGTAGTGATGATTGTGGTGGTGATGATTGTGGTGGTGATGGTGATGATGGTGGTGGTGATGATAGGGATGGTGTTGGTAATAGTGATGCGAAATGTGATTGTGGTGGTGGTGATGGTGGTGGTGTTGTTGGTGGTGTTGGTGCTGTTATCGTGATGGTAATGGTGTGGTGGTGATGGTGATAGTGTGTGTGTGATGATGATGGTGGTGGTGGCGATGAGGATGATGATTGATGATGATGAGGATGAGGATGAGGATCAGGATGTGGATGAGGATGAGGATGATGGTAATAGCGAGGGTGATGGATGTGCTAGTGGTGGTGGTGGTGATGGTGGTAATGGTGATGATGGTGGTGGCGGTTGTGATGGTGGTCGTGATGACGATGATGGTTGTGGTGGTGGTGGTGGTGTTGGTGGTAATGATCGTGGTGATGAGGATGGTGGTGGTGATGTTGTTGTTGGTGATGATGATGGTTGTGATGATGAGGATGGCGGTGGTGATGATAGTGGTGGTGGTGGTGGTGATTGTGGTGGCGGTGGTGGTGGCTGTGGTGGCTGTGATGGCGATGGTGATGGTGGTGATGGTGGTGATGATGGTGATGGCTGTGATGGTGGTGATGGTGGTAGTGATGGTGTTGGTCGTGATAGTGGTGGTTATGATGGGGGCGTTGATGATGACGATGATGATGCTGTTGATGGGGGCGGTGGTACTGGTGGTGATGGTGGTGATGTCGGTCGATGAGAAGGAGGAGCAGGAAGAGAAGGAGGAGGAGCACGAGCAGGAGGAGGAGATGGAGGACGACGAGATGGCGGAGGGAAGAGGATAGAAGGAACAAGAAGCAGAAGGATGAGAAGGGGGAATGATGATGACGGTGTTGATGGTGATGATGATGATAATGATGATGACGATGATGATGATGATGATGATGATGATGATGATGATGCTGGTGGTGGTGGTGATGGTGGCGGCGGAAGTTGTGGTGATGATGGCGATGATGATGGTGGCGGTGGTGGTGGCGGTTTGGAAGATGATGGTTATGTTGCTGCTGTTGCTGCTGCTGCTGATGATGATGGGGGCTGTAGTGCTGCTGGTGATGATGTTGCTTCTGGGGAGGGAGAATGAGAAGGAGTAAGAGGAGGGGGAGAAGCGACGAGGAGGAGTAGGAGGGAGGAGCGAGGAGGAGAGATGGTAATGACGATGCTGATGATGGATGATGCTGATGATGATGATGATGGTGATGATGATGATGATGATGATGAGGACGGCGATGATGTTGCTGATGATGGTGATGATGTTACTGATGATGCTGATGATATGATGATGCTGATACGGATGATAAGGATGAGGATAATGATGATGATGATGATGATGATGATGATGATGATGATGATGACGACGAGGATCGGGCTGAGGATGATGATGATGATTATGTGGATGAGGGGGTAGATGAGGATGAGGCGATGATAAGGAATATGATGGTGATGATGCTGATGATGGTGGTGACGATGCTGATGATGATGATGATGATGATGATGATGATGCTGATGATGATGAAAATGGTGGTGGTGATGATGATGAGGATGAAGATGACGATGACGATGGTGCCGATCCTGATGATGATGATGCTGATGATGATGCGGATGATGCTGATCGTGGTGGTGTTGATGATGCTGATGATGATGCTGATGCTGCTGATGCTGCTGCTGATGACGATGATGACGGTGGCGATCGTGATGGTAATGTTGATGTTGATGTTGGTGTTGATGATGGTGACGATGATGGTGATGATGCTGGCATTAATCATGAGTATGATGCTGGGGCCAGGACGATGACGATGCTGATGCTTATGCTGACGATGACGATGCTGATGATGATGCTGCTGATGCTGATGATTATGATGGTGATGCTGATGATGCTGATGATGGTGCTGATGGTGATGATGGTGATGATGATGGTGATGATGACGATGCTGATGTTGATGTTAATGCTGATGGTGGTGGTGGTGGTTGTGGTTGTGGTGGTGGTAGTGACGGCGGTGGTGGAGGTGGTGAGTGTTATGATGATGCCGATGATGATGTTGCTGATGCTGATGCTGATGCTGATGCTGATGTTGCTGCTGATGATGATGGGGATGAGGATCAGGATCAGGATCAGGATGAGGATGATGATGCTGATGATGATGATGATGCTGATGCTGATGCTGATGCTGATGATGATGATGCTGATGCTGATGCTGATGGTAATGGTGTTTGTGATGGTGTTGGTGAATATGATGCTGTTGCTGTCGTTGCCGATGCTAATGCTGATGCTGATGATGGATGATGGGGCTGTGGTACTGACTGTGATGGTGGTGACGTTGCGGGCGGAGGCGGAGGAGGAGGAGGAGGACGAGGAGCGAGGAGAGAGAAGGAGCGAGGAGGAGAACGAGGAGGAGGACGAGGAGAGGAGGAGGAGGAGGAGGAGGAGGAGGAGGAGAAAGAGGAGAAAGAGGAGGAGGAGGAGGAAGATGAGGAGGTGGAGGAGGAGGAGGATGTTTCCCCTCCGCCGCCCTCCTCTCCTCTTCTTTCCCCGTCTCCAGCCTCGGGGTACTTCTCTGCATGTCTGCGTTCAGTGTTCTGGCCGCCGGGCAGGGGTTGGACAGTGTTTTCATGATTAGGTAGCCATGTCCGCAGCGACCGAGGAGGAGGTGGAGGAGGAGGAAGAGGAAGAGGAGGAGGAGGGAGCAGCGAGCGAGGAGGGGAGAGAAGGAGGAGGTTGAGGAGGAGGATGAGGAGGAGGAGGAGGACGAGGAGGAGGAGGACGAGGAGGAGGACGAGGAGCAGGATGAGGAGGATGAGGCAGAGGACGAGGACGAGGACGAGAAGGAGGAGGAGGAGGATGAGGAGGAATTGGAGAAGGAGGAGGAGGAAGAGGAAAGGGAGAGGGAGGAGGAGGAGGAAGAGGAGGAGGCGCAGACTTACGCTGTTAAGGGTGGGCGACCCTCCACATTCGGGAAAATGAGGGAGTTGCCCCTTAAAAGGGGGATTCGGCGGCCTGCGCCCCTCGCGCTCTGGCCGAGGCGGCCGCCGCTTTCCTGTCACGAGCGGCCTGCTCCAGCAGGGCCGCCTCATCACAGGAAAGACCATAACATCTCAACCCCCGCTCAGCATCCAGCGGCCTGGCGTCCCTGGGGTCCCGCGGAGGTCCCAGGGAGGGGGAAGAGGAGGCGTCCGAGAGGGAGAGGGCACAGGACCACTCGCTTCGGACGCCGAGCGCGTGTGGGGGGGGGGGGGGGCATCCCTCGCAGCACCAAAGATGTGCTGTACCTGGGAAGCACCCCTGCCAGAATAGCTCAGCATGATTGCAGTGCCCTCTCGAAGGCCTGCCTAAACACTGTCCATGTATCCCCTCCTCGCGGGCTTCTTGTGGGAGCCTCGGGCATACGCCCCTCCTTTGGAGCATATGAGGAGGAGGGAGTCCACAGGGCGCTGTTCCCTACCTGCAAGGACATGGGCCCACCACAGCCTGTGCCCCCGAAAAGACCAAGTCTCCCGAGGCCCTCGAGATCCCTCGATGGAGGCCTCCTGTAGGCCTTCTCTTCCTCCAGCTGACCGCCCTTCTCGCCAGCAGGAGGCTGGCACGCCCAAGGGATCGGGAGCCCAGGGATGGCTTACAGGGGAACCGTGGTGAGCCATTCCAGCCCATCATGATCATGGACCATGGAGCTCAGCTTTTCTGATATGCACCTGTTGGGAGGCGGCAAAGCGGCCTATCTCGAGGGCAAGGGAGGCACATCTTTCGATCACCAACCTTTGTTGTCGCACGGAAAGGTTCGGCACCCATCTTAGCTAACGGGTCCGCGTGGCCATTGCCGCGCCATTGTGCATAGATGATCCTAACTTCCCTCATGACCGCCTCATTATGATGGGCCGCCACCTTCACAGAAAGAGCTCCTTCGAACCTGTCGGCCACTCGGGACCACC
>CAUYUJ010007127.1:17500-40000 GCA_963575745.1 Prorocentrum cordatum
TGGCCGCCGCTGACGATGACGACCGTCTGCGACCACAGGTCGAGAGCCCCCGCCTCCATGAAGCGCCTGAGCTCCCGCTGCACACGCATCATGTCGGCGCCGTTGAAGAGGCTGTCGCCCGCGGGGTGCAGCGCGGCCCTCTGCCACATGCGTCTCGCGAAGTCAGCCATGAGGTCGTCCAAGAGCTCTGGCGCGTCGGCGACGGCGTAGCACTCCGCGTCGGGGCCAGGGATGATCCACTCGTCGACTGCGTTGGGCCCTGTCGGGCGGACCCAGCGCTGGGGCGACTCGGGCCGCCACTCGGTGTCCAGGAGCACCGCGATCACGGCAGCGGCAGGCCCGCGGACACGCCGCCAGCGATGTGGCCCTGTCTGCGACAGGGCCTGGAGCAGGCGGGGCCAGGCGCGGCGCACCCGACCGTGAACCTCGGGCCGCGCGCGCAAGAGCTCAAGCCATTGGCTGACAACCTGCCTCCGTAGCTCCAGCCCTGGGTCGCGCTGCCAGTAGAAGGCCGCCAAGGTCGACGCGAGGCACCTGCCAGGCCCCTTGCCTACAGCTGAGGCGGCGGCGCCACGGCGCATCGCCAGGATCGACGAGGGCGCGAGGCCACCAACCTGGCGGCCGTACGTCGCCTGAGGCTGCGCCCCCGTCGCCCACGGCATCTTCGTGATCTTGGCCATGCGGACCTCCCTGCGCATGCGGAGGGTCCTGGCGGCCTGGAAGCGCTTCTGGGCGCGCCTCCTGCACCGACGGCGCCCGCAGGCCGTGTCCACGCCGAGGTCCATCGCATGCGCCGCGTAGGAGGCGGGCACGCCAAGCCGCGCCGGGCCGCCAGCGACGGACCGCCCCAGCGGGGGATGCGAGCACGCCAGCGCGGTCTTGGTGGAGACCTCGAAGCCAGCCTCGTCGAGCCCCTGCTTGAGCGCCACCGCGGCTTTGTACATGTCGGCCTTGACCGCCTGTCTGGTGCCGACAGAGCGGATCACCGCGTCGTCTATGAACGCCCGCATCTGAGCACGCTCGCACGCACGATGCGCGCGAGCAATCACTGGCCCCAGCATGACCTTGGCCAGCTTCCCTCCGTGGACCGAGCCCGCCACCGCCGACCGCTCGGGCTGCAGACGGCGCCCGAGCCAGGCGCGCCGGCGCAGGTGGCGGGGCCCTGCGTACAACTGCACCTCCATAGCGGCCACGATCGCAGGGAACCCCTGCTGGGTGGCCGCCGCGAGCAGGCGCACGAAGGAGACCGAGTCGTAGAACTTCTTGATGTCGAGAAGGAGGGTCGCGGTGAACCACCCGTTCTCCACGTCGCACTCGCCCATGCAAGCACGGCGCACCGCGGCCCGCAGGGCGGAAGACCCGCGCACCGCGGTATCCCACCACTCGGCCTGGGCGTCGCTCCACTCGTCAGTGGAAGCAGCTCGAACCTTCGCCCAAACCTTGCAGGTGGTCGGCAGCATGCCGATGATGCGATCCCCTCCATCACGCTTGGGAATGGCGGCTCCAATGACCGCCGGCAGTTGCCACGGCCACACCCCCGCGGCCTCGCACTAATTGAGGAGCGAGGCGAGACCGTCGAATCCGTCCTCGGGCATTCGCTGCAGGTCAGCGGGGCCCACGTTGTCGATGCCGCGCGCCCTGCCCGAGCTCATGCGGCGCATGGCCGCGCGCACCTGGTCGGGAGTGATCGGATCCAGGCACTCATCAGCAGCGCGTCGGAGAGTGGCGATGAGGGCCTCGGCAAGGTCGGCCTCGTTGTGCGTCGGGTCCTTCCACGCCCTCTCCCAGAACAGGGTCTTCTGCTCCGGGATGGTGTCGGGCTGGGCGATGGACCTCGCCGCAATGTCCCCCTCGGCGTCCCTGGCGAGGCCGTAGGTCTCCAGCTGCTCGGCCGCGGGCTCCCTGACGCGTCGGCGGACGACGCCTGGCCTCCGCTGCCGCGCCTCGTTGGCCCAGCGGACGTACCCGAGGCGGGCGCGGTGGAGGCTGCGGCCGAGGAGGCGGTGGCACCATCGCTCAGTGCAAGCGAGCAGTCTACGTACGTCGTCCAAGCATGGCATTTCTTGCTGCAAAAAGATATCAGCACGAAGGCGCCACTCTTGCGCATCTTCCTGCAGGGACTGGCCGAAATATACATGATGATCGTTCTTCCCCACACGTGCTCGTAGTAAGGGGATGGCCCGCACAACGCACTCGCGCTGCTGCGGACGGTCGGACCCGTTGGTCATCAGCGCGACGAGGCGGACCAACGGGGTGCTCAGCGTCTGCCAACCCTCCAACACTGGGTCGAGCAGGTGGGCGCGGCCAGGGGTGCTCTTCATCCTCCGCTTCTCGATCCGATAACCTTGACCACGCCCTCGCATGGTGTCCGCACTGCGACCGACCACCTGCTCCGTCTGGATCAGCGCCTCCTCAAGGGTGCCGACCCACTGCGCGTGCAACTGCGAGACGTGGTCGGTGGAGAGCGGCACTCGCGCGAACAGGAAGTGGCCCTGGTCGGCGGGCCGCTGGCTGCTAGGCTTCCGAGCCTGCAAGGCAGCAGCGCACCTGGACCATGTCTCGGCGCTCACTAAATACTCGATGTCAGCTGGCGCGCCGCCATCTCGATCGGGAGGCTCTGTGTCGGGCGGCGCCGCTGACTTCGCAGCCGACGCTGGGCTGCTGCAAGGGGCTAGATCGTGCACAGGAAGCTCCGCAACGCCTTCGTCGTACTCGTCAGCAAGCGCGTTCATGGGGCCCTCGTCGTAGTCCATGGACGTGCGCCGTGCTGCCGCAGGGGCGGTGGCCGCGGAGAGCGCGTCTCTGCAGCACTGGGCAGCACTCCAGGCGCCGCCTCCAGCGCTGCGCCACCCCCCAGTCCACGGGGCCGTGTAGTCGGGCAGCGGGCGCAGGGCATGCCCGAGGCCGTCCGCAGCAATCGGCCCGCCGATCCCGTCGGCCTCCCCGGGGAGCGCGTCGCGGGACCCCCGCAGCTCCTCTGGCTGCGCCTCGGGGCGCTTGCAAGCCTGCGCTGCGAGCTTCCGCTGCCTGCGGCTGCTGGGGCCCGCTGCGACCTTCGGCGGGCCGCGGAGAGGCAGGGCCGAGGGCAGCACCAGCGCCTGGTGGTACCAGCGGCGATTGCTGGCCGTGAGCTCGATGATGAGCCCGCAGTGCGTGCGCCACGGCACGTTGGGCTCAGCCATCACCTTGACATGCTCGGCGTACCCTGACGAGGCAAGCACGTAGTCGCACAGCTTGCCCTTGCCCTTGTCACAAGTCGTGCGAACGTTCTCTGGCGCCACGACGGCGGCCCCGATCCGCTGCAACCACTCCGTCTCGCCCCAGTCGGTCGGCTCGACGTCCCAGTCGCCGAGAACACGAAGGGGTCCTTCATGAGCGAGAGGAAGGCCGCCAATGAGGCGAGCCGCTGCTGGTTGGCTCCACGAAACCGAAGCCCCGGCACCAAGTATGCTACCACGATGATCACGTTGCCTTGCAGCAAGTGCCAAACCATCGGAACGAAACCGAAGAAGGGGCGAGGCCGACCAGCCGCAATGCACGCGCGTCGGTGCCCCTCAAACGTGGTGGCGGCCAATGTCTTCTTGATCGTAAGCATCTCGCCGCCTGTGACGCCGTCCAGGGACCGACCTGAAGGGATGCCAGGCGTGACTGCGACCTTCCACTTGCCTTTCTGGAACTCGATCTGCTGCTGCTCGGCGGCAGCAGGTGACGCATGGGTCTCGCAGAAACCGACGACGTCAAAGCCAGCTCCGTACCCCTCCAGGAACCTGCGGGAGGTCGGGCCGTGCTGGGTGCTACTCCCGAAGAACATCCTTGCCTTAGTATGGGCTGGCCCCGCTCCTGACGTCGCGCCGCAGCCGCTCTGCAGCCGCCGCCTTGCCACGAAGCCGCACCGCGGTGTCGCGTCCTCCCGCAGGTGCAGCCCCCATGGCGACGTCCGCTGGCGAGCCCCCAGGCCCCCCTCCGTCGGCGGCAGCGGGGGGCTGGCCTCCAGGAGGGACGGCAGGAGGAGTGCCAGGAGCAGCCACAGCAGCCTGCACGGGAGGCGCGGCGGGCAGCGCGGCGGTGAACTTCTGCAGCGCCTCCTTGGCCTGCTGCGCCACTGCGAGCCCCGAGTCGAGCGGCTTGTTGCACGCCGCCAGCTGTGCCAGCTGGTCCTCGTAGGTGGCCACGAGTTGGTTGGCGAGGCCCGCCAAGTTCCCGAGGTCGTCCCACGTCGACGCTGGGACGGGAGGTCCCCCTGGGTCCCCGCCCGCGGTGTCCGAGGCTGCGTCCTGCTTCGTCTGGTCCAGGTCGCCCCGAGCCGCGACAAGCTGCGCCTCGGCCTCCTCGAGCTCGTCCGCCGCTTCTTGAGCAGCTTGCTGAGCCCGTTCGAGGCGCTGGGTCGCCTGGAGGACCACGCGCTGGGCCTTGACCGCGGGCTGCGGCAGGTCCTTGTCGCGGGGGTCTTCCATGCCAGCGGCGCGCAGGCGGCGCCGATGCACGATCCTGTCGCGCAGGGACTGGCCGAGGACGGACGCGAGCTGCGAAAACTTCTCGTCCTCCATGGCGACCCCGCACTCCAGCTGCTGGTCGTCGAGCACGGCGGCAGCCGGTGGGGCGGCAGGCTGGCGGCCTCCGCCTGGAGCGAGCGGTTGCGGCGGGCCATCGCGCCAGGGCGGCGCAGCGGCCTTGCCAGGGCCCCAGGCCCATGCCCCGCGCGGGGCGCCGCGGCGCGCAGGCCCTGGGCCTCCACTGACACCAGGGTGCCCAGGATTGGGGGCGCTGCAATGGTAGCACTTCGCCTTGGCCCCACGGTTCCAAGCACAGCAGGAGCGGCACCCCCAGCCCGCCATCGTGCCGTCGTGTCGGTGATGGGCCGCCAGAGAGCCCCTACGGTACTGGCTAAAGACAATCGGGCTCCAGGAGCCCTAGCTCTGCCGCGGAATAGCGGTATCCGTGTCTGCCAATGCGGGCTCAGCCCGCCAAGCATCAGCCTTGAGCCAACATGGCTACGGAGGAGGAGGAGGAGGAGGAGGAGGCGGAGGCGGAGGCGGAGGAGGAGGAGGAGGAGGAGGAGGAGGAATAATAATAATAATAATAATAATAATACTAATAATAATAATAATCGTACTAATATTAATAAATAATAATAATAATACTAATAATATTAATAATAGTAATACTAATAAAAAGAAACATACTATTAACCATACTAATAATAATAAGAATACTAAGACGAATAAGACGAATACTACTAATAAGAAGAAGGAGAATACGTATAGCAATACTAATAAACATAAGAAGACGACGAAGAGGAGGAGGAGGAAGGGGAGGAGGAGGATGAGGAGCAGGAGGAGGAGGAGGAGCAGGAGGCAGAGGAGGAGGAGGAAGAGGAGGAGGCGGAGGAGGAGGATGATGAGGCGGAGGATGCGGATGAGGAGGAGGAGGAGGAGATGGTTGAGATAGAGCAGATGGAGAATATCGAGCAGATGGATCAGATGGAAGTCTGAGGACATGCAGGCGATGAAGGGGATGGGGGAGACGGTGGAGATGTGGGGGATGGCGTATATGGGGAGGAGGTGGAGGAGAGACGGTGGTATGCAGGATCTACAGGAGGTGCAGGAGGAGGAGGGGGAGGATGATGATGATGAGGAGGAGGAGGAGGAGGAGGAGGAGGAGGAGGAGGAGGCGGGGGCAGATGAGGAGGACGAGGAGGAGGACGAGGATGAGGACCAGAATGAGGAGGAGGAGGAGGAGGAGGAGGAGGACGAGGACGAGGATGCGGAGCAGGAGGAGGAGGAGCACGAGGAGGCGGAGGACGAGGAAGCTGCTGCTACTGCTGTTGATGATGATTACGATGATGATGATGATGATGATGATGATGATGATGATGATGATGATGATGATGATGATGATGATGATGATGATGACGATGATGATGATGATGATGATGATGATGATGATGATGATGATGATGATGATGGTGCTGATGATGGTGCTGATGATGGTGTTGATGATGATGATGATGATGATGCTGATGATGATGCTGATGCTGATGCTGATGCTGTTGTTGATGATAATAATACTACTAATAATAATAATACTAATAATTATAATCATAATAATAATAATCCGTAAGGGCTTCGCCCCCTGCCGCCGGCCCCCTCTCTCGGAGAATGGGCCATGGAAGAGCTAAGTCATGAGGCCTTGGCGCTGTCGTGAAGCAGTATCGAGTCGCAATCAGCAAAACCAACTGATCACAAGAGGGGTTACCACACCTGGCGATTGGTAAGACGTGTATGGTTTAAGGGCTTGGTTACCACACCTTGCGATGAAAGGGCCGATGGGAGTTCTCGCAGTTTGGGTTACCACGCCTTGCGATGGATGTGCGTGATGGGTTCGAATTTCAGAAATGTGGCACATCCCCTGTGTTTTTGGACCCTGACCCCGCGGATCTGCGTGAGGGGTGGCACCGAATTTCAGAAATGTGGCAAACCCTGACCCCGCGGATCTGTGTTTTTGGACCCTGACCCCGCGGGTGGTATCTGGTGAGATTTCGAGCCCCCCCAGCAATTCAGACAACGCGCCCAGGGGACGCTGGAAAATCCTGTTTGGGCCTCCCCCCCCCTCGCGCGGTCAATCAACTAGTTACAGTAACCAGTAATAACTCAACTAGTTACAGTAACCAGCAAGAAGCAGAACTGTAACACTGGACACTACAACCTACTACCGGTACAGGAAACTGCGAATCACGTGTCTACAGCCTGGTGGCCCCACAAGGGGGCCGGCGGATAATAATAATGATAATGATAATGATGATGTTGATGATGATTGTGACGCTGTTGATGATGATGATGATGGTGATGATGATGATGACGACGATGACGCTGGGGATGATACTGGTGATGATGAGGGCGAGGATGATGATGAGGATGATGTTGAGGATGTGGATGAGGATGAGTGTGAGGATGAGGACGAGGCTGAATATGAGGATGATGATGATGATGATGATGATGCTGATGATGATGATGATGCTGATGCTGATGCTGATGAAGGTGATGATGATGCTGATGATGCTGATGATGATGACGATGATGATGCTGATGCTGATGATGATGATGATGCTGATGCTGATGCTGATGCTGATGCTGATGCTGATGCTGATGCTGATGATGCTGATGATGATGATGATGATGGTGGTGGTGGTGGTGATGCTGCTGCTGATGATGGTGCTGCTGATACTGATGCTGATGATGCTGATGCTGATGATCATGATGATGGTGATGCTGCTGCTGATGATGATGATGCTGATGATGCTGACGATGCTGATGATGATGATGATGCTGATGATGGTGATGGTGATGGTGATAGTGATGGTGATGGTGATGGTGATGATGATGATGATGATGATGATGATGATGATGATGATGATGATGATGATGACGATGATGGTGATGGTGATGGTGATGGTGATGGTGATGGTGATGGTGATGATGATTGATGATGATGGATGATGATGATGATGATGATGATGATGATGAGGAGGGGGAGGAGGAGGAGGAGGAGGGGGAGAGGGAGGAAGAGGGAGGAAGAGGAGCGAGAGGGAGGAGGAGGAGGAGGACGAGGAGGGGAGGATTTGGCGGAGGAGGAAATTGAAGAGATGGGGCAGGTGGAGGGTGGAGTAGAGTGGAATAGAGGGTATGCAGGGGTTGGGGGAGGAGGAGGAGGTGAGGAGGAGGAGGGAGGAGGAGGAGGGACGAGGAGGAGGACGAGGAGGAGGAGGATAAGCAGGAGGAGGACGAGGGAGGAGGAGGAGGAGGAGGAGGAGGGAGGAGTAGAGGAGGAGGAGGAGGAGGCATTGGAGGAGAGAGGAGGCGAGAAGGGCGAGGGAGCGAGGAGCGAGGCCGGAGGGGGAGGGAGGGGGAGAGGAGGAGGAGGGCGGAGCGAGGGCGGAGCGAGGGAGGAAGGAGGAGGCCCTCACCGAGGCACCCAGCGAGGAGGAGGCGGAGGCCTCCCCAGCGCAGCGCACCTCGTCGTCCGCTGCGCTGCCCGCGACCAACGCGGCGCAGGCGCCCGCTCCACGGGAGGGGGGGGGGGCGGGGGGGGGAGGGGATAGACGAGCGCTGTCCGCCCCCCCGCCCGCCCGCCCGCCCTACCCTCGCCGCCGCCGCCGCCGCCGCCGCCCTCCTCCTCCTCCTCCTCCTCCCTTCTCCTCCTCCTCCGCCTTCCTTCTCATCCTCCTCCCTCCTCCTCCTCCTCCTCATTCCTCTCCCCCTCCTGCTCCTTGCTTCTCCTCCTGCTCCTCGTCCTCCTCATCGTCCTCCCCCTCCTCCTCCCCCTCCTCCTCCATCTCCTCCACCTTCTCCATTTCCTGCATCTCCTTCATCTCAATCTCGTCCATCTCCTTCAGCTATTCCATCTCCTCCATGGCCTCCATTTGATCCTCCTCCTCTCCATCTCCTCCTCCTCCCCCGTCTCATTCGTCTCCCCCCTCCTGCTCCTCCTGCTTCTCCTCCTGCTCCTCCTCCTCCTCATCGTCCTCCCCCTCCTCCTCCCCCTCCTCCTCCATCTCCTCCACCTTCTCCATTTCCTGCATCTCCTCCATCTCCACCTCCTCCATCTCCTCCACCTCCATGTCGCTCGCCGCGCCACAGTGGCCACTCAGGGGCACGAACACCTGGGCGTTCCAGGCCGAGGGGCATCGCGACCAGGATGACAGGAGCTATGCCCGCGGGATGGCTCGAGGACGAAGTGGCGACGTGGCTCGAGGTCTTCACGAAGTAAGACAGCCCATCGTCTTTGTTCGCGGGGAAGTGGTCCCTGGAAACCAGTCCCGAGCGCCACAACCCCGAGGTCGATCCGTGTCATCAGAACGATGGCCATGGGATGAGGACGCCTAATCAGAGGGCGTCGCGGGTCAGGACTTGCTAGATTGCGTCGTCGGTTTTTGGACGCCCACTCAGAGGGCGTCGCGGGTCAGGACTTGCTAGATTGCGTCGTCGGTTTTTGGACGCCCAATCAGATTAGCTCAGCGACCCTCTCTGAGAAGATGAGACCCGCAGCATGCTTCTGCCCGCCCACGCGTCTGACATGACGCGCGCGAGCGATCGCCCCATGCCTGCGCAGCACCCCAGTTCCAAGGGCCACACGGTCCCGCGACAGCTCGGCCCGAGTGTACGTCACCCCTCTTCAGAGGCCTCGTGGGCTCCCTCGTCGAGTAAAAAAGGGGGTCCTCCTCCTCCTCCTCCTCCTCCTCCTCATGTTCTCGTCTCCGAGGAGCCCCCCTCCTCGTCAACGCATGCCAGGATGGGGCCCTGGAGGGCCCGCGGACCTGTCCCGAGCCGACTCGGTCGCGGGCGGGGCGAGGCGAGCGGCCCAGCAGGAGCGAAAGAAGGACCCACACGTACGTGTCACGAGGCGGGTCTCACGGATTGCGGGGCCGTGCAGCGGAGACCCATGCCAAGACACATGTTGCTTGCCGCTCTTCTGCCAAGGCCCATGCCAAGACACACAAAGGGTGCCCTCGCATCCTCGCTTCTCGGCCCGTCCTGGCCCCCAGCCATGGGCCATGAGTGTTCAGCTTCGGGGCGCGCGAAGCTATTGGTGCCTTGCGCGTCGCGGTCTGGGCCAGAGCGGCTGCCCTTCTCCATAGGGGGCGGCGCGAGGGCGCAGAGGTTATCTATCGCACGTCGCGGGGTGCGATGCGCGAAGATAGGTGGCATAGGATACAGTGGATGGAAACCCATGCCAAGAAACACCCTGCTTGCCTCCAGGGTGCCCTGTGTTTCTTGTGTTTCGATGGCTTTGCTATGGAAGGCGTGACGCCCCCACACCAGAAATCAATGGACGTCCTGGGGTCTCAGGGTTGGGTTTCTTGTAGAAGGTTTCTTGTGGTCGGGCCCCTACTGTACGGGCGCGTGCGTCCTTTGCGGGCCTCTTATAGTTTTGAAGAAGGCCAAGGGCGGGGAGGGAGGCGGGCGCCTGGAACCCCAGGCGCGCACTCTGGGTCACCCCTCTCGGAGGCCTGCTTTAAGAGCCCCGCCCCTGGGAGGGACGAGGGTGGGTTATCTCGAGCATCGATGGCTTCGCAATGGAAAGCGCGACGCTCCCACACCAGAACTCAGTGGACGCCCTGGGGCCTCTGGGTTGGCCTTCTTGGGGGCTCTCTCGAGCACCGAGCGCGCGACCTTGCCCGTCCTGCGTGTGAAGTCGGGCCTGGGGGAAAATAATCAAAAGTGGTCAAAACATAATCTGGGGACGACTTTTTGATTTTTTTGTTTGTGACTTTTTGGGGACATTTTTTGCCTGTTTTTGGTTTTCCGCCCAGACTCCGCCTGTAGGAGGACATGCCCGACCTCAGACTAGGGGGGAGGGGGATATCATGGCGTGGGCCATGATGTTTCCTCGGGCTTCCTGGCGTCCCGTCCTGTTTCATCACGTCCCCGCCCCGCCCCCCCCTGGGCCGCGGCGCACGTGCCGCCAGCCATGATTTTTGCGCCTCCCCCCTCTCGGACGCCCCCCTCCTGGCCGCCTCCGGCTCGAGGACCGAAGGAGCTGCCGGCCCTTCCTTGGCGGGAGGGCGGCGGAAGCAGGTCGAGCCGGGGCCCAAATGGGCGGGGGCCCGCGCAAACGGGGGTGCAGCCAGAGCGCAGAGAGGGGGGCGGGGGGAGGGGGGAGGGCTTCTTAGAAGCACCCCTGCTTCTTAGAAGGCGCGGCCCTTCTCTGTAGATGTGAGGCCGGCGCCTTCTAGGAAGCAGCCTCCTCTAAGAAGCCCTGCCCCCTCCCTCCACCCCCTTGTGCGCGCTGCCAGGGTTCAGCCACAGCGCCGGATCTTGCAGGATCTTGCAGGGCCCGGCAATGCCAGGGGTGCATTGGCCTGGGCTCGGGTGCAGGATCCTCGCAGGATGTTGCAGGATCCTGCGAGGCCTGACTGACCCGGGTCTGCATTGGCCCGGGCCAGAAGGTCCCGGATGAAACGAGGCCCCTTCCGCTGGCGGAAGCCGGCGGAAGGGCGGCGGAAGGTGGCGGAAGTGAAACATGCGCCCCCAAGAGGTGGCAGCATTTTTGGGTTCAGGGTTTCTGTAATCCGCCACTGGAGGGGAGAGGGCGAATGTTGAGGAGGAGCTCGAAGCCATTCTGGGCCACCCACGGGTCCCACTTTTAAGGTGCCTCCTCTGGAGCGCCTCGGTCTTGCTTACTCGTACACGCTCGCATCGGAACTCGGACGGGAGGGGAGGAGGGGGGAGGAAGGGGAGGACGCGGAGCAAGGACGGGGACGAAGGGGGAAGTCAGCCCAACGAAGCCCATGTACTCGTCTTTTTGTCCCAATGGCCCTGAGGGATTGACGACTTTTCGCCAATCGACTTGAAGGGATCGAGCCAGATAAATCCAGGTAGGTGCAAACAAATCGAGGTAAATGCAGGTACATCGTGGCAAATCCGAGTGAATCCAGATATCTCCAGGGCAATCTGGAGCAGATCGTGGCCGATCCAGAGCGGGTCGAGGGGCGGCATAAATCATTAAGCCCGTGACGAAAGGGGGAGAAGATGAAGAGGAAGAGGAGAGACAAAAGAAGCGCAGGCGTCGTCCTCCCCCCAGTTCGGCGAGAAGGCCCTGCGCGGCACCCAGAGCGCCCCCAGCTCGGGGGCGCTCCGCGTGTCTCCCCAAGTCCGCCCGCGCGGCAGCCTAAGGCGGCACAAGTCGTGAAGCCCTTGTCGAGAAGTGAGTGTGCTGGTTCTCTTGGGTGGGGCCCTCGGCGGGGTCCGTTCTGGGAGCCTGGTCGGGGGAGGAGGAGGAGGAGGAGGAGGAGGAGGAGGAGGAGGAGGAAATGGAGGAGGAAATGGAGGAGGAGGAACGGGAGGAGAGGAAAGGGAGAAGGAGGGAGGAAAGGAGGAGGAGGATGGGAGGAGAAAGGAATGGAGGAGGTGGTGGAGGAGGAGGAGGAAGAGGAGGAGGAGGAGGAGGAGAAGGAGAGGGGGGAGGAGGAGAGGAGGGGGAGGAGGAGCATAGCGACGCCCACCTGGGAGTGGAGTGGACGTGCGCGCGCGGGGAGGTGCCCTCGCGGGCCAGGGCGCCCCCGCAGCCGGCGGCAGGCGGGCCACGCCGCGCCCATTTTGGCGCTTTGGGATGGAGGAGGAGGAGGAGGAGAAGCATGAAGAGGAGGAGGAGGAGGAGGAGGAGAGAGGAGGAGAGGAGGGAGGAGAAAAGAGGAGGAGGAAAGGGAGGAGGAGGAGGAGGAGAAAGGAAGAGGAGCAGGAGGAGGAGGAGCAGGAGGAGGAGGAGGACGAGGAGGAGGAGGAGGAGGAGGCGAGGATGAGGAGAGAGGAGGGGGAGGAGGAGGACACGTTTCCGATACCGCTATGTTTGCCTCGTTTTTTCCTTTTGGGTGCCTCCCAGGGGTCCGCCCGGCCCTCGTCGCCACGGCTGGATTCGCTTCGAAATTCGAGTCAGAACGCAACTTGGGAGGTCCGCTGAATAGCGGAAGCGGTACCCTCTGCCCCCTTACAAGAAGAGAAGGGTGATGAGGAGGAGAAGGAGGAGGAGAAGGCAAACGGTAAGGATGACGAATAGGAGCAGGAGGAGGCAGAGGTGGAGGGCGATCAGGATAGCGATGACGAGGTCGACGACGAGGACGGCCCTGGGATCCGACGTTGCGGAAATAATGCAACATTGTGAAGTTCAGTGTTGTCTCCTTTTGCTTATTCGATGTAATCTTGAACTCTAGTATGCACTGTGTGGTCCAGTTATGTCTCGTTCCTTGAGCACCCTCTTTGGCTCAAGATCAGTTGTGTCTTTGCGTAATAGAGATCCGACCCCTCCATCCTTCAGGGTATCGTCTGGAATGCTTCGCGCGTCAGTGGTAGCAGGTGCGTGATAGGTCACGGTGTGCCATCTCCGAGCGGCCGTGAGGATGGAACGGGCAGCGCAACACGACGGACGGATTGCCAAGAGCAAGTGATGAAGGCACAGCGGCTGTCACACCAGAGCAACGAGCAGAGTTAGAAGGAGGTATGTTGTCCCAGCACCTGTCCAGGCTTGATCAGCTGCTGAAGACGACGATCGTGAACAGAGAGAAAGAGGGTGCTGGTCGAACAACTCACGATCAGTCATGCTCAGAACGGAAAGATCCCTGACTAGAGGACGAGCCTGGGAACAGTGAGGAACCATACGTGCTAACCAGCAAGCCCCAGCATCAGCAGTACGACAAAGACAGTCAATGATATTGGACAAATGACGGCTACGATTGATGTTGGTCTGATTGGGGGCAGGCCGCACAGGACAAGTGATGGTCAAGTTCGTCGTGGAAGACTTGGGAGAAACCAGACCTCTCCGACCCGGGCGCGTGGAGGGATTGCTCCGAGCATCGAGCATGGCGCCGCCGAGTCGTGAGATGGATATCGGCGAGTGGAGTCCCATCCGAGACACGAGCCGACCGAATCTTGAAAACCTTGGACACATGGTTGCAGCGCAAGTTCGAGGATTTGACATATGACGTTCGCACATTCACTGGTGATGTACCAACTATGACCATGAGAAGGCTGGACGTTTTCAGTGGCCAACGATGAGAAGAGGAGAGCGACCAAGGAGTGTTTTTCTCTGATTTTCCAGAAGCGCAGCGACGAAATATTGTCGGTCTACACAGCTAGAACGGACCAAAATTTCTACCGGTTGAAAACTCAAGGCCTGCAGTTGGATGATGCATGGAAGGCTTGTTCGTCCAAGAGGGTCTGAGTATGGGAGAGAGCGGCATGCAGATGCTGTAGTGCTTGTCTCAGACTTCGCAGTCCGAAGGCAATGTCATCGCAGCCGCCTGAGCAAGTTGGCATAGCCAAGACGGAACTCATGCTGCCGATCTCCCAGAATACCCATGCCACCGACGCGACCAGCGCAGGCATATCGGAGGAAGGTGATGACATCCTAGACTTTAGCGACGTGTCCCTCTTTGGCCCCAACGCGGGAAATTACATGTCAGCTTCCTCAGAGGCGCCGACGTCGACGAGTTCGATGCCCCAGAGGTCTCGGCGGTGGATGAATATGAAAAGAAAGAAGACGCGCCATGCGCGCCGAAACAGCAGAAGACAGCTTCGAGTGGATTGGCGCTTCTAACAGACACCAGGGGGGACGCCCGCTCCACCATGGCCCTCGGGGAAGAGAGAACCAATGCGGGACGGGCGCCGAGGAGTTCGCGGCGAAGCGAGGCCGCGGAAGCCTCGTCCGAACCCGGATCAGCTCATGAAGGCCACGAGGTGCCACCGCTGCAGCCGGGAGGGCCATTTGGGCCAGCAAGGCAAGAGTGCCCGGCCAAGGCAGCAGGCTCCACCGGGGCCGCCCGGCAGGGACACGAAGGATCGGTGGGCTTCGTCTTCTCTCCGACGCCAGCGACTTTTTCTTCTGCGGCATCACGGAAGCTCACGGCCGTCCAGAGAAACGCTTGAACGACCTCGGCCCCCAGACCGCGGCCGCGAAGAGCTCCGGCGACGAGCGCGGGGCATCGGCGGCAGGGCGCGAGCGCCGACGGATCTACTGGCGCCGACGGGCATTCGGGGCCAGTAGATCAAAACATTCGGGCGCTCGCGTCGATCGGGATGCAGGAGCTGCTGCGGGCCGCGATCGATTTGCCAAGTGAAAGCCGTCTCTTCTCGCGATCAAAAGGTGCGTCGACCTATTCGACGCGCCTCCGCGGAGGCCGCCGCGCGATGCCGATGGGCCGTTTCGGCGATCCGGTTTGCTGCGAGCGCTGCGGACTGATTCCAGCGGATGCTCTGTTTCAGAAGATGGCAGACGGCCCCTCCCTCCGGCCCCCTCCGCCCCCACCTCGCGTTTGACGGTCGCCGGGCAGTCGCCGAACAGGGGCTAGCGCGGGGCGGGCCCCGAGAGACCAGGGGGCCTTGGCCTCCAAGGGGCCCGAGAGACGCGCAAGGGGGTACTCCTACTATGTCAAGCCCGGGGCCGCTACGCGCGCGAGGATGGGTTGTTCGACGTCATCCTTCACGTGGGCGCCCTTGTCTGCGCCCTCCCTACTTGCCTTGTGCTTTTCCGAGTGCTCTTGGGGCGCCCGGGGAAGTCGGGCCCCAGTTGGCGTCGGCGGCGTCCGGGGGGTCTCCGGGTCGAAAGGGGGCCCGTGCTCTGTCTCTCGCAAAGCCGCTTCTGGCCGGGGTCGCTGCTGCTGCGTCAGCATTGCCACGGCCGCTCGCGGGCCGAGCGGCTTCCGGCGCTTGCGCGCGCCTTGCTGGCCCGAGATTTTCTTGGGGGGCGATCCGCGGCAGCGCTGGCCTTGGGCGCGAGTCCGCCGATCGCTGCCTATCGACGGGCAATCAGTATCCGAAGGGCTTGAGCGTCGGCGAGAAGCAATGGGCATGCTTCGCGAGCACGGTTTCTCAAACTTCCAGCGCGAAGGAATGCAGCCCTTGAACGTATCCAGCGCATGGGGCCAATGGCCAGCGAAGACCGAGAAGAGCTGGCGCATCTGCGCGCTCGAGCAGTTGAGTTACCCACGCCCGACCAACTGCCGTATTGGGGGCCCCACGCGACAGGGCCGCGGCAAATGCGGCGCGGGGAACGGGCGCGCGCCGAAGCCGAAGTAAGCGCCCAATCCGCTCGCCATCAAGCACCCCGCCCACCAGCTGGCTCCGTCGAAACCGCCCGGGGGACGAGCATCGCAGAGGATGCTCGAGAGCGAGGCCACGCAGAAGCTGACCGCAACGCAGGAGCGAGAGTTGGTCGAGGCGAATCGTCTGCGGGTGGCCAAGCGCACCCCGGGGATCTGTGGGGGCGCCATGCAGTGGAGGCCCCGATGGAGGTGGAAGGCGTCGGCCCTCCCCCCGGGGCCATTCGCGCGATTCCCGTGAGTGCGCCGCTGCTGGGGCTTCGGAACGTGCGCGGCGAGATGGCGCGGGCCAGCGTGGCCCCGAGGGCAGAGGGGGCAGCCCAGGGGGCCGCAATCCGTCGTGTCCAGTCGACGGCAGTCGACTGACTCTTCGTCAGCGTCGGGGGCACCTGCGACCTCGCCGCCCGCGACGCCGCGGCAGGTTCCGCAGGCTCCCCGATGTCCCGCGGACTAGGGGCAGATCGGCTGCCTCCAGAAGCCTGATATCTCATCTTTTCGGAGCGCGGCAACTCCCTGAGTCCAGCGATCTGAGGCAGGTCTCGGTCCAAGACGGCCCAGGCCCCGAGCGCGCGCGCCGCTTCCCGGGAGAAGAGGGGGCCGGTGCGCCGGAGGGGGGGGTCTTGGAGGCATCGGCAAGGCGAAGATCTCAGGTGGCAAGAAATGGACGGCACCTCTCCGGCAGTCTCTCGCGCAGTCGCTGCGGCGGAGCACGCGGCCCAGTCTCAGACGTTCGAAGCCCCCGAGGTCAGTGGCGGCCACGAGGCCCGCTTCGCGAGGGCAGAGAGAAATGTCTGCGAGATGGCACTCGCTGCTGCCTCGACAAGGGCGCGACGTCGGACTGGATGGCGAATTCTCGGGGCTGCTACAGCCGCTGGTCTAACAAGTGCCCAGCGCGAGGCTGGAGTTCGGAAAGGGGGCCATTCTGGAAGTCTTCTCTCCGCCCGCGCGGGAGTCGAAGTCGCCGGACGACGAGCGGGGTGTTTAGCGGGCCTGGACATGCAAACCGGCTGGGGGTTGAGGGCCGCTCGGAGCGATTGGAGCACTTTAGAGCTCCAGCCTCCGTGCGCGAATATTTTCTTCCAGGCGGGCTGTCGGTCGCCCGGAAGGCCCAGGTCGACCCATGGTTCAGAGACTTGGCCGGGGCGACAGCCCGGGTAGTCTCCGATCTGGCCAGGCCAAGAGACATCAGGACTCCGCGACATCTTTTTTGTTTCAGCCCCCCCCCCTCTCTCGCGCGCTTCCCCATCGGCGCCTCGGCGCAGGAGGGCGCCGCAGAAGGCGGGGGGATAGAACGGTCCGCCCCCTTCAGGGGCGCGCCCGACGCCGAGGAGAAAGGACGGTAGACAGCGAAGGCGAAGAGCCCCGCGTGACCGCGGGCGCCGTTGCGAGATCTCGAGCAACGTGTTCGCATTAACGCGGGTCGCCCTCGACTCCTTCTGCGTCTGAGAGTTCTTCGCGTCGCTCCCGGGAGTTCTTCGCGCGGATCGCCGCGCGCGCCCAGAAGGGAATGCGTCGCGGTTTTGTTCGGTCCATTCCAGATTGCGCGGTGCGCCCCAGGCCCGAGAACCGCCGCAAGGCGGCTGTGCATCGCGCGTCTCAGTTCAACCGAGTCTTGGGGTTGGATACCTCGTGCGTTTCGTCTCTGGACAAGTTGGTTCCCTTTCCCAGCGTCGTGCGCCGCGGCGATAACTTCCAGGTGAATCTGATTTTTTCCTGGTCGCGACGCCTTGTTTGCCTGCGGTTCTCGGCATGCGTTCGCGAGCATTCGGGCCGGGTCCTCTGGAGCCCTCGAGTTGGCGACCGCCGACGGGGCGGAGTTCCAGGGGGAATTGCGCGAGGCTTGGAACGGCGGAGAGCGCCCCGGCGCGTCGCCAACGCCGAGGCCCCCCGGGGGAACGGACGAGCGGAAAGACACAGAGGCTAGACCTTGGATCTCGCGTACGAAAGTTCGGGGGCTGTCGCGTCGAGCGAGAATCAACTTGAGCTGCCGACTTGCGAAGCCGTCACCACTAAGAAGAACTGTCTCCTTAGGGGCAGGTGTTCCCCAGATGGATGCGCTGCCTGGCGCGGCCCCCGCCCCCCCCGCGAGTTTGGCGGGCGATCCGCTGGCGCTCGTCGGCCGGGGGGGCCTGGGCGAGCCGGCCTGGGATCGGAACGCGGCGGCGGCGGGTTCTGCCAGGGCCGCGCCGATGCAATGCTATGCCGAAGAGTAGCTGTTCCAGAAAGGCAGTCAATCCGGGGTCTGGACTCTGGGCCGCTGGGGGTGCGACCGCGCAGCGGGCCGCTCGGTACGCCCCGGCGGACAGGGTTCGCCACTCAGCGAAAAAGTCTTCGCCACGCAGCGCGACTGGTGGGCCGGGCCAGGAAGGTTGTTTTCCACCGCGATAACTCGCGCAGCCGTGGAACAGCGCCAATGAGAATTTCAGCCGAGCCGCCAGCCCCGAGGCGAGGGGCGCGGAGGTGCTTCTGGGCAAGGCCATGGCCGCGTTAGTCAAGGAAATCCAGGTTGGGCGGCATCGGGCAGGAGTCGATGCGATGCGCGAGGGCCTTCGATTTTCCTCCAGTTCGAAGCTTGGAAGGCCCCTGTCATTCGGAAATCGGAGCAGCGCGCCCCCTTGATCCTTCGCCTTCCAACTCCCGGTCGGGCCCCCCCGCCCCCGTTCCTTCGGATACGCGCGGCGCGACGAGGTACCGCGCCCCGATCGCCAGGTTCCCCCGAGCCCCAGGTCCCCCCGACGCGGTCCCCATCCGCCCAGGAGGGCATTGCGGGCCAGATCCGCGGACCGGCGGGGCGCTTCTCCTTCTCCTCTTCCCAGTCACTCTCCGTTTCTGTCTCCTCTGCCAAATCTGTCAGGAATGAATGCGCCTCCTGGGGCCCCCGCAGCTTTGAATCCAGAGTCGACGCGGGCCGCGTAAGGGAGGCCGAGAGAAGGGCCCGACAGCTGGATTTGGCAAGTGCGCGCGCCAGGAGAGACGTCGACCGTGATGATGCCTCTAGACGTCTTAGCGAAGAATAGACTCGTTGCCGCGAGGCTCGCCATGAATTCAAACCTGCCAATTCTGGTCGAGAGCCAGACTCGCCACGGTTCAGGGCGCGCGTCTGAGATCGCCGCGGATTAGGAACGTTCCGGGCAGAGGGATTCCAACGGGGCCCGAGACAGATCCAGGGGCCCAGACCGTGGTGGGGACTCCAGTGGGCCCCGGGGAGTTCGACCCATGTTCTTCTCAGAAGGACACGGGTCGAACTTCCCGGAAGGCTATCGGGTGGACCGCGCAGTCGCGGGGGCGGGTCGCGGGCGGACCTTGGGCGGGTCGCCAGGCGCTTCGCGGACGGGCCTCGAGGCGGCTATCGGGCGGGCCGCAGAAGCCCGCAGCAGACGCGGGCACAGGGTCGGCGCAAGACCGCTCAGCCGTTCATTCTGGCCAAGAACAGTCAAACCAAGTTACCTCAAAACTTTCAAGCCACTCTGTTGATGATGCTGCCTCTATCCATCCTTCCGGACCTTTGACGAGCCCCAGACTTAACGGTATTTTCTGTCGTTGAACCCCGGATGTTATGAGGACAAATATTGGAGGCTTCGCGTTGCGCACAATCGTTGTATTATCTAGTCCACACGGCAGCTCCGTAAGCTATGGGTCGACGTGCGCGCGGCGATGCTCTGGCGTGTGGCCGACGTAAATCCGACGCGATGTCGACGCAATCTGACGTGAACCCGACGTAAATCCGACGCGGATCTGACGTAAATCGGATCCCAAGTTGCCTCGCGAGGCCTCCAGGGCTTTCCTCGTAAAGGATGGCGCGCGGCTCGAGTTCGGAGGCGGCAGTGCCGAGATCGAGATAATTCTTGGAGAGGGGGCCGAGAAATAGCCCTTATTCCCATATTTTCCATTGCCGCTTCTTGCGGAGGCGAAGTCTCGGAGAGAATGCCGTTCCCGCCCAAGTCTAAGGAATTCCTGGAGTCGGACGCCCTCGAAACATCCACTCTCCAGAGCGCGGGTGCCGCGCGTGTTTGGGGACCCGAGGAAGGCCGAAACCTTCGTGCCTGCGTTGCTGCCTGGGCGGCGCCCTTTCGGATGGTCCGACGGTGGAAGCCCCGAAAGAGCACTCTCAGCCGCCCGAGAGCTCAAAGGCGCTGGTGTGTGAGGGGCAACGAACAGGAAGATGCGGGGGCGCCTCGGGTCTACTCCCTTGCTATGCCGCTGGCTCCAGGGCTGGACCGGCGAGTCGGAGATCTGAGCCATGCGCGCTGCCAGCAAGGCTCTACCTCTTTCGTCCCAAGGGCCGTGTCTTCGCGGAGCCCTGCGAGGGCTGGAGCCAGCCTCCGGGATCCCCCACCGAGCGTATATATATATATATATATATATATATATATATTTATATTTATATATATATATATATATACTGAGTGCGGTCGGGGCGACGCTCCCGTGGTCTGCCATCGTAGGGCCGTTTCCTTCTGTGAGTCCTCGCGTGATTTGAGGTCTAAGCTGGAACCCTTCGGGATGGTGCGAAGAGGCCCAGAGGGACCCGATTCGATGGTGCTGATAGAGGTCGACGACTAGTGCGTGGCCCACCATCCATCGATCTCGTCGAAAGAGTTGCAGGTGTATCGGGAACGTTCAAGTTCGGCACGATGCAACCCCTGGACACCGTAGGGGCACACTACATGGGTCGACGTCTCTGTCGTTCCCTGACCGAATCCTCGTGGACCAGGAAAAATAGATTCTGGAACAAGTGCATAGGTTTCCCCTTTCCCAGTCTCGGCGGTCTAGTTTCGAGACCCCCTGTCCGTGGCCTGGGGAAAGAAATCTCAGATGTTTGGCCCCTGGCTGCCGCGTAAACTGGGTGGGCAGAGAGCCCCGGGCCGAGGCTGCTCGGACCGTTTCTCTGCTCGTGAGTAAGGTGCACGACCCCACCGTCGAAAGAGGCCGTCATTTTCAAGATGCTGGACAGCTTGAGACACATCGCTGGGGTTCCGATCGTCGTCTGGAAATTTACGCCGGACAACCTCGTTTTTGCTTCCGCCTCCGACTGCGATGCGGCGGCATCGCCGATGAGACCCGGGAAAAGCCACAGCATGGGTCGCAGGGGTCTTTGGGGCGTCTTCGATGCACCCTAAACTCGTTGGACGCTGCCGCGGGTGGGTTTTCGCTGCGACAGAGTTGCTCCCCTAGCCTGGCGGTCGTGCCGCACGAAGGGACAGGTGCCCTCCACGCTGGTCTGCGAGGCGCAGTCGCTTCGTGCGCCGCGCACGCGGGAGCCGAGTCGCGGCACCTGCTGTTCCAGGACGTTCTTCGGGATGTACTCCACTGTCAGATTTGTGGAGGACGATCAATGGAGAGGAAGCATGTTGCCAAATACTTTCCAGATGTCTGAAACATGTCTTAAACATGTTCTGAACATGTTTAAAACATGTTTAGAAACATCACATGATAGGACTGTTAGGGTGTGGATTGTCGTGGCATCCACAATGTTAGATGGCTCCTGGCGGTGTCACATCGGGCCGTTTGCTTCCCTCCTTCGGAAAGACTGCTCCCTGGACAGAACCCCCTCTGGAGATGTCAGCGCGGTTGATGCCGAGGAAACCTCCAGGAGCAAGAACGACCGAAGAGCGGCCATCGATCCATCGGCTTGTCGAGACTCCTCCGTAGTATAGGCGAAGGTGTGCGCTGGGTGCCTCATCCGTTGATGCTTGTGGACGTGATGATAGAAGCCGACCTTGCCAGATCCAACGCTGCCCATTTTCAGTTGCTCCGAACAGGTCTCCTTCAGATCGTTTCGGAGACCACCCACTTGAAGGCTAGGCGTCAAGACCATGGGAAAAAGGGGCGGTCTCGTGCCGCATCCGTTCGGCATTTATCCTCTGGGTCGTCTCACCCTCCTACCTCACCTGGAGAGCCTGCCGACTGACGAGGTCAGTTCTTTCTCTTGACGTGCCCTTCCACGCTGTTCCGCTATCTAGTCACCTATGCATCTGTTCACAATGATCGCATGCTGACAAGAGCCAGCCAAGTTTTGTATGTTCGAGCGCCTGAAGTTTGCAGTCTCGGGTGTTGCCCTTGGTATCACATTATAGTGAGGAGTGCCAAGCTCACCAACAGTTGGGCGGGCTGTGAAGTCCAATGTCGTCTCACCTTTTTCCTTCGATGCAATCCCGAACTCCTGTATGCATCGTGTGCTCCAGTTATGTGCATTTCCAAGGGCTCCCACGAGGGCGCGAAGTTATTCGCGCTTCGCGGTCCTCGTTCCTTCTCCCCCTCCTCCTCGTCCTCCTTTTCTCCCTTTGGGGGGGCGGCGCGAGAGCGCGAAGTTATTCGCGCTTCGCGGAGCGCGAAGCGCGAAGTTGGGAGCCCTAATCTTTCGGCACCCAGTTTGGCTTGAGATCAGTTGCGTGTTCTGCGTGATGAAGACACATGGTCCCTCCGTCCTTTAGGGTATCGTCTGGCGTGTTTCGCGCGTCAACATCGCTGAAACACTATTACTAGAGCCCTATGACCCAATCTTTCTGCGGCACTTTTCGAGCCAGATCGATCTTGGTCCCGGGGCCTGCAGGAATAGCAACTCCCAGATCTCAGGGGAGGGCGAGGACGAGTCGGGCGTGGTCAGGACGAGGCTGAAACCGTTCCAGAGCGTTCCAGCACGCTCTCAGAGCGTTCCGAAACGTTCTGAGAAGGCCGCGGCGCCCGTTACATCCTCCAGAGAGCCGCCAGATCTCAGAGATCGTCGATTTATCCCCCTCCGGTTTTATCCTCGTCCTGGTTTCGTCTTGACGAGGACGATCAGGAGGAGCAGCCCCAGAGATCCGACCTCTCGATTTTTTCGAGACACGGGCCTTTGATCTCCCGACCACTTCCCCGGGACCGGTTTTTCATCCCGAGTCGTTTCTTGACGGTCCCGAGGCCTGGCGAGG
>CAUYUJ010007127.1:45000-48790 GCA_963575745.1 Prorocentrum cordatum
AAGGTTCGGCGTGAACATATCAACTTCGGGGTGAATCAATTTTTGTAGTCGATCGCCGACAGTGGAATCCCATGCCAAGAAGCACCCTGCTTGCCTCCAGGGTGCCCTGAGTGTTTCTTGGGTTTCGATGGTTTTGCGATGGAAAGCGTGACGGTCCCACGCCACAAATCAATGGACGTCGGGGGGGGAGTTCCCACCATATGTTAAGCGTGAGTGTTGCCTAATTTCAGGCGATCGCAAAACATGGATCAAGGGGGCATGGATCAGCGACGGGCCCCGTTTCCATGGGGAATCGTGGATCGCCGCCGCCGAACGAGGCGGCGCCAACCGCAGTTTGGGGAGGTGCGCCAGATCCGGGGATCGCCAATCCGTGTCTGCGCGCCCCCGGGGAATTGTCTCCGACGCCTGGAAGTCAGCGGGCCGCCCGTGCAGGCCACCCTCGCCCACCTCGTCCTCCCCGCCCGCCCGCCCGCCCCCCCCCCCACCCTCTCCCAGGCGAGCGCCCGTGGCCCCAAAGCCGGGCTCTCTCCTCTCGCCGCGGCAGCTGTCCGGCGGTTGTTCTCCGACGTGTCTCGTGGCATCCCCCTCCCCTCCAGTCGGGCCCGTCCCTCTACAGGGGGAATACCCCAAAATAGTTTAAAACATCGGGGGACGATTTTTTGACCATTCTTGATCCTTCTTTGGGTATTTTTGGACTACTTAGTTGTCGTCCAGATCCGCCTGTAAAGGGACATGCCGACCTAATTCTTGGCATCCCCCTCCCCCTGCCAGGCCGTCCTCGTCTTCTTCCCCCCTCCTGCACGCCGGACAATTGGCGTTTCGGTTGCCCCGATTAGCCACGCGCTGGAGCGGACTGCCTCTGCCTCGCTGCCGACGAACAACAAGTTTCTTGACTCCGCTCGGACGCGTGTGCGCTTTGTTTCCCGGCGAGGACCGTCGGGGAGCCTGCGCGGGCCCTCGCACCCCCCCTCCCACCCCCACCCCGTGGAGTAGATCTTGGCCGTGTTTTGGCGCCTCTTCCGAGCGGGTGGAGTCTCCCCCACGGCAGGACGCACTGCTGCAAACAGCCGCATGCAGCAGAGGTCTGTAGCCAGACCCCCCCCCCTTGATGGGCCTGTTTTCCACCACCACCACCACCACCACCACCACCACCACCACCACCACCACCACCACCACCATACCATAAGTTGGAGGGGGGAGGGGGTCCTCCTCCCTCTCCTCGTCTTCTTCTTCCGGGTCGTCGCCGCCGCGCGGCTCGCGCCGAGACTCCAACCCGCAGGCTCTGGCGAAGGCAGAGCTCCAGGGGTGGAGGGTTTCTCCGAGGGGCTTAGGCGACCCGTCGTCCTCCTCCCTCCTCCCTCCTCCTCCTCTCTCCTCCTCCTCCTCCTTCCTCCTCCTCCTCCTTCCTTCCTCCTCATCCTTCATCCTCATCCTCTCCTACCTCCTCCTCCTCCTCCCTCCTCCTCCTCCTCTCCTCCCTCCCCTTACTCCTCCTCCTCCCCCTCCTCCCCCCCTCCTCGCTCCCCCTCCTCCTCCTCCTCCTCCTCCTCCTCCTCCTCCCCTCCTCCTCCTCCTGCTCCTCATCCTGCCTTCCCCCTCCTCCTTCTGCTTCTCCTCCTCCTACTCCTCCTCCTCCCTCCTCCCTCATCCTCCTCCTCCTCTTCCTCCTCCTCCTCCCCTCCT
The DNA here is from genome assembly GCA_963575745.1 of Prorocentrum cordatum. Lineage (NCBI taxonomy): Eukaryota > Dinophyceae > Prorocentrales > Prorocentraceae > Prorocentrum > Prorocentrum cordatum. Next base: position 46,684 of record CAUYUJ010007127.1, read on the forward strand.
TTTCCTCCTCCTCCTCCTCCCTCCGTCCCTCCTCTCTCCTCCTCCTCCTCCTCCTCCTCCTCATCCCCCTCCTTCTCCCTCCTCCTCCTCCTCCTCCTCCTCCTGCTCCTGCTCCTCCTCCTCCTTCCTCCTCCTCCTCCTCCGTCCTACCTCCTCCCCTCCTCCTCCTCTTCTCCTCCTCCCCCTCCCCCTCCCCCTCCCCTCCCCCTTCCCCTCCCCCTCCTCCTCCTCTCCATCCTCCTTCTCCTCCTTCCCCGCCTCCCCCGCTTCCCCCTTCTCCTCCTTGTCCTTCTCCTCCTGCTGCTCCTCCTCCTCCTCCTCTTCCTCCTGCCCCTCCTCCTGAGTGTAGTCAGCTCGCACAGGAAGGACGGGCAACCTTCCCAAGTGTACCCTTGCATCCCTGCCCCTTCGGCCCATGCTCAGCGGCTTTCGCTGGCCAGCCTCGTTCGAAGGACGATCACATGGGCCTCCAAGGCCCTTGCATCCTTACAGCGCATCCTTATGATACGGATTGACTGTATGTGTTGCGCCTCTCCGTGCACGACCCCACGGCGGGAAGGACAATACACCCCCAGACCTCTGATGTCTTGAATGTATCACTGCAGCGTCCCTCGAGCTCTGGACCATCTCCGCAGTGCCAGTTTTGCATCCCGAGCCCTTATTTACGGTCCCCTTGGCCTGGCGAGGGCCCCCAGACCCCGAGACCTACGAGCAAAAGTTTGCATTGTGTATATATATGTGTGTATGCATAGATGTCTCAAGATGTTGGAGGGCCTGGGTTCTTTCTGCCTCGACTGCGGGGAGAGCCGCTGGGCGACCTCTTCCCCTCCGCCGCGGCAGCTCAAGAGGCTCGAGCAGCGCGCTGATTGCAGGCAGCGCAGCCTGGTTGGCAAGGCCTCGCGCTGCGCCCAAGCGGCCCCCCATGCAGTCCCGGCGGGCCTCGACAGGCCCCCCGAGCCGTTCGCCGCGAGGGGAAAGGGGTCCCGAGCCTCTCGCCGTTCGTGGTTTCCTGAGGGCTCCCCTCCCAAGGCCCCGACCGTCAGAGAACGACTCGGGATGACGATTTCTGGTCATGGGGGACTGGTGTTTTTCGAATCAAAGAACACGCTGCTTGAATTCAAGAAACCAGTTGCTCGAATTCAAGACACCAGGCCCCGGGGACCGTCAGAGAACGACTCGGGGTGACAATGTTTGGTCATGGGGGAAGGCCCCCTGGGTCCAGCACCCGCTCCCAGCAGGACCTGCTTCCTTCGTGCTGAAGCAGTCCAGGGCGATCTCGACACCCCGACCTTGGGTGCGGCAAGATCTGTATCCATGTCAACCGCGTCTTGGAGCTTCGGGCCTCCCTCCCCAGAAGCCCGAGGCGCAGTGGACATGGGCAGAAGTCTGGCCCCACGAGGCTGGAGTGTTGTCAGCCATAACCCAATGCGCCTCGGCCTCTTGGCTTAAGTCGGGCCCGTCCCTCTACTGGAGGAATATTCAAAAATATATTTTAAAAAGTAGTATGGGGACTTTTTTTGTTGCTGTATGGTTTGACTTTTTTGCCGTATTTTTTTGTATGTTCTATTTTTCGTCGAGAATCTCCCTGTAGGGAAACATGCCCGACTTAACACTGGGGCGCGGAGCGCCTCAGGGGCGCAGGGGGAGTGCAACGCGGGGGGGGGCCTGTTGGGACCCGCCAGGACTACCCGCAAGGGGCTGTCTGTGCGCAGCCCGAAGCCTGGCCAGGCTGGGTGATGCACTCGGGGAGCGAATTGCAGGTGCCCGCGGTTCCGCCATGAATCGGCCAGCGTCCTATCCTGCCCTCGGCCAGCGGTTGCTCACCTCCAAGCGTTCCGTTTCGGACCTCGAGGCTCTCCAGGAGAACGGGTAGAGACCTCCGGGGGCCCACGCTGTGAACAGCTCATGACGTCGGGGGCCCGGCCCCCCCCCCCCCCGGGCACAACCGCACGAACGACTTGCGACGGCTACCAGCAGCCATGAGCACTGAACTGTGGTTGCGACGTGAGTCCGCCTACGTGGAGCGTGGAGCGAGGAGGAGGAGGAGGAGGAGGATGAGGAGGAGGAGGAGGAGGGGGAGGAGGAGGAGGAGGAGGAGGGGGAGGAG
>CAUYUJ010007128.1:0-29575 GCA_963575745.1 Prorocentrum cordatum
AGGGATTCGAGCGCTGAGCTCGATCGGGGGTCGTGGTCAGACGACGCCAGCTCAGCCGACGACAGTTTTGCAGGCGCACGCCTTGTCTCGTCTTGCTGGCATGTATGCCAGGATACCCGAGCCTCCGAGTGATTTGACCGTCCAGAGTGCCGTTAAGGCAACTTTGGGAACCGACCCTGGTTACGGTGAGGACCTGACCAGCGGGAGCCACGCACTTTACCAACGGGGCAAGGTATCCTTGCCTCGCGTCGCTACTGGGGCCACACGTCTCGAGGATGTGTTGCCGGCCTCGGATCGCTCTCTGTTGGTTGGGGAATCCACGGGGCTTCTGATGGATGCCGCTTCTGCCGACAACTGTTTCGCAGGAAAGCTGGCCTTCGACCCCCGACTTGCGACGGGCAAGAAGGCTTACGGGCGATTTTTGAGTGATCCCCTGTCTCGTCAGATGCTGGAGGTCGGGGAGGCCACAAAGTTAGTCACCCCCTTTTTTGTCAGGAAAAAAGACGGTGCCTTGCGTCTCATATTCGACACGCGAGCAGCTAACACCTCGTTTTCGCCCCCTCTGTATACCTCTCTCGCTGCTGCTCAGGCGCTCAGCTCGATGGAAATCCCGACTGGGGCTTCTCTGCACTGTGCCCATGGGGGCGTCACTTGCTGTTTTCATCAGTTTCTACTGCCTGATGACCTGCGAAGCTTCTTCGGGCTTCCTCCAGTGCATTGGTCCGACCTTCCCGTCCGGGTAAGGCGCGCCCTTGGCCCGGCCGATCCCTCTGGGTTGGTCAGGTTCAGGCTCCGTGTTGTACCTATGGGATGGTCGTGGGCAGTGTACTTCGTCCAGTCTGCAATGAAGAACCTTCTGGCCCCCGCCGTACCCAGGGACCCCTTCCTTACCCAGCACAGACCCTTGGACCCCCTCTCTGAGCAAGGCGCCGTCAGTGCTATCTACGTTGATAACTTTGCGTCTCTCTCGCTTTCAGCCGCGCGCTCGAGTGACGGGCTTGCACGTATGCTGTCCGCCGTGAAAGGTGCTGGTCTCGACGCTGACGCGGAGCCCGACGGCGCCCCCTTTCTTGGGCATTGCTTGGATGAGTCTGGGTCGTCTTGGGCCCCTTCGGGGCGTAAGTTTTGGAGGATCTCCCCGGCTTTGAAGGCGGTCTTTCAGGGCAGGGTTCGTCGGACTGGACGTCAGATCGCTCGTCTTGTAGGGCATGTGTCGGCTGTATTTCAACTTCGTCCCGAGTTGCTCTCTATCTTTTCGGCAGCTTACACCTTTAGTACACGCTTTCGGGACCGACCTGCGTGGGTCTGGAGCTCAGTTAGACACGAATGCTGGCTGGCATGGGCTCTCCTTCCCACGGCTGTTGCTCGGCTGGATACTCCCTGGAGCTCCGAGGTGACCTCAGTGGATGCTTCACTTCACGGGTTCGGTGTCACGGCGTGCCAGATCGAGTCTAGCAGTGTCGGCAAGGTCGGGCGAGTCAGCGAACGCTGTCGATTTCGTGGAGAGCTGCGAAAGTGCTCCAGGCCGCGGGGCGTCCTGGAGGATTTGGAGGTGCCCTTCTCGTTCCTCGCTCGTGGGTCCGATCTCGACTTCCTGGAGACTGGTGCCCTGACGGAGTTCCCCGAGGTTCCCGAGTGGCTTGCCAAGGACTCCCCCTGGTGTGTCATTGCTGCGAAGAGGTGGAGGAGGAAGGAGAAGATCCTGAACCTGGAGGCGGAGGCGGCCCTGTGGGCTGCACGGCGTATCAGTCGTGACAGACGTCTGGGAGATCACCGTCACCTCATCCTCAGCGACTCGATGGCCTGGGTATGCGCCGCCACTAAAGGGAGGGGGAGCCCCTGGTTCCTCCTACGTCGGTGTCGCGAATTGTGTGCACTTGCCGTTGCCTCAGGATGCCGCTTTGTTTATCGATGGATCCCCTCAGAGTGGAACAGCGCTGATGCCCCGAGCCGAAGGTACGACCCTGTCAGCGAGCATCATGCCAAGTACTTCTATGTCAGTAACCCAGATGGCTCGGAGAGTACTCCGGGCCACGACACGCCCACCTCGCCTTCGAAGTCTCTGGAGGCAGTCATCGGCGATGGAGTGCCGCACCCTCCGGGCCGCCGGCGCCTCGCGGCCGCGGTCCCGTTCGCCTACGGCTTGCCGGGGCTCTGGGAGGCTGCGGGCGGCGGTCAGGCTGGACACGGCGCATCTGCCGACGACGTCGCCTGCAAGCCCGTCTCGAGTGACCGCCCGCCTCTCGGACGTTCCCACCGCCAGCCTGCCCGTGGTTCTCCGCCACTTGGGGCCGGGGCCGGCAGAGAGTGCCGAGGCGCGCTTCGCGCGCGGGGCGGGCCGCGCTCGGAGGCGGCAGGCGCGGCAGGCGATGCGCCAGGCGCCGTCGACCTTGATCGGGAGTGCGGGGCGGGCAGCCGCCCGCCTGGCCGAGCTGGGCTTCCGCGCGTCCGCGCTGGGAGCTGCTTCGGTCACGCCGGGGACGCAGGACACCTACCTGACACACCTGGAGATGCTGCTAAGGTGGCTGATGCTGAGGCAGGCTCCGACGCTCGACAAGGACGAGTGGGATGTTCTCCTCGCGAGCTACATCGAGCACTTGTACGACTCGGGGGCGACCGAGAACGCCGGGGGGACGACCCTGGCTGCAGTGCGGTGGGCAGGGCCCGCCATTCCGCGGCCGCTCCGCCGAGGCCTCCCCCTGGCCTCGGCCGCGCTGGCCGGCTGGAGGCGAGCCGAGCCAGGCCGGGCGAGGCTGCCGATGCCGCGCGAGCTGGCTGTCGCGATCGCCCTGGACCTGTGCGACTGCGGCTTGCCGAGCCTGGGGTTCTTCGCGATGCTGGTCTTCGAGACGTACATGCGGCCCAGCGAGGCCCTGTCTCTGCAGCGCTTCCAGCTCGCCCCACCATCCGGCCACGGGCTTCCCGGGACCAAGGGGCGGTGGGCTGTGCTGATCCGGGCCCTCGAGCTCGGCAGGCCTGGCAAGACAGGCGACTTCGACGGCAGCGTGAGCCTCGACCTTCCGCGACACCAGCTGCTGGTGGGAGGCCTCGAGGAGATCTTCCGCAGGCGGGGCGAGCGGGACCCAGTGTTTCTCTTCGACTACGTGACGCTGCTCAGGCACTGGCGAGCGACGTGCAAGCGGCTCGGCCTCGAGCACCTGCACATGACACCTTATTGCCTGCGGCATGGCGGGGCGTCAGAGGATCGGGCAAGCAACTCTCGTCCCATGCTGGAGGTGATGAAGCGCGGAGGCTGGAAGACCTATTCGAGCCTGGCCAGGTACGAGAAGCACGCGCGGCTCGGCCTGGTGGCGCAGCGTGCCGGAGCGGCTGTAGTCTCAGGTGCCCGACGTCGCGAACCAGAGTTGACCAAGCTCTTTCTCGCAGCATGGCAGCCGCCAAACGGGATGCCACGATCGGCCACTGTAAGGTCTTCCTCGACATCTTCTCAGGCACTGGTCCTGTCGGACGCTTTCTGAGAGCTCGAGGTCATGGAGTCATCTTTTTTGAGAAAAAGCTGGGACCTCGGCACGACGTCAGGCGCACCCAGGTCTTTGCTACAATTATAGGGTGGCTCCGCGCGGGGCGGCTGTGGGGCTTTTGGCTGGCAACGCCTTGCGTGACCACCACGCGAGCTCGTCAGAACGGTGCCGCAGGTATGCCACCTCCGTTGCGGTCCAACGAGCATCTTCGTGGGCTGCCAGGACTCAGTGACAAGCTCAAGGAGCAGGTGCGCGAGGCCAACACCCTCATCGACCGTGCAGGCTTGCTGCTAAAAACCGCTGAGGGCTTGGGTGTGCCGTGCGGGGAGGAGAATCCAGCCACCTCTTTGCCGTGGCTCTTTCCTGTGCGCCAACGGCTGCTGACAAGGTGGTCGCATCCCACTGTTGACTTTTGCTCCTGCGTGCTGTCTGTCCGCAAGCGCACTCGCTTACTTTTTCTTCACGCTGGAAGTCCTGATGCATCTCATTTTGTCTGCTCTGGTCGTCGTGGCATCTGCAAATTTTCTGGAAGGCCACATCTAGTAATCAGTGGAAAGTTGCGCGGTGCTTGGGTGTCCAAGCTAGCAGAGCCATATCCTCCTCCCATAGCTGAGTTTATTGCACGATGTTTGGAGAATTCAGTTCAACGTTTAGCAGTGGCACAGCTCTCTAAAATATGCTGTGCCAGATCACCTGTGGCTTGTGGGCCGTGAGAATGGTTTTGAAGTCCGGCGCTTTTCGCGCCATGTGGTGATGTGTCTCGGCAAGCTGCCTCTTGAAAAACTGGCATCGTCTTCATGGAAATGCGTGCATGCGAATGTATACTCCGCGGCCACGGTTTCTCAAGCCAATCTTTGACCGCCCTTTTAACGCCAAGCCCGAGCCCTGCGAATTGTTTGTTCAACAGAAGTGGTTTGAAGTCCGGCGCTTTTCGCGCCATGTGGTGATGTGTCTCGGCAAGCTGCCTCTTGAAAAACTGGCATCGTCTTCAAAGTCATCTGGCTGCTCCAATGTTGTTCGATGCGTGGGCCCGGGAGGTCTGGACCACCTCCCTGAGGCCGGTGTTTCGTCCAGAATCGTTTTTGGACGGTCCCGAGGCCCGGCGAGGGCCCCTGGAGGCTGAAAACGGCTCAAAAACCCGCCGCTCCAATTTTTTCGGGGCGTCGGAGCTTTGGGGATGACTGCACTCAAGCAGTGGCGAAGCGTCCTGGCTCGCCTGTAGGCCCACCGACGAATGTTCTAAGAACCTTGTGTGGTCTGCACGAGACGCTCTTAGAACATGTCTGGCCGAGACTGTCTGGTTTTGACACATCGGGCTTGTGTTCTAAGAACACCGTCTTTGTGATAGGATTATTTTGGGGCTCCACGAGCATGTCGTGGTGGGACTGCAGGAATGTCGGGGCGGTCGGTCCCTGCTCAATGCACGGGCTCACCAGGCCCTGGTGCCGCGAGAGGTGCCGCAGGTGCGAGGCCCACGCCGGGTCTCCGGGGCAGCCCGGGCGGCGGCAGACCCGGCGGCGCGTCGAGGCCTCCCGTCGTGCTCGGCGTCGACGGGGCCCTCGCCCATCTCGTGGCGCCAACATCGCAGAGCGAGCTGCGCTCGGAAAGCCCTGACTCCGGATCCGCCCTGCTTTGGGGGAATTCGTAAGTAGGGCTTGGAATTTCCGTCTTACTTTTTCAAGCCCCGCTGATGCCAATTTCCGCCCTACTTTTCTGTGGCTGTTTCCGCCCGACTTCTGCAGGTGGATTTCCGCCCTATTTTATGTTGGGTGCAGAAATTTCCGCCCTACTTTTTCGGCTTCTTATAGGTGGATTTCCGACGCAATTTTAACGTGGAAAAAAAGCCAAAGTAGGGCGGATTTGGAGTCAGGGAACACTGGGATGGGCCCGGGCTGTCCTGGAGAGTTTCGCTCTGGACTTTCGCAGTGGATTGCGTGCGGGTTCTCGTTTCGTGCCAGGGGTGGAGGCTGCCAAGATCCACGTGGAATTAATTCATTTCGTTTTTCGCACGCCGTTTCGGGATGTGGCGATGGCAGAAATCCCACAAAAATCCGCTGCAGCACGTCTGCAAGGGATCGGTGAGTGGCCCGTTACCCGGGGTGTGGCCCCGGGCTCCGGGGACGCACGGCAGCCCAGATGCCCAGGCCTCCCGCGCAGTGGACGCAGACCAGTGCGGAGGCCTTCGCCGCTGCCGGGGTCCCTCGAGGCCCTCGACGGCCCCGGGACTGTCAAGATCGAAGAAGAAGAAGAAGAAGGAGAAACCATTTATAAACGGAAACTGTTGGCGCTCCGCGCGGATTCCTTGGATCCGCGCTGGGCCTCCCGTGAAAAGGCGCGTCGCCGGGTGTCGGGGACTTGCGGTGCAGGCAGGCCGCCGAAAGATGATGCACCACGGTGAGTTCAGGAGGGGCGCAGAGTTTCGGGCCGCTCCTCAGTCGAGCAGTGGCGAAGCGTCCTGGCGTGCCTACAGGCCTACCAGACACTGTTCTAGCCCTCGCCAGGATGAGGAGGAGGAGAAGGGGAGGAGGAGGAGGAGGAGGAGGAGGAGGGGAGGAGGAGAGGAGGAGGAGAGGAGGAGGAGGAGGAGGAGGAGGAGGAGAGGAGGAGGAGGAGGAGGAGGAGGAGGAGGAGGAGGAGGAGGAGGAGGAGGAGGAGGAGGAGGGGGAGGAGGAGGAGGAGGAGGAGGAGGAAGAAGGGAGGAGGGGGAGGAGGAGGGCGCCTTCAGGAGGAGGGCGCCTTCGCTCCTCCTGGGGCTCCGACGCTGCCCGACAGAAGTTGCAACGCCGCCAAACACCCCGCCACAAGAGGCCAACATCGCCCCCCCAAAAAAATCGCTCCTCCTCCCTGGGATCCTCCCTGGGATCCCCAAAAATCCCCTCCTCCCTGGGATCCGACGTTTTCGAAAACATGCCGACATCGCCACAAAACATGCCAACCTCGCTCCTCCCTGGGACCCTCCCTGCAACGTCGCCCCCAATCGCGACTGGAGCCCCAGGCCCCAGGGATCCGACGTTCCTCTTCGTGTCCCTCGTCTTTCTCGCCTTTCCTGGCCTCGTGGCCTGTCCGCTTGTCGTCCTCGTCGTCGTCGTCTCGTCTTCCTCCTCCACGCGTTCTCGCCGACTTGCCTCGGCTGTGCCGGCCTCGGTGCGACGCTGTAGCATCGAGGGGTCCCCTTCCCATCAGTTGGGAAGCTGGCGATTTTCAGGCGCAGTCCTGTTCGATCAGGTTTTCCGATTCGATGCTGATCTTACAGAGAGCAATTCCTGAATTAAAAAAAACATCGCCACAAAACATGCCAACCTCGCTCCTCCCTCGGATCCTCCCTGCAACGTCGCCCCCAAAACCACGACCGGAGCCCCGGGCCCCACCTTGCTGCGGCCTCCTGCGGGCCGGATCGATCTGCGAGGGTCCCGGGGCCCGGAGCGGGGCGGAAACGCCCCGTGCGAAACAATTGCGACGCCAGGACCTCGGGGCTCAGTCAGCATTCCTTCTCGCCGATCGTCGAGGGTCCTCCGGTGGCACGGGAGGCTCCCGCTGGGCGAGGGTCCTTCGGGGGGCCTTCTGGAGAGCTCGCGGAGGGCCGCCGGAGGAGAGTCCGAGGCGGGAATTTATACACGACCACCGCCTGGAGGGTCAGTTTTCGGAGCCTCGGCAGGCGGTGGATATGGACATATTCGGGTCCCCGGGGGCCGAAATACGTAGCACCCCGCAGTCGCGGATAAGAGTGAGGGGGCGGCGGAGGCGGCGGGCGAAGCCTTGCGCGCGGGCGCGCCCTGTCAGAGGAAGCAGAAGGAGCAGCAGGGCGAGGGCGGAGGAAGAGGGCGCATAGCGGGGAAGAAGGGCGAGCAGCAGGTGTCGGTGGTCTTTTTCAAGGGATGCGGCAGGAATCACGGGCCTGCTTGCACATGCGCCACGTAAGCATGCGCCACGTCTCCAGCCAGCGGGACGCGCAAAGCTGCCTCGGTGCGCGCGCGCCCCCAGAGCCCTGCTTCGCTGGCCTCGCCAGCTCGGATCTGCACCTCCATGTCGAGAAGAACATCCCGCACCGCCTTTTCCCGGGCAGCAGCGCGCTCTGCAGGCACCACCGGACGCTGTCGCCAGCAATGCGGCTTCGTCTTGAAATCGTAATCGTACCGGCAGTTGCCGCCAGGGGTGTGGACCCGCATCGGGCACTTAATGGAGGACGTTGCCTTGTAGTCATTTGGGTTTCGTACAGGCGCACCGCAACAAGGACAGGCATGAAATGATCCAGGGCGGGCTAAGATGCTGGCCCGTTTTCCTGCATTGTGTCCAGCGAGGCCGCCGGAACCTCGGGGGAAAGTCTGCACGCGATAGATCCGGTCAGTTTTCGGTTTAGCCTTCGCCTTAGCCTTCGCTTTGGGTACCATGGTGCAGGAAGAAGCCGCTTGGGCAGAGATGACTACGGATGAGTTGTCCCTGTCCCCGTCCCCCCAGAACCCCCATGTGTAGCCCCCAAGTGTAGCCCCCATGTGTAGCCCCCAAATGTAGCCCCCATGTGTAGCCCCCATGTGTAGCCCCCATGTGTAGCCCCCAAGTGTAGCCCCCAAGTGTAGCCCCCAAGTGTAGCCCTCACGTGTAGCCCCCACGTGTAGCCCCCAAGTGTATGCGCGGCCCAAGCGGCCTCCGGTGGCGTTGGATATGGACGCCCTCCGCCTCCCGAGGGCCGGGGACGTCCAGCATCCGGCGCTCCCCGCGAGGCCCTTGGGCCCCAAGGCCCCAAGGACCCCGCGGGGAGCGCTGGGTGCTGGTGCCGACGAGGAGCCACGACGGAAACGACGACCACGACCACGACGCGTTTTTTTTTTCCAATCCGCGGCTCGAGGTCCCCCGAGGAGGGGGATGAGGAGGAGGAGGAGAAGGAGGAGGAGGAGGAGGAGGCGGAGGAGGAGGAGGAGGAGGAGGAGTAAGCGGAGAGAGGAGGAGGAGGAGGAGAGGAGGAGGAGGATGAGGAGGAGGAGGGAGGAGGAGGAGAGGATGGGATGAGAGGAGGATAAAGAGGGGGACGAGGACGAGGGACGGAGGAGGGGGAGAGGAGGAGGAGAGGAGAGAGGAGGAGGGGGGGGCGAGGAGGGGAGGAGGAGGAGAGGAGGAGGAGGAGGAGGAGGGAGGAGGAGGAGGAGGGGGGGGAGGAGGAGGAGGAGGATGAGGAGGAGGAGGAGAGGGGAGGGGAGGAGGAGGAGGAGGAGGAGGAGGAGGAGGAGGAGGAAGAGGAGGAGGATGAGGAGGACGACGAGGATTTTTGTTTGCCGCTGTGCTGCTCCCCCACGGCATCCCGCAGTAGGCCTGACCTCGGGGAGCTGGGCGGCTGTCGAGCACGGCACTTGGACGCTGGCACGGGCGCGCACACACGCCAGTGTTCCATCAAGCGGGGCCACGCCCCCGCAGCACGAGACTGAGAGGCTGAGCCGAAGGACGGCGGCTGTTCACCCCCCTGTCAACGCCCCTACTTAGCGTGTTCGTTCCTGCGCTGCTTAGCGTGTAAGCGCCCTCGGTTTCGCCAGGCCCGAAATGAGATACACGCTATAGAATCGCTCCTGACCGTAAAGAGGCGCATCACGCTGTTGGCATCCACAGCAAGCCAGACGTCCGGTGACTTGGGGTGCCTGCCAGCGCAGAGGCGGTCCCAATGATCTGTTGAACTCCTGGGATTGTGAGGTCTACCTGGGCACTCTTTGGCCAGGTAGCGGACATATTTGCCTGTGGAAAGAGCCTTGCACCGAACGCAGGCACAAACGATGCCGCCAGCCGAGCAAGCCAGTCCCAGACACTTGTGCCCCAGATGATCAAGGATGTCTATCTGGAGCTTGTGTTTTCTTGAACAACTCGAGTTATTGCGGGGCCAGCCCCCGCGGCAAACAGTGAGGCAGTGGTTGCACTGCCAACATTCACCGATATGCCTCCAGAGGTGGGGAACTCTCATTGGCACAGGTGGCGGCCCGACGGGAGCACGGGTGGCTTCAGACAGGTCGCACGCAGGCCAGATAGGCAGCACGCGGGCTGCCAGAACAAACACTTTCCGCACAATGGCCATTCAGACTGATCGGGTGTCGGCTTCTCGTGCGCCAACGCTCCGAGCTTAGCATAGTGGTCGGCCAGATCATTTCCAGTCTTACAGAATCTGAGACATTCGTCATCACCTGCACATTCCTCGGTCAGGTGGCCTTTCACTTTGTGGATGGGCCCCATTTGACTGTCTGTGGTCCACACAAACACTCCCGAGTGCACACGTTTGAACGATACATGCTCGTGTCTAGGGAGGGCCCACAAAGAAACAACATTCTGACAGTCGCTATACCCTTGGGCAGGGGCATCAGCATTCTGGCAGGCAGCACTGCAGGCAGCAAACTCCCCAGCTTGGGCCGTTTGGGGGATCGGGTAGGGGAGGGGGGCGTAGACATGTCCTAGCTCCTGCCCAGAGTCAGACACCGAGACATAGCTCCATCCCGTCCTCGAAAGTTCTTTGACGACCGATCTTAGACACGACCCGTCCATGAATATATTGCCAGAGGCGCGCTAAGTGTCTTTCTCAGGATCATCAAAATGTTTGAAAGACGGCTCACGCTCAGACGGGGGCGGGGAGAAATCGCCAGGGTGGGAGAACAACCCCCAGCGTGTACAAGACCTCGTCGGCCTCCGGCAGCGTGTTGAAATCACCTGGCCTGTGCTGGAAGTCCTCGCCGAGTACCTGATCGCGAAGCTGGTTCACAGACCCGTGTCGGCAGCACCAAAGCTTGTGAAACATTGTGTCCTGCGCCACGCCGCACAAGGGGCAGAGCAGGTCGGGCAGGATGTACGAGGCCGCGGATGGCCCCCTTCTCGAAGGGGGTAAACTTAGAAGAACTCATGGCCGCAAGGGCCACATCAAAGCAGAGTCTGCAATCAAGGCCGAGGGACCGCCCATAGCCCCTCTCCAAGGTACGAAGCACAGCCGAACGGAGGAGGCGTTTCGGGAGGCAGGGGGAGACCAGCGCGAGTGAGACCTCTTCGCCCACGTCATCAACGAGCATGCTGAAGCTCGCCGTCTTCCACCCAAGACGCTCCACCGAGAGCCTGAGGGCCCCCGCGGGTCCCCGAATGTTGCGCCAGGGGAGCAGGGGCCCCGAGCAACCCACAGCCCAGGCACTGCGCAGCTCAGCCGGAGACAGGCCAAACTGATAGGCCCCCACCAGGCTGGCCCAAATCTCTTCAGACCACCTCACAGTAGGGGCGACCGCGGCGTACCAGATGGGGCCGGCGGCAAACAGCAAAGCTGCCGTGAGAGATCTCCCGCCGTCAGGCGGCTGCAGAAAGCGGCCCATGGCACGTCTGAGCGCGCACAGCTCGTGGTCCGAGGTACCGTGCACCTCGCGCCCGTAAGTGCGGCTGGCGAGGGGCCCCGTCGTGAAGGCTCGGCGCGAGTGACGACCAAGGGTTTTCTGGTGACGGGACAGGCGCTCAGTCTTCCGAGAAAACTGGACACAACGAACCTTGATCCTCCCTCCTCGACGGGCGACGCGACGGGGCCTGCCAGCGGCATCGTCGATGCCCAGGTTGACAGCAGCGTCGCACGGCGCTCCGCCCACGGTGCCGAGACCTTGGCGGACCGCCTTAGCAACAGAGGCAATTGCGGCGACTACAGCCGCCTTATTCATAGCGATCGCGCAGCCAAGATCGCCCTCGATGACAGTCCGAAGCTTCATGGCCCCCTCCAGGAGGTCATTAACGACTACAGTCGCAGTCCCCTGGCAGGACAGGGTGTAATCGTCACTGTAGATCTTCAAAGAGACTGATCTTGGCAGACTGAGCCCGTCCAGGGCAGCTAAGCTAAAGACGCGACTGAAAGTCGTGGCGAAGCCGCAGCCTGCCACGATGCCGCGCCACGCAAACTTGGGCACCGCGACCCTGCTGCCCATGGCGATGTAGCGGCAGGCACGGTAGGCCACGTCACAAACTCGAGCGATTTGCATTGAGAACCCGTGCTGGCGGCATCGTTGGAGTAACAAAGCTAAATCAACCGACTCGTAATACTTCAGAAGATCCCACAGAACCGAGCTTGAACACACATCAGATGAAGCAGCCTTCTCGCTTCTCACGCTCTGCCGCCAGACCGTGTCCACGCTAGAGGCGAAGGAGCCAGCCACCTGCAGGCATGATCACGGCGGGTCCGTGCCCAGCGACGATGCACTGAAACGAAAAGCCCGATGGGGCGGTGACCACCGTCGGGCTTGGCAAGCATGGTTCTTGACCGCACCCGCATCTTCATCGGCAGGAGACCTGGCTTCTCGAACGCGGCGATCATCCGAGTGAGAACGACGAGGGCCTGGTCCGACAGGTGCTGGAAGTTGCTAACATGAGGCCGTCGACCGATGCCGCAGTGTGCTTGGGGGGGCGATCGAGGCACGCGGCGGAGGCCGTCGGGGGTGAGCTCGGGCAGCGGGCCGAGAATTTCAAGCCTGCCTGCCGCTGACGGGTGGGTCTGAACATCCTCGGCGCGCCAGGGATCCGAAAACTTGGCACACTCGGAGGCGAGGAGGGCCCGGGTGTCAGAACCAACTTCCCCCTTGGCGCTAAAAGTAGAGGGTGGGGTCCAGGCGGGCCCCCCCCCTGACCGCGCCATGGGCGCGACGAGCTCCTGGCCCAATATTCGTTTCCAGCCAGAGAACCCATGTCTTAGGATCTTCATCGCGGGCATCCTGCTCGGCCACAGCTTGGGCCTGGGCAAACTCGGCAGAAACAATCGCCAGGCCAGGGGGGGCTGTGGGCCACAACGTCCTGACGACGCTGCAGCAGCGCAGCTGCCTCGCCGCTCCACTCGCCAAGCCTGACGGGCGGGTTGAAAAGTTCGGCAGCCGTGGCCGAGAGGTGGCTGACCCGCACCGAGCTGTGCTCGGGGGCCGCTTTGTAAGCTCCCGAGTGTCCTGGCAACGTTTTTCGCAAGCCGCTACGAGCAAAACTTGGGAAGGAGAGATGGGCCTCTTCAGCCGACTCCCCAAGGGCGTACAGCTGAAACCATAACCTGAAACGGTTGCTGAAGGTGGATGACGCTCCTTCCATCGTCGCCTTACCTGGCTGCAGCACGCTGGCCCACTGAAGCTCCGCCTGCCGACCGCGACTGCCATGGTGCGAAAGGCGACACTGGTAAACTCCCTCGAGTTCTTTCTCGACCGTGTTAGCCCAGTGTTTGTATATGGTGTCAAGGTGATATTGGGTCCGATCCGCATCCCCATTCTCGGCCGCAGCAAGAGCTCTGGAGGCCGTCCAACCGAGCAGCTCCCACTCAGGAGGGGGTTCGGGGCAGGGCCCCGAGGGTTGCTGGGACGGGAAGGGGGGGGCGTCTGAAAGTGAGGGCTTCAGGGAGGCAAGAGAGGGGTGGGAGGTGAGAGAGGCAGGGTCATGCGTCGCTAACCCCGAATCGCTCACTGCCTTCACGCTTTTTTGATGGCCTGCGCCAGTCTCGAGCAGCACAGGAAGAAGTCGTGCATCTTCACGCCCCCTGAGCTGCGACACGCGCCCTGGATGCCTTCAGGATACACAATTTTCGCACCCGTGCGCCCGTGGATGGACGTGCCAGCCAGCGCCGGCGGCTCAGTGTTGAAGTCCGCTCCGGCAAGGAACGGCACGGGCAAGCTCTTGGCGCGTGCTGCTACACCCGCCCAGACGTCCTGGACGAAATCGTTTAGTCCAACACAGTCCTGCAGGTGGACACTGACGCAACAAGAATGACGCCTGACCTGGGAGGTGGACGAGGGCTCCGCGGGCCCTGTGTTTCCGAGTAGTGGGTCCAAGATCGGGGTGGTGCATACCCAGGAAGGACCGAGCCAGAACTCCGACCCCCGCCGAAGGGCCCCCTCCAGGGCCCACTGTCCCTGGTTCAAAACTGGCTTTCCACCCGTTTCGCACACACCAGGCCGAAACTTTCCTGAGCTCCTCAGCTGAGATCATCTTGTGCTCCTGCACAAGCACGACGCGCGCCGAGGTAACTCCCAAAAACTTGGTGATGCTCTTCCAGCTCGTGCCATTGGCCGTCACAATCTCCAATTCGATAGACTCTGAGTTTTCCGAAGTGTCCGTGGCCCCGAGGACGCACAGACGAGCTCCGTGGGGCATCCACAACTGGGCAGGAGGCAGGGAGTCTAGGGTAGGAGGAGAGTGACTGCTCGGCCACAGCTGCGCCAGGAGTGAGAAGGTGCCTCGGGCGGCGGGGCCGCGGGCGCCTTGCCCGCCGGGGCCACCGCTGGGGCAGACTTGGTGGGCGCACGAGCGACAGCCTGCTCCTCCTCCTCCTCCTCCTCCTCGCTCCTCCTCTCCTCCTCCTCCTCCTCCTCCTCCTCCTCCTCCTCCTCCTCTCCTCCTCCTCCCCTCCCTCCTCCCTCCCTCCCTCCCTCCCTCCCTCCCTCCCTCCCTCCCTCCCTCCTCCCTCCCTCCCTCCCTCCCTCCCTCCTCCTCCCTCCCTCCCCTCCCCCCTCCCTCCCCTCCCTCGGACGTTACTGGCAGGCGTTGGCAGGTGGTGCGGCGGCGGGGGCAGGCGCTGGCGGGGCGGCTTTGCCATCTCCTGCGGCAGCCGACGCTGCCGCTCCCTCGGAGGCGGCCTCGGCTCCAGGTCCAGGCTGACGACGGTCAGCTTCGGTCCTTCGCCTCTTCTCCAGCCTCTGCGTCTGCTCCTGATGGCTCTTCTTGAGCTCGGCACACTTGGCCTGAACTTCACCGAACAACGTAGTAGTGAGGGAGGTGATCTGCTCCGACAGCTGCTGCTTGTTGGACTCTGCTTCCTTGAGGTCTTGCTCAGACAGCTACTGGTACTCTCCGAGGCCGAGCATGTCGCCATCGTCGAGGACGAATGAGGAGAGCTTGCCCTCGATAATGTCCTGCAGATGCAGCACAGGCGCGTCAGCTGCTGCAGCAGCGGCCTGTCGAGGAGCATCTTGGGGCGGCGAGACTGAAATGTGCAGCTCCGAGATGGCCGTCTTATACTCAGCATCGTACCGCTCCAAATCCTGCAACGTGCTCTCAAGGTCGGATCGCTGCTGGGACAGCTTTCGCTCGAGGTTGTGCACTTGTTCCAAATCGCGGTCCAGCTTCTTCTCCAAGCGCTGGATCTCCTTGAAAACTGCATCTGCCTTCTGCTGCGGGGGCAAAGACGCCGGCTCCATCTGCGCCACCTTCTCTTGAGCCATAGTGAGGAAGGAGGCGTCGCCGACCATGGCGCTGAGCTCGACGAGCTGCTCTGGACGTCACTCTTAGTTGCCGAACTGGTGACTGCGGGGCGACCTGGCAGGGGCTTACCTGAAGCTGCATCTGCTGCGGCACGACGAACATCAACAGCTGCAGCTCCACGTGGCAGTCCACCACTGGCCGAGAGGTCACCAGAGACGGGTTCCTTCCAATGCTTACCACAATGTTTGCACCACTTGTATTGCCACGCGTTCTTCTTGGACTGGCAATGTCCCGAAGTCCAACGTTGAGACGAAGAAATGTTACCACTGCGAGACTTGTCACCAGGAGCCATCGCAGTGTCACCGTAAAAGAGATGGGGTGCCTCCGAGCCACTCTGGCCCGCGAACACCCAGCCGCTCTGAAGATCGGTCATCGCATGCACAAAACAAAATGCTTGTGCCAGAACGGCTAGGAGGAGGAGGTCGAGGAGGAGGAGGAGGAGGAGGAGGAGGAGGAGGAGGAGGAGGAGGAGGAGGAGGAGTAGGACGAGGAGGACGAGGAGGACGAGGAGGGACCCTGTAGGCGGTGCCGCCCAAGGGCCCCCGGCGCCCGGCGGTGCCCTGCTGTGGCAGCAGGACGCACCCGCCGGCCGCACTCGCTACCGCCGGGTGCCCCACGGCAGCTGCGCCGAGGCCCGCCGCGAAAGCCAACGGGCCTTGAGGGGGTAGGCTTAAATGGGGCCTGTCCCTCTACAGGGGGAATATTCACAAATAGTAAAACAATACCCAGGGGGATAAATTGTTTTTATATCATATTTGCATATTTGGTGTTTTTTGGCATGTTTAATTTTTCGTTCAAAATATTCGTGTAGGGGGACATTCCTGTGACATGCCCGACATAACCCTGGGGTTAAGGGTAGGCTTCTCAGAAGGACCCACCGATCCGACGCTCCAAAAGATTGGAGCGGCGGGTTCTTCGACCTCCATGGGGCCCTCGCCGGGCCTCGGGACCGTCAAACAAAACATTCAGGGCGAAAAGCCGGCCCTGGGGAAGTGGTCCAGACTCCCTCGCGTTGTGAACCAATCGTGGCAGTGGGTTATTCACTATTTTCAGCCTCCGGGAGCCCTCACCGGGGCCCCAGGATCGACCGACAAAAAACGAAAAACCGGTCCCGGGGAAAGGGTCGGGAATTCTGGGGACCGCGTACCGAAAAATGAGGACGTCGCATGTATGGGGTAGCCTCAGAAGGAGGCTGCTTCTTGGAAGGCGCCGGCCCAACATCTACAGACGGGGCCCGCGCCTTCTAAGAAGCAGGGGCGCTTCCAACCCAGAGATCCGACGTCGTGTTTTTTTCCATACGGGGTCCCCGGAAGTCTCGACCCCTTCCCCAGGACCGGTTTTTCATCCTGAGTCGTTTTTTGACGGCCCCGAGGCCGGGCGAGGGCCTTTGGGGGCCGAAATCTGTGAAAAACTTGCGTCTTCCATTTTTCAATGCGTTGGATCTCTGGGGGGGCGCTTCTAAGGAGCCTTCCTCCTCCTCCTGCCCCCCTCTGCGCGTGGCCGGCACGCGGAGTCTGTGTGTTGGCGGCCCCAGAGGGTGCGCGACGTCGGCCCCCGGAAGGATCTCGACCGGGGGGGGGTGGGCAGGTTCTTCATCCTGAGCCGCTCTTTTGGCTGTCCCATCCCAGGGCCAGGAAACGGCATCTACGGGGGGCCACGTGCGAACCCTACCCCTACCCCCCACGACTTCTGAGGGGCAGGGTGGGGTTCACTTCGTGCGGGAGCTCCCGAGCGAAGCGAACCCCACCCTCCCCCTCAGAAATCGTGGGGGGTAGGGGTAGGGTTCGCACGTGGCCCCCTAATCTAGAGGTCGAAGACGACGAGAAGCTGGCCGCTACGATTCTGTTACTACGTCGAGATCTGAGGCTCGGTGTTTCAATGGAGTTCTTAGCCGTGCGGCGCACGGCGGGACGCCAAGGTTCCAAAGAGCAAGCTTGAAGCTTCAGCCTTGAGCTTGAGCTCGAAACTTCAGATCTGGTCTGGCTGGGGTTGCACCTGGTCTTGCTGAACTGGCTGGTCTGGTTCGAGCTTCGTCCTGGAGCCTTCGCTTAGGATTCGGGCGAGAGTGGTTTAGGGGAGGTCCAGGGAGGCAGCGCCAACAACTACTACGACCGAAATGCAGTCGCTGTTTGCACTGCAGTTTGTTTTGCATTGCAGTGTTTTTGCATCTAGTCTGGCTGGTCTGGTTGGTCTAGTTTGAGCTTCGCCCTGAAGCCCTGGCTCAGGATTCGGGCGAGAGTGGTTTAGGGGAGGTCCAGGGAGGCAGCGCCAACCACTACCACAACGGAAATGCAGTTGTTGTTGCATTGCAGTTTTGTTCGCATTGCAGTTGTTTGTTTGCTTTGCAGTGTTTTTGCATCTAGTCTGGCTGGTCTGGTTGGTTAGTTTGAGCTTCGTCCTGAAGCCTTGGCTTAGGATTCGGGCGAGAGTGGTTCAGGGGTGTCCAGGGAGGCAGCGCCAACCACTACGACGATTGTAATGCCGTTTGTTTGCATTCCAGTTCTTTTTGCATTGCAGTTTTCATTTTGCTTTGCCGTTTTTTGTTGCATCTGGTCTGGCTGGTCTGACTGGTCTGATTTGCGCTTAGTGTCGGGCGAGAGTGGCTTAAGGGAGGTCGAGGGAGGCAGCGAGGAGGAGGAAGAGGAGGAGGAGGAGGACGAGGAGGAGGAGGAGGAGGAGGAGGAGGAGGAGGACGTCGACGACAACGAGGGGGGGATGAGGAGGAAGAAGAGGAGCACGGGTGGGTCGAGTGAGGGAGGAGGAGGAGGAGGAGGAGGAGGAGGAAGGAGGAGGAGGAGGAGGAGGAGGAGGAGGAGGAAGGAGGGGAGGAGGAGAAGGAGGAGGAGGAGGAGAGGAGGAGGAGGAGGAGGAGGAGGAGGAGAGAGGGGGAGGGGGAGGGGGAGGGGGGAGGAGGAGGGAGGAGGAGGAGGAGGAAGAGGAGGAGGAGGAGGAGGAGGAGGCGGAGGAGGAGGAGGAGGGAGGAGGAGGAGGAGGAGGAGGATGAGGAGGAGGAGGAGGAGGAGGAGGAGGAGAGAGGGGAGGAGGAGAGAGGAGGAGGATGAGGAGGAGGGAGGAGGAGGAGGAGGAGGAGAGGAGGAGGAGGAGGAGGAGGAGGAGGAGGAGGAGGAGGAGGAGGAGGGGAGGAGGAGGAGGAGGAGGAGGAGGAGGAGGGAGGAGGAGGAGGAGGAGGAGGAAGGAGGAGGAGGAGGAGGAGGAGCGAGGAGGAGAGAGGAGGAGGAGGAGGAGGAGAGGAGGAGGAGGAGGAGGAGGAGGAGGAGGAGGAGGAGGAGGAGGAGGAGGAGGAGGAGGAGGAGGAGGAGGAGGAGTTCGAGGACGACAAGGGCGACACAAGACAAGCAAAACAAACAAAAAACATCGAGCCTCGGTCCCTCGGACCTCCAGGGGGCCCAAACTCGAGAATTGCCGGCCGGAAGACACGTGGCCAAGGTTCCAAAGGGTAAGCTTGAAGCTTGAGCTTGAAGTTTCAGATCTGGTCTGACTGGGGTTGCATCTGGTCTGGCTGAACTGGTTGGTCTGGTTCAAGCTTCGTCCTGGAGCCTTCGCTTAGGATTCGGGCGAGAGTGGTTTAGGGGAGGTCCAGGGAGGCAGCGCCAACCACCACCACGACGGAAATGCAGTTGTTGTTGCATTGCAGTTTTGTTCGCATTGCAGTTGTTTGTTTGCTTTGCAGTGTTTTTGCATCTAGTCTGGCTGGTCTGGTTGGTCTAGTTTGAGCTTCGCCCTGAAGCCCTGGCTTAGGATTCGGGCGAGAGTGGTTTAGGGGAGGTCCAGGGAGGCAGCGCCGACCACTACCACTTCGGAAATGCAGTTGTTGTTGCATTGCAGTTTTGTTCGCATTGCAATTGTTTGTTTGATTTGCAGTATTTTTGCATCTAGTCTGGCTGGTCTGGTTGGTCTAGTTTGAGCTTCGTCCTGAAGCCTTGGCTTAGGATTCGGGCGAGAGTGGTTCAGGGGGTCCAGGGAGGCAGCGCCAACCACTACGACGATTGTAATGCCGTTTGTTTGCATTCCAGTTATTTTTGCATTGCAGTTTTCATATTGCTTTGCCTTTTTTTGCATCTGGTCTGGCTGGTCTGACTGGTCTAGTTTGCGCTTAGTGTCGGGCGAGAGTGGCTTAAGGGAGGTCGAGGGAGGCAGCGAGGAGGAGGAAAAGGAGGAGGAGGAGGACGTCGACGACGACGAGGACGAGGGGGGGAGGAGGAGGAAGAGGAGCACGGGGTGGAGTCGGAGGAGGAGGAGCAGGAGGGGGATAAGGAGCAGGAGGGAGGAGGAGGAGGAGGAGGAGGAGGAGGAGGAGGAGGAGGAGGAGGAGGAGGAGGAGGAGGAGGAGGAGGAGGAGGAGGAGGTGGAGGAGGAGGAGGAGGAGTTCCAGGCTGACGAGGGCGACACGAGACAAACAAAAAAAACGAAAACCTCGAGCCTCGGTCCCTCGGACCTCCAGGGGGGGCTCAAACTCAAGAGTTGCCGGACGGAAGACACGTGGCCATCCGCGCCCGGCGCCCAGCGCGTCGCGGCCCGGAGTCCCTTCGGGATCCAGCCGTGGGCGCTCGGGGACGACGACGACGACGACGACGACGACGACGACGACGACGACGGCGACGACGGCGATGACGATGACGAACACGTCGACGCCGACGACGAAGACGACGACTACGAAGACGACGACGACGACGCCGACGACGCCGACGACGCCCGTGAAAATGACACCTCCCAGGGCCCATTCGGGACCCAAGAAGGCCCCAAGAAGGCCCCAAGAGAGCCACAAGGGGCCGCCAAGAGGGCCCCAAGAGAGGCCCAAGAGGGACCCGAGCGGGCCCTGCGAAGTGCCGCATTCCACGCATGTGAAAGTGACACCTCCGAGGGCCCACTGAAGGCCCCAGATAGGCCCCGAGAAGGCCTCAGGAGGGCCACAAGGGGTTGCCCAGAGAGCTCCAGGAGGGGCCCAAGAAGACCCCAAAGGGGCTTAGGAGGAGGAGAAAGAGGAGAAAGAGGAGGAGGAGGAGGAGGAGGAGGAGGAGGAGGAGGAGGTGTCACTTCCCACGCCCGTGACAGTGGCACCTCCCAGGGCCCACTCAGGGCCCCAGGTGGGCTCGAAGAACGCCCCGAGAGGGCCTCAGCGAGGCACGGAGAGGGCTCCCAGAGGGGCCCAAAGGCTGCCCCAAGGAGGGATCCTGGGGGGCTCGTCGAGGTGTCGCTCTCAACGTCCTCCTCCTCCCTCCTCCTCCTCCTCCTCCTCCCCTTCCCTACGCTTGGCTCTCCTCCTCCTCCTCCTCCTCCTCCTCCTCCTCTCCTCCTCCTCTCTTGACGCCCTCTCGGGGCTCTATTGGGGCCTCCTTGGAGCCCTTTGGGGCGCTGAGTGGGCCCAGAGTGTGCCTCTTCGTCGACGACGTCGTCGACGTCGCCGTCGCCGTCGTCGTCGTCGAGGTCGTGGTCGAATCATCATTTCCAGAGAATGATGATTGTTGATCTCTGGAAACGGTTCCGCGCGCTCTCGCCTCGACGCCAGCTACATCTTCTCTGAAAGCGAGGCACCCGCGCGAGCGTTGGCTTGAGTGCAAAAGTGTATCATTGGAGGCCCGGTTACGACGACAACGGCTCCCGCTCGAACCTTCCTCACATTTTACCCGAGACCCTGGCCAGAGAGGCACACGATCTCAGGAACGGCGCTCTCGCTTGAGACTTCCTCGCAATTCAGTCAAGGTGGTGGAGGCCCAGTCACGACGACAAGGGCTCCATTTAGTCCGAGAGCCTCTGGCCAGGAAGGCCCCCGAACTCAGGAACGAGACTTTCTCGCGATCCAGTACAATTTTTTGGAGGCCCAACTACGACGACAAGGTCTTGCGCTCGATACGTCCTCAAGATGTATTCGCAGAGGCCCCTGTCAGAGAGGCCCCCGAACTCAAGAGTGGCGCTCTCGCTCGGGATTTTCGTGTAAGTCAGGCAAGTTGGTGGAGTTCCAGACACGTCGACAAGGGTTCCCGTTCGATATTTCTGGATACGTATTCCGAGAGCCCCTGGCCTGACAAGAGAGGCGCCCAAACTCAGGAACGGCGCTCTCGCTCGAGAGTTCCTCACACCTCAGTCAGTCGCCGACAAGGAAGATATTCTCCCCGAAAGGGGGTGCGGTCGAAGACGAAGTGGGCGGGTATCGCGGGTTGGGGTATACAGAATGCAAAACACGCGTGCCAGTAAGAGTGAAGAGTCTTAAAATGATCGTCGTCGTTGTTGTCGTCATCATCGTCGCTCGTCGTCGTCGTCGCCGTCGCCGTCGCCGTCTCCAGCGTCGTCGTCGTCGTCGTCGCCGTCGTCGTCGTCGTCGTCGTCGTCGTCGTCGTCGTCGTCGTCGCCGTTGTCGTCGTCGCCGTCGACGTCGTCGTCTTCGTCGTCGTCGGGGTCGTCGTCGAAACCGCGGTTCGACGATCCGCGTTCGAGATACTTCTGGACCTCCGTGCGCTGCTGCATCAAGTCCCGCTGCTGCGGCAAGGGAGGTGGGGAAGGAGGGAACATCACCAGCCATATCAAGCAAAGTAAGGCGCTGGGGCATAACGGAGGATGACGATTAATAAATGACCGGTGGTCGTGTTCACGCGGCGGCGCCCGGGGTGACGATTAGAACAAACCGGCCGCGGGATGGAAAACTGTCTTCTTAATCGTTCTCTTCCAGTCAGAAACTTGTGCAGAAATAGCAGCAAACTATTTTTGTTAATCGTTCTTTCTCTCTCTCTCTCATTTTTTTAACTAATCGTCATCCCGCATTAAGAGCTGTTCGCCTCGAGCGGCTTAGAACACGGCAGGCTCGTGGATCGTGGCGACCACGGCGTTGGCTTCTGACACCGCGTGCGTCGTGCCACCTTGAACGGTCGGCCGTCTTTCGATCGTCAGGCCGGTCCATGTTGGCCAATTCTGGGCCAAACCAGCGTTCAACCGTGAACGCCCGCGGCGGGGTCGAGGAGGAGGAGGAGGAGGAGGAGGAGGAGGAGGAGGAGGAGGAGGAGGAGGAGGAGGAGGAGGAGGGAGGCGAGGAAGAGAGGGAGGAGAGGGAGGAGGGAGAGGAGGAAGAGGAGGAGGAGGAGGAGGAGGAGGAGGAGGAGGAGGAGGAGGAGACAGGAGGAGGAGGAGGAGGAGGAGGAGGAGGAGGAGGAGGAGAGGAGGAGGAGGGGAGGAGGAGGAGGAGGGGGAGGAGGGAGGAGGAGGAGGAGGAGGATGAGGGAGGAGGGGGAGGAGGAGGAGGAGGAGGAGGAGGAGGAGGAGGAGGAGGATGACGAGGAGGAGGAGGAGGAGGAGGAGGATGAGGATGACGAGGAGGAGGAGGAGGAGGAGGAGGAGGAGGAGGAGGAGGAGGAGGAGGAGGAGGAGGAGGAGGAGGGGGGAATCCCCCCACCTGGGCCGCGCCGCCGCTCTGCCTGCTGCTCCGGATCCCGCGGAGGCGGGCCTGGCGCCCGTGGAGGACGCGGCCCTCTGCCGCGCGGCGGCGCGGGAGCTCGGGCTGCCCGCCAGCGCGGCCTGGCGCGAGGCCGTCGGGCCGGGCAGGCCCGCGGGCGGCGCCAAGCCCAGCAGCCGGCCAGACGGAAGTCGGGCCTGCCAATTCCACAAGGAGGAACATTCAGGAATAGTCCAACAATAGTCTGGGGACGATATATATATATATATATACATGAAGGAGAACAAAAAAGAGAGACAACCAAAAACACATGTTGCTTCAGCATTTTTGCGTATCGTTAGACTGTGTTGTATTTTTCGTCCAGGGTCCGCCTGTTGGGGGGCGCGCCCGGCCGAAGGCCAGACGCGAGGGCGACCCTTCGCCAGGGTGGCCTGTGGTGCGGGCCCAGTGGTGCCCCCCCGGGGCGCGGAGCGCGAAGCTTCCGAGGCGGCAGCAGCGGCCCCCGCGCCCCTGTCTGGCCAGCCCCCGGTTCGGCCGCGCGCCGAGGGTCATCGTTTTGCCTAGGGCTGTGGAGGGCGATCAATGGGGAGGAAGCATGCTGCCAAATATCTTCAAGGTGTCTACAACATGTTTCAAACGTGTTTTGAATATGTAAACACATGTTTGAAACATTTTTAGAGCATGCTTTACACATTTTAAACACATGTTTCATTCAATGATCGGATTGTTAGAGTGTCCATTGTCATGGCATCCACAAGCCTAGGGCCGCTTTTGCGCGTGGCCGAAGCAGGCCCAGCAGACCTTCAGCGTCGTTTTTGTTGATCATGTCGATGGCCCAGGCCCGCGTGGCGTCGAGATTTGTCGTGTGCTGTTTTGTATTTTATCGAAGACGCCTACGGCGAGTCACCGCCGCCCCCTGCCTTTTGGAATCGCCCATGTGGCCGAGCGTTGTGGCAAGAGCTCTGCCAAGCAGTCGGGCCATGTGTTCCCCCAGCCGTTGTAGAAACCCTTCGGGGAACATTTGGGGGAGGATGGCGGGGCAGATCAGGAGGAGGAGGAGGAGGAGGAGGAGGAGGAGGAGGAGGAGGAGGAGGAGGAGGAGGAGGAGGAGGAGGAGGGGGCATCTTGGGAGCCTCTGGGTCACTCTTGGCGCCTCCTGGGGGCTTCTTGGAGCCTCTTGGAGGCACCTTGAGGGCCTCCGTGGGCCTCTTGAGGCCTTGGGGGGGCTTCTCGGGGGCCTCTTTGGCCGTCTTAGGGCATTCCTGGCCCGTCTGACGCCGTCGGAAGCTGTCTTAGGGGGGCCTCTCTGGGCCCACTTGGGGCCTCTTGACGTGCTCCAGGGCCGTCTTGGAGGCCATCTTGAGCGTCTTCTTGGGCCGTCTTGGGGCCCTCTTGGGGCCGTCTTGGGGGCCTCTTGGGCCGTTCTGGGGGCCATCTTGGAGGCCTCTTGGGCGATCTTGAGGCTATATTTGGGGACTCTTGGGGCCCTCTTGGGGCCCTCTTGGGGCCGTCTTGGGGGCTTCTTGGGCCGTTCTGGGGCCATCTTGGAGGCCTCTTGGGCTATCTTGGGGCGATCTTTGGGGGCTCTTTGGCCATCTTGGGCCGTCGGAAGACCGAGAAGAAGCAAATGTCAAAATCATTACTAAACAAACCGGAGGAAAGTCAATGATTTTGGCCTCTTCAGGCCCTCTTGGACTGTCTTGGAGACCTCTCGGGGGCCTCTTGGGGGCCTTTTGGGCCGTCTTAGGCCATCTTCGAGCCATCTTGGCCCGTCTTGATGGCCTCCTGGCCCGTCTGACGCCGTCGGAAGCCGTCTTGAGGGCCTCTTTGGGCCGACTTTGGGCTCTAGGGCGCCTCTTGGGCCGTCTTGGGGCCATCTTGGAGGCCTCTTGGGCGATCTTGGGGCGATCTTTGGGCCGCCTCGGGCCGTCGGATGGCTGAAAAGAAGCAAATGCCAACATCCTTCAAAAACCTCCGGAACGTCAATGATTTTGGCTTCTTCATGCCTTCCTGGAGGCCCTCGTGGGGGCCTCTTGGGGGCCTCTTGGACCGTCTTGGAGACCTCTCGGGGGCCTCTTGGGCCGTCTTGGGCCATCTTGGAGCCATCTTGAGCAGTCTTGGTGGCCTCCTGGCCCGTCTGACGCCGTCGGAAGCCGTCTTGGGGGCCTCTCTGGGCCGACTTGGGGCCCTCTTGAGGTGCCCCGGGGCCGTCTTGAAGGCCATCTTGAGCGAATTCGAGGCCTCTTGGGCTGTCTTGGGGCCCTCTTGGGGCAGTCTTGGGGGCCTCTTGGGCCGTTCTGGGGTCGTCTTGGAGGCCGTAAGGGCCATACTGCGACGATCTCGGGGCCGCCTCTTTGGGCCGTCTTGGACCGTCGGACAGCCGATAAGAAGCAACTGCCAAAAAACCTTCAAAAACATAAGACGACTCAATGATGTTGGCCTCGTCGGGCCCTCCTGGAGGACCTCTCTTCGACGCCTCTTGGGCCATCTTGGAGGCCTCTTGGGGGCCGTCTTGGGTCGTCTTGTAGCCTTCCTGGGTGAACTTGGAGCCATCTTGGACTCTCTTAGGCAGTCTCGGAGTCATGTCGGACCATCTTGAGCGAACTTGAGGGTCATTTTAGCCGTCTTGGAGGCCATCTTGGGCCATCTTGGAGCCGAATGGAGCAGGGAAAACCTTGGCAACCGGGTCTTCCGCAGGGCCGGCGGGACGGGCCTAAGCCCCAGGGGGAGTTCATTGAAGAAGAACCACAACCGAGAGCGTAAGAAGACTAGCACGCCAGTGGCAAGCCAACAAGGGGCGGCGGATGGAACGGCCTTCGGCCCATCCCGCCACCGTGCCTGGTACGAAGCCTAGTGGATGTTCGTTGGGATCTGGTGGGAGGCCTCTCGAGGCCTCTTGGAGGCCTCTTGGGGGCCGTTTCGGGGCCTCTTGGGGCCTCTTTTGCGCCTCTTGGGGGCCTCCTCTTGGGGCCTCTTGGGGGCCTCTTGGGGCCTCCTGAGCGCCTCTTAGGGCCTCCTGGGGGCCTCTTGGGGCGGAAGGCTCGGATTTTCGGTTCGTGTTCTTTCTCTTGGGCTCATTTGGGGGGCGTCTTGGGGCCGTCTGGGGCACCTCTGGGGCCGTCTTGGGGCCCTCTTGGGCCATTTGGGGGCCTTGGGGCCGTTTTGGGGGCCTCTTGGGCCGTCGTGGGGCGGTCTTGGGGGCCTCTAGGGCCGTCTGGGAGCGTCGGGAAGCCGAAATGGCGAGAACGCCAAAACGTTTCAAAAACCTATAGAACATCAATGATTTTGGCCTCGTGGGGCCCTCTTGGGAGGCCTCTTGGAGACCTCTCGGGGCGACTCGGAGACCTCTTGGGCCGTCTGGGGGCCATCTTGAGCGTCTTGGAGCAATCGTTCGGCGACTCGGGGCCCTCTTGGACTGTCTTGGGGGGCCTCTCGCGGCTCTCTCGGCCCATCTTCGGGCCCTCCTGGGCCCGAAAAGGTCCCGCGGCAAGACGCGGGGGAGCCCAGGAGACACGCGGGAAGCCCCAGGAGATTTGAGAGCGAGGAGTCCGGGTCCCTTACATATTCCGGATCTCATAACAATGGGGGGGGGTCTGCTTTTGGGGGGGGTCTAACGGGCTTCGTCAAACACAATTGTGGAGGGGTCTCGATTTTGGACCCTTTGTTGCCTGTCTGGGGGGGGTCTACTTTGGGGGGGTCCCAGACCGGCCGTCAAACACTTTTTTGACCCCCCCCCCGTATTATGAGATTTGGAGTAATCTTCAGGAGCGAGGAGTGAGGCTCAGAGGATGCGGCAACGGACCTGAGGACACGCCCACTCCGTGCACAGCGGCACGCTGGCGGGTCATGGCATAGAGTCGTAATACCTAATGTATTGCTTGTTTGTGTGGTGTTTGCTCGCTGCGGAGAAGAATCGACTACACGTGAGAGCGACCCTTCGCCGGAGTGACCGTTGGTGCGGGCACACTGGGTCCCCAGATGGATTGATGCGATGCGCTAGCAGCAGTCTGCGCGCTCCGACTCGGCCTCCCCGCGGCTCCCGAAGATCGCGCACCAAAGGTCACTCACTCTTGCCTAATTGGGGTCACTCTTGCGTGTAGTCGGAAGAATCACGACGGAATGTTGTTTGTTTGCGGCCTTTGGGGGCCCTCGCTGTGCCAAGGGGCCGTCAACCGCGACTCAGGATGAAAAAGCCAGCTCCTGCGGAGTGGGTCGAGACCTCTGGGTGTCCACAGAAAAGGTCCATGGCGCCGGGGGGGTCGGGACCCAGACGTCGAAGATGTTCGTGCGTCTTGACCGGCTGCTGGAGGCTTGCCAGCCTCGGGAGGCTTTCCAGCAGCGGCGCCTCGCCGAGAGCGTCCCGGGCGTGCCCGGATTGCCCCGAAAAGCCGCCAGAGGCCTGAGTTGCGACCCGAATACGTAACGGAGGATGACGATTAATAAATGACCGGGGGTCGTGTTCACGCGGCGGCGCCCGGGATGACGATTAGAAAAAACCGGCCGCGGGCTGGAAAACTATTTTTTTAATCGTTCTCTTCCAGTCCGAAAATTTTGCAGAAACGGCAGAAAACTATGTGTTGAATCGTCCTCTCCCATTTTTTGTATTCATCCTCATCCCGCAGTGCCAGGGGTCCGACAAAGCCTGCTGCTCCAATCCTGGAGTGTGTCTCTCGAGGTTGGCCCTCGGCGAGGCCGCGCCCTCGAGCCCCCCAGAGGGGCCATCCGCGGGCGCATCGGGCGCGCGGAGAGCTGCCCGCCTCGGGCAGAGGTCGGGGCCCCTCCTGGGGCATCGCTCGGGCGTGTGCATGTTTCCTTCGGCGGGGACCCTCGAGGAGCACCCTTGATCACTTGGCGAAAAAACCACGCACGAAACCGAAAAAAACAGGGAATGGGAAAAAACCACGCACGAGACCGAAAAAAACACATGGAGTGGACGTCCGAGCGGTGCCCAGTTCCTGGGGCCGCGGATCTAAGAAGTCGCGCCGTCGGGAGCCTGGCGAGCGGTGAGGCTTTTGGGGGCGCTTTGGGAGTAGCCGTTGTGCTGCCAGCGGTCTCGCCCCGTTCGCTCTCCGCCGCTGCTTCGACGCGTCTCGTCCTCGCTCCTGCTGGTTCTTTCTCGGTCTCCTCGCGTCTCTGCCCTGTGCCTCTCGTGCTTCTGCGCTGCCTCCTGATTGCGGTCCGCTCTCCTCCCTGCGTTTTCTCATTCGTCCTTTCTGGCGCTTGTGACCTTTCCGGTGTGTCTGGCGGTAGTCTGTCTCGAGCTGTGAAGCCACTGGAGAATGTTTTTTTTTGCTGGGAGAATAGTTTTCAGATCGAGGGTCGATAATAAGGGAGGAGGAGGAGGAGGAGGAGGAGGAGGAGGAGGAGGAGGAGGAGGAGGAGGAGGAGGAAGGAGCGTCGACGCATCGAGGATCGATGGGCCTTCTGGGCATCTTTTGGGAGTCCCGGGGGGTTCTGCGAGGCCCGCTTGGGCTGCTCACTTGGATCGGCGCCCGGACCCTCTGGGCGGCGCCCCCGGCGCCAGCCCCGGCGCGCTCCGCGCGCGCAACGCGAGGGGGCCCCAGCGTCAATCCGAGAAGCCCGCTCGGCCAACAGTGGACGCCAGCTCAGACCTCCGACGCCTTGGCCCTTTCCATGCGGGGCCCCGGCCCCGGAGCCCTCTGCCCCAGGACCACCAGGCGCGAATCCCCGAGATCCAACGCATTGAAAAAAACACGACGGAGGTTTTTCTCAAGCTTCGGCCCCTAGGGGCCCTCGCCAGGCCTCGGGACCGTCAAAAAACCACTCAGGATGAAAATCCGGTCCTGGGGAATGGGTCGAGACTTCTGGGGACCCCGTATTGAACAAATCGCGACGTCGGATCTCTGGGATTGATGGGGGAGCGAGAGTGGGACACGGAAGAAAGGTGTCCTTGTCGGTGCCCTGGAGGGCCCCTTTCTGGGCCCTGCAGGGCGCCTTCTCTGCAGCCCTCGCTGCCGCCCCCCCTTATCACCCTCCCCCTCCTCCGCCTCCTCCTCCTCCTCCCCCTCCCCCTCCCCCCTCCTCCTCCTTTATCACCCTCCCATTCTAACTCGCGCCCAAGGCCGGCGACTCGTCCCGAGTTCGCTGTGTGACGGTCCCCGGGGCTGGGCCAGAGGGCCGCCCGAGCCCGAAGAGTCCGAAGATGTGGCCCCACAGCGCGAGGATACGGCGGGGGCGGTCGTCACAGGAGCCCAGGAGGCTTCAGACCCTGGAGGGTTCCTTATCTTGTGAGGGCGGCGGCGATATCCGTGGCCAGTCCACGATTGGCGGCCACTGGTTTCGAGACCCTGGATTCCTTATCGTCGGTTTCCTCATCCGATGCCATCGCCGTATAGGGGCGTTACTTCTGCCGAGCGTTGTCCTTGGGTGGAGGGCAAGGGGTGACATCCGAAACGCCGTCTCGATGGGTCCTCGAGGCCTGCATAGCCTGCAGACGGCGGATCCCAAGACGGAGATTGGCGTTCGAGGTGCCAGCGCCCCTGTGGACTTTTCACCCGGAGCCCTCCACCCTAAGAGTCTGCCCATGTCCACCCGAAAGAGCGCGTTTTCTGGACGTGCATGTTTGAGAGGACGGCTGGCCTTTTCGGCGGCCGACGCACGGGCGGCGCATGGGCGACGAATGCGCGACGCACCTCCTGTCGCGAAGGGGGGGGGTCAGCACGCTGGTCGCTTTACTGGGCCTTAACACTGGGAAGGGGGGGGGTTCGAACCGGGCGGGGGCCCCCCCCCAGCTTCTCCAGGGGTGCTCAATGTGCTGGCCCGCCCCCGGCTCCAACGTGTGAGGGTGTTTCTGTCCCAGGCAAGCGTCCATGAAGCGCTTTCTCTCCTCTATCCCGATCCCTGGTAGACGGCCGAAAACAAGAACAGGCACTCTTCGCAACTATGGAGCTTCCCGCTGAGACGCCGGTGCACACAGCATTTATTGTTGCACCTCACTTCCAGGAGCAGACGCTCTCCGGCAGGAAGTATCGTGCTCCCGCTCTAGACTCTAGACTCGGCGGCGCGCAAACATGGATTAGCGATCTATGGGTTTGGCGCGCGGTCGCCGAATCCATGGATCGGGGGAGGTGCCCTCCCCAAAGTGCGGCCGGTGCCGCCTCGCTCCGCGTTGTCAGTCCGCGACTTCCCATGGAAGCGGGACCCGTCGCTGATCCATGTTTGCGATCGCCTGAGATGAGCCCCGCACGAGGAGTGTGCACACCTCGATGCCGTTGGGCTACAGTTCCCCCCCCCCCGTCCCCGACTCTCGCAGCACTGCCCCTGCACGCGTCCTTCTTCTCCGCCCGTCCCTCCCAAACAGTACTATAGTGCCGTTTTGAATACATGCTCCGCGTGCGGATCATGTGTGGAAAATGCAGGGATTTAGTATCAAGAACAACGATGAGTTCATGCATACATTTATTCCTAAATTAACCATGTATTAAAATCCTATATACATATATATATATATATATAT
>CAUYUJ010007128.1:29675-47175 GCA_963575745.1 Prorocentrum cordatum
CGCCGCGCCTAGGCCGCAGCTACATTTTCATCATTTTTCGCGAAAGCTTCAGAAAAGTGGATTGTGTCCGGATCCGGTTTTTTGTTGACGCTCGTTTTCCCTTGCAAAAAAACAATAGAAAATGAAAATTCTTGTTTTTACTTGATCAAATTGCAAGAATCCCTTGCAAAAAATAAGGTAAAGTGGACATTCGTGCGCGCAAGACGAAATCCTTCCAAAAGCTTAGTGTTCGGAACGATTTTAACATAAAAACATCAAAAACCAATGGTTTTTCAACACAAAAATGTCAAAATCTCATCCCGCGCGCTCTTGCGGATTCGTAGGAAACCCAACTCTTTTTCAACATTTCTGTCAAACGGGCTTTTGCGAGCAACTTTTTTCGAACTTCTGCGACAACGGTTGCGCACCTGCCAGGGCCATCATCCCTGTCAAATAATACCATGCGGGACAGATTAGTTTTTTCTTCGCGCGCGCACGCCGAAATCTCCAAAAACCATTGGGTTCTTAAGAATTCTACCACCGCGCATCATAAAATCACACGAATCGCACCGTAGGTCCTCGAAAAACACCTGCACGACTTTTCAAAATTTCCACCCGCGCGCGCTGTCCGTTCTCAATGCACGATGCACGAATGCACGATGCGGGGCACATGCGGGGCCCAAACAAGTGATCAACCTCTGCGGGTGTGTACTCCACGCCAGTGTAGTATCCACGATCGTCCGCGCGCCACGAAGTGAAGTGTCCTGACGTCATAGGGCGGGAAGCTGGGTGTGGGTGGTTCCCGAGAGTTGTGTGGATGTTTGGTAGAGCTTGCATTGCCCCCCCACGAAGTGGGGGTATTGGCTGGCGTCGCATGAAAACCCTGGCACTGGGGAGAACACTGAGCGTTCGGGTAAAATGATTGTTGTTGTTGTTGTTGTTGTTGTTGTTGATGTTGTTGTTGTTGTTGTTGTTGTTGTTTGTTGTCGTCGCACCACCCGCAGACCGCCCCGCGACCCACCCGCGACCCACCCCGCGACCCACCCCGCGACCCACTCGCGACCCACCCGCGACCCACCCGCGATCCACCCCGCGACCCACCCCGCGACCCACCCGCGACATACCCCGCGACCCACCCGCGACCCACCCGCGACCCAAACCACGTTCAAGGTACAAACCACAATTTTCGGCGCCTGCGGCGGGCTTTTTTTGCATTCCTTCCAGGTTGAGAGCCCGCGACCCACCCCGTGACCAACTCGCGACCAACCCGCGACCCAAACCACGTTCAGGGTACAACCACATTTTTCGGCGCCTGCGGCGGGCATCTTTTGCATTCGTTTCAGGTGGAGAACCCGCGGCCCACCCGCGACCACGTTCAGGGTACAAACCACATTTTTCGGCGCCTGCGGCGGGCATCTTTTGCATTCGTTCCCGGTGGAGAACCCGCGGCCCACCCGCGACCCAAACCACGTTCAGTGCACAAACCAATTTTTTTGGCGCCTGCGGCGGGCTGCCTTTGCATTCCTTCCAGGTGGAGGTGGAGAGCCCGCGACCCACCCGCGACCTAAACCACGTGCACTGAACAAACCAATGCCGCACAAGCGCGGCGGCGGATTTTTGCATGCCGCCTGAGCCCGCAAGGACCTCTTCAAGCCCCGCGCATCCACACCAGCCCGTCCAGCAACTCTGCCCTGGCGAGTTGCCTTAATCAAAGAAGGCGGGGATCATAACGTGGAAAAAAGGATTGCGTTGCAGTTATCTTGGGAAAGGAGGGGGAGGCATGAGGAGTAAACAGGGGACGAGGAGAACGCGAAAGAAGAGAGGATGTAAGGATAATGTGGAGAAAGAAAAGGAGGAGGAACAGGAGGACGAGGAGGGGGAGGAGGGGGAGGAGGAGGACGAGGAGGGGGAGGAGGGGGATGATGATGATGATGATGATGATGATGATGATGATGATGATGATGATGATGATATATGATGATGTGATGTGATATGTGAGTGTGTGATGAATGTATGATGATGAGATGAATGTGATATTATGATGATGATGATGATGATGATGATGATGATGATGATGATGATGATGATGATGATGGATGATGATGATGATGGTGATTATGATGATGATGATGATGGTGGTTGGGGTGGTGGTGGGGTGGTGGTGGTGGTGGTGGTGTGGTGTGGTGGTGGTTGGTGGTGGTGGTGTGGTGGTTGGTGATGATATAGGATTGAATGATGATGATGATGGGGAAAAGTGATTGCTGATGATGATGATGATGATGATGATGATGATGATGATGATGATGATGATGATGATGATGATGATGATGATGATGATGATGGGCGACAATGGCAGGACGATGATGGAGGCCGATGAGGGGGAGGACGACAATGGGAGGACGATGATGAAAGGACGAGGGGGGGAGAGGGAGGACGAGGAAGAAGAGGAGGAGGAGGAGGAGGACGAGGTGGAGGAGGAGGATGACGATGACGATGAGGACAAGGACGAGGACGAGGATGAGGAGGAGGAGGAGGAGGAGGAGGAGGAGGAGGAGGAGGAGGAGGAGAGCGCCATCGACAAGGAAGGTGGGGGCCACGAGGTCCGCCGGCTCGACGACGCCCGCGTCGCCCGCGCCCGCCCCCTCACTCTTATCCGCAAATGCGGGGTGCTACGTATTAAAACTGCTCCTGTATGCGGGGGGGAGTCGGCGAGGCTGGTTGAGTAAGGAGGAGGAGGAGGAGGAGGATCTGGGGCTCTGGACCTCTTCCACGAGACCCGCTTCTCATCCCGAGTTTGCTTGCTTCGTCGGCGGCGCGGGGCCCCGCGCGAGGGCCACCGGGCGCCAGGAGGCGACGGACAGCAGCACGCGCTTGCCTTCTGTTCCCGCGTGTTGGAGGTGTGGGCTTGTTTTCCACCAACACCCCAACCATAGTTGGAGGGGGTGAAGGAGGAGAGGAAGGAGGAGGGGAGGATGAGGAGGAGGAGGAGGAGGAGGAGGAGGAGGAGGAGGAGAGGAGGAGGAGGAGGGGGGAGGAGAGGGCAGGGGGAGGAGGAGGAGGGCAGGGTGGGGGAGGAAGGAGAGGACACCCCCTCCCCCCTCCAACTTGTGGTGGTGGTGGTGGGAAGCAAGCCCATCATTGGAGGTGTGGGCTTCAGCTCGTGCCGATATCTCGGCCACGCGCAGAGGGGGGTGGGGGGAGGGGGGGAGGCTTCTCAGAAGGGTGCTGCTTCTTGAAAAGGCGCGGGCCTTGTCGGCAGATGTGATGCCGGGGCCTTCTCGGAAGCAGCCTCCAGCCGTTCACACCTCCCCCTCCCCCCCATTCTGCGCGTGACCGCATGTTCTTTCTCCTACAAAGCGTTCCAGAACGATCCAGAGCGTTCCAGCATGCTCTGAGAAGGCCGCAGCGCCCGAGACATCCTCCAGAGCCGCCGGATCTCAGAGATCCTCGATTTATCCTCATCCGACGTTCTCCTCGTCCTGGTTTCGTCTCAGTTTATGCGCGTGGCCAAGGCTTCCAAGAAGTCCCCAGACCCTTTCCCGAAGTCCCGACCCTTTCCCCAGGGCCGGCTTCTCATGCCGAGACGTTTTAGTCCCCAGGTCCGTCGAGGGCCTCGAGAGGCCGAAAACGACGAACAATTTCAGACGTGAGTTTTTTCTCTCATGAAATTTATTTCGTCTGCGATGCCACGAAACATACGTAGGCTGGGGTTCGAATCTCCGAACACGCCACGCCCTTCTGGGAGATTCGACGATCAAAAAGTTGTATGATGAATCGATTCTGCAGTCGATCCCCTACAGGATCCGGCTTGAATAAGGAACACATGCTTTTCAAAACGGGTTCGGTCGTTCCTTGTGTTTGCATGCGTTCCGCCACCTTTTTGGCGGCGAGGCCCCCTGGTCCTCTTTCGGACGTCGTAGACCTACTTGGAAGAGAAGGGGCTTCGTTCCTTATTTATCGTTCCTTAGGTCAGGCCGAATACTGTAATCGAAAGGTGCCTTTCCAAAGATCCGATGTCGTGATTTTTTCCTTACGGGGTCCAGAGAAGTCTCGACCCATTCCCCAGGACCAGTTTCTCATCCCGAGTCGTTTTTTGACGGCCCCGAGGCCCAGCGAGGGCCCCTAGCCCTGACTCCGGATCCGCCCTACTTTGTGGAATTTCGTAGGTAGGGCTTGGAATTTCCGCCTTCCTTTTCAAGCCCCGCTGATACCAATTTCCGCCCTATGTTTCTGTTGCTGTTTCCGCCCTACTTCCGTGGATTCCCGCCCTATTTTATGTTGGTTGCAGAAATTTCCGCCACACTTTTTCGGCCTCTTCTTGGTGGATGTCCGACGCAATTGCAAGTTGGAAAAGGAGCCAAAGTGGGGCGGATCTGGAGCCAGGGAGGGGCCGAAATCTGCGCAAAGCCTCAGTCTTGCCTTTTTCAATGCCTCCAAGCGAACCCGAGCACCATCGGGAGCGCTCCAGATCGGCGGCACTGGCCGGAGGCCACTACGAGAAGCCTCGTCGGAATCGCGCCAAATGCGCAGAGCCCCTTCTTGTAGAGAGGGCGGGGTGTACTCCCCTGCCAGGCGCCGTGGGTCAACGATAGCCGTTCCCCCGCAAGCCTCCCAGCAGGCCGCGGGGCTGCTACGTGCCGGCGGGCGCGCGCGGGCGGGAGGCGGAGCCGCGGCCCGCCGGCGGCGCGGCGCGGCCGGGGGACCGCGCCGGGCACCAGGTCTCAAGCAGCGGCGAAGCGTCCCGGCTCGCCTACATAGCCCCACCAAGCTCGGGGGCGGCAAAGAGGGGGGTGATGACTAGGGGGG
The DNA here is from genome assembly GCA_963575745.1 of Prorocentrum cordatum. Taxonomy (NCBI): domain Eukaryota; class Dinophyceae; order Prorocentrales; family Prorocentraceae; genus Prorocentrum; species Prorocentrum cordatum. Next base: position 34,461 of record CAUYUJ010007128.1, read on the forward strand.
GGTGGATATCATGGCGGGGGCCATGAGATTTCCCCAGATTTCCTGGCGCCTCTTCTTGTTTCATTGCGTCCCTGGCCCCCCCGCTGGGCCGCGCACATGCCGCCGGTCATGATTTGCCCCCCCCCCCCCCCCCCCCCCTCTTGGACACCCCCCTCTTGGCCGCTCCCGACATGTTCTGTAGGAACCTTTTGTGGCTCCCACGAAGCGCTTCTGGAACAGTTCTGGCGGAGCCTGTCCTGGCTTGACACGTCGGGCTGATGTTCTAGGATCAGTGTCTTGGTTCTTAGAGCATGTTTGGGGTCTAGGGTCTAGGAACATTGTTCTAGAACATGTTGTTATTGGAACATGTTGTTCTTAGGACATGTTTGGGTTCTCAGAACATTGTTCTAGAACATTGTATTATTAGAACATGTTGTTCTTAGAACGTTTTTGGGTTCTGAGAGCATGGCTTTTGTTCTTAGAACATTTTTTGGGTTCTAGGAACGCTTCGCGGTAGGGCTATGGGGATGCCGGGACGGCCGGCCCCTGCGCAGAGGTCTGCGGGCCGAGGCTCGGAGGGCGAAGGGCGCGGCGCGTTCTGCGACCGGCACGGGCCGGCCACGGGCAGGGGTGGGCCACGCGCAGAGGGGGGGGGCTGAGGCCAAGGGAGGACAGGCCCGACTCCAGATCCGCCCTACTTTGGCTTTTGTAGTCCGGGAACCACATTTGTTTTGCATTTTGATTATTTTGGGCCATTTCTCTTGCATATTTGTTTATATCTGTGATCCCAAGTCCCCCTGTAGGAGGACATGCCCGGGCTGACGCTACTCCCGGTGGGGCACGCGCAGAGGGCGGGGGGGGGCTGAGGCCAAGGGAGGGGAAGCCACGCAGGCCAGACAACTGGCGTTCACGAAGTGGCCCTGGGCATTTACTCTATGCCTCCTAGATGGGGTCGAGTAGATGGGGTCGGAGGATCGCGCCGCATCGCGGATGCATCGGCGATGCGTCGGCGATGCAGCGCCCCTGCTTCTCAGAAGGCGCGGGCCTGATCGCTATGGATATGAGGCCGGCGCGCCTTCTAAGGAGCAGCCTTCTTGTGGAAAGCCTTTCCCCCTCCCCCTACCCTTACGTCGGGCCTGTCCCTCTCAAGAAGGAATCTTCAAAAATAGCCAACAAGTAGTCTGGGAACCATTTGTTTTTGCATTTGGATTATTGTGGGGCATTTCTGGCATATTTCATATATTTGTTATCCAAAATCGCCCTGTAGGAGGACATGCCCGGCCTGACCCTACCCCCGGTCGGTTCCGCCAAGTGTTTTGATAGTAGTGCTGCGGCTGCGGACCTGAGAATTTGACAGGCAGACGCGGCATGACCCACTACAGGTGCGAAACATACTGGTTCTCAACAGACATAAAACAGGGCTAGGATCGGGATAAATCGCTCCAGAGCGTTCCAGAGCGCTCTCAGAGCGTTCCGGAACGCTCTGGAGCGGCCGCGGCGCCCAATGCATCCTCCAAACCCGCCGACTCTCAGAGATTTCGAGTTATCCCGATCCGAGTTTGTCCCGATCTTCGCGTCGTTTTAAGAATGTTCGCCCAACCGACCCAAAGTTCCCAGCCCAACCGTTTGTTCGCCAGGACAAAAGTTGCAGAAGGGACCCAAGATAGAATTGTCAATCTCTCAGAAGGTACGCCCAACCGGCCCAGAGTTCCCACACTGTGCGCCTGCGCGCCGCCAGAGTCGGTCGGCCACGGGCCGAGGGGGGGGAGAGGGCGGGCACAGGTCGGCGGCACAGTGCTTCACATAGGAGGATGCGGCGCCGCTGCCGCGGCCCTTACCCCTAGGTCGGGCCTGTCCCTCTACAGGAGAAGTATGCAAGCATAGACCAACAATAGTCTGGGAGCGATCTTCTGAGTATGTTTAGATCTGTTTGGAGTCTATGTTTGACTGGGTTTAATTTTTCCTCCAAAATCCCACCGTAGGGCGACAGGCCCGACCTAACGTTACCCTGCTTTTTCCCCTTTCTCGGCCTCCTGGGAGGCCCTCGTCGGCACCGCTGGATTCGCCTCGAAAGAAGGCGCCCCGGGAGAGGTCCGGGGTGTAGCCGTATCGGTACCTGCTGGTTTCCCCCAAATCCGAACCCCGTTCGATCAACGATTCAGGCAACTCGATACGCGGCGGGGGCAGGGTTCGGAATTCGCTGGACACGTGGCAACATCCAAACCTTACCCCCGCCTCCCATCGATTCAGGGGAATTGATGGTTGGTGGGGGTAGGGTTTGGATGTCGCCATTCAGCGAAGACCAGCAGAATTTCCGGATCATTTCGGACAGGACTCGCTGTCGGTTTCGCAGCTGGCGTTGCCCATTTGAAACGGAAGGCCGCTTGCCCATCAGTGGCCGCTACCGGTTTTGGATAACATTTACTTTTCGGCATCTTGCCCATTGGTTTTGGATAAAATGTTGGATAACTATGGATAACATGTTGGATAACATTTTGGATAACATTTTGGATAACTTTGGATAACTTTTGGATAACATTTTGGTTTTGTCTGTACCCGTTGCGGGCGTCCAGAGCGGCACACAGCAGGCACACCAAAGTATTCGAAGAGCACAAAGCAGCATAAGCATACATCTTCGACAGCCCGAGCGGATTTCTACGATCTGCGCTGGGGCCCCCCTGGCGGCGTCTCTGGCGCCACCCCTTGCGCGCTCCGCGCGGCAGGGAGGGGGTGCCCAGCGCAGATCCAAGAAATTGCGAGGGTTGTTGAAAGTCTGCGTGTATGCAGTTCGCTTGTTCTTCTCAAGGCGAAATATTCGCTGTAGTTTCGAATGTCCACCGGGGGCCCCCTGTGACCTATTGAGAGCGCCAGCGGCAGCGTCCCTGGTTCATGAGATGGAAGAACAGAGTATAGTCGGACCGAGATAAAAGATCGAGGCCGGTTCGAGGAGGGTACCCTCGTGTTCTTCGTGTTTGCTGGATGGGTTTGTGCGTCCTTGGGAGGGTACCCTTGGATGCTCTGTGTCTTTTGGCCGAGGGCCTCATGTTCTTGAGGGATGTTCTTCTGGCCTAGGTCCGACTGCATGCGCGCAACACTGGAAGATGGACTGACGACGGGTGACCAGCGCTGGTCCCACGTCTCCAGGTGGAGCCGCAGGGCCCTGGGACACCTTTCCTCCTCCTCCTCCCTCCCCCTCCTCCCCCTCCTCCTCCTCCTCCTCCTCCTCCTCCTCCTCCTCCTCCTCCTCCTCCTCCTCCTCCTCCTCCTCCTCCTCCTTACGTGTGCGTCTCCCCCCCAGGGGCGACGTGGGCACCGAGAAATCTTATAGTACATGCATGCGTCGTGGCGGGCGCTTTCGGGCCACACCGCTCGGGGAACGATGTACTACAAGACGGGTATATACGATGTGCTCGGCTCGGGCGCGCGCCTCCAGGGAGGACATGTAGCACTATGTGTGTCTTTGTGCGCCCCATGCGGAGCTCAGCGTCGACGAAGGACGTGCCCCCAGATTTCTCCGAGCGGGCTTTCCTATCCTACGCGTCTGCCGTGAACTCTCGGAGCTCCGCGCGGCTCTCTGGCATCGGCGCCGGGGCGCCCCCCCCCTCTGGCCGGCGCCCCACGGCGCCGCCCCCTTTGCGCGCCCCGCGCGGCGGGGCGATAGAAGGGGGGGGGGCGGGGAGGGCCCCGGCACCGATGCGAGAGGTCCTCGAGATTTGCACGGGTGCAGGCCGTACTCAGCTGGGTCTGCTCCCTGCCTCTGCTGCCAGCTCTTCGCCCGGAGCTCCGACGCCCGCCTCTCGTGCTGGGACGGTTCTGCCTCCCGCAGAGGCCCCCGCACCTGCTGGCGAGCGGCATCGCCGGCGGCGACGGCTCCGCCCTGGAGGCCCTCGGGGGGAGGGTAGGTCACGGCGGCGGCGTCCATGAAGGCATGTGAAGGAATGCGCCCAGGAGGCTTCGGACCCAGGAGGGTTCCTCATCTGACGAGGGCGGCGGTGATAGCCATGGCCAGGCCTCAGTTGGTGTTCCGCCAGCTTCCAGACCCTGGGTTCCTTCTCTGAGGGCCCCTTGTCTTGGCATCGCTCGGACGTGTGCATTCTTCCTTCGGCGAGGGCCATCGAGGAGCGTCCTTGATCATTTGGCGAAAAAGCCACGCACGAAACCGAAAAAAGTCACAGGAAATGGACGTCCGAGCGATGGCCAGTGTTCCACCAGCTTCCAGACCCTGGATTCCTTATCTAAGGGTCCCTTATCCAGTGCCCTGACCGCGCTGGGAAGCTGGAAGACGTTGCGGGGGCCAGCCCTCCCAGGCTTCCCAGCCCTGGCTGGGCTCCCTTCTGTCTCGAACGGCCGCCTGAGACCCGAGCTGCGTCAGGAGGGGAAAAAACACACGGACACAATTAATCGTCGACTCCCAGGAGAATCTGGGAAACTATGGGAAGTGGGGGGGAAGACGAAAACCCAGAAACTATGATAAGATATGGAGGATCCTTTTATGTGTGTATCTATTTGTGTGTCCCAGGCCCCCTTCGTTGTGGCCCGCGTGCCGAACAGCCAGGCTCCCTCGTGTCCGACGACAGAGGGTATGGTGTTGCGCCAGAAGGGCCCCTGGCTGGCCCAAGGTGCCCTCTGGGATGCTCAAGGAGGCCCGCGCGGCCTTCGGAGCACCACGAGGCCCAGAGGGGCCCCAGGAGCTCCAAGCTTGCGCGAACAGCTGGGGGGCACCTTGGGCCAGGGGCACCTTCAGCAACCCCCTAGAGGGGGGGGGGAAAGGGGGGGTCACAACGTCTGCCGCGCGCAGCTGGCGTTCCCCTTGATGCATGGACGCCTCTGCCGCCCGGGAGCGCCAGGAAAAACGAGTTGGGCGAATTGACAAGGCGAGATACTTGAAACGGAGTCCTTTAATTTTCGATTGCAAGACCTCAAGTCGCCCCCCCCCCGTGGTCATCATCGTCGTCGCCGTCGGCGTCGACGTCGTCGTCGTCTTCGTCGTCATCGCCGTCGTCGTCGGAGAGGGAGGAGGAGGAGGAAGAGGAGGAGGAGGAGGAGGAGGAGGAGGAGGAGGAGGAGGAGGAGCAGGAGCAGGAGCAGGAGCAGGAGCAGGAGCAGGGAGCGGCAGAATGATGAGGGGGAGGTAGGAGAGGATGAGGAGGAGGAGGAAGGAGGAGGAGGAGAGGAGGAGGTAGGAGGCGAGGAGGAGGAGGAGAGGGCGAGGAGGAGGAGGAGGAGGAGGAGCAGGAGCGGAGGAGGAGAAGGAGGACGAGGAGGACTCGTCGCCCCCCCCCGCCCCGCAACCCTTCCCTGCCCCCCTCTTTCCGCAGAGGCGGACAACATCGCAGCAGCATGCACATACACGCCGGTCGTTGAAAGCAGGTATTTTTGGACTCCCTGATCCCAATCTACTTCAAGCGCCTTCCTACTTCAAGAATCCACACGCTTTTGCTGTATGTTGTTATTCTCTGGGGGGGCCTGGACCCAATCTACTATATCCGCCTTCCTACTTCATGTTTCTACCTACTTCTTCCGACCGATGTGTAAACATGCAGAGCTCCGCGCGGAGCTCCGACGGTTTCTGTTACTCCAGAGACCTCGTATTACATGTGCGGCCCTGCCCCTGTTTGTGCGCTCCGAGAGGCTGCCTGGATCCCGTCGTGGTTCCCTTCCGTCGCCTCGGCCCCGCGCGAGGAGGGCTCCACGACGGCCACCACCGCCTCCGCCACGTCGACCAGCCCGGCGGCGCCCACAAGGGCGTGGCGCGAGGGGTGTCTTCCTAAGATGGCAGCGGGGCTTCTAAGAAGGCTGGGGGGCTCCTTTGAAGCCCGACTGGCTTCTGATGAGCCCTCTTGGAAGTCTTCGGGGCCTTCTGGGAAGGCTTTTGTTTCTGCCGTAGTGCTGTATAGTCGCTTTCTGGGTGCGTCGGCCCCACCCTGCAGCGCCCTCGCGGCGTTCCAAGCAGGTCGCAGCTCGCAGTTCGCAGTTCGCAGTTCCGCCGTCTTCGTAACCCCGAGACCCGACGTGGCGAAAACTGCAGGTCGCGAGGAGCCGCAGCCGGAGCCCCAGACCCCATCCTGCTGCGGCACTTCCCGAGCCAGCTCGTTTTTCTGATGGCCCCGCGGCCCGTCGCCGGGCGCACGCGCCCGGCGTGGAGAGGTGGCAGCGCCCCCCTCGCGCCCCCCCGAGTGGGCGCCGCCGGCCAGCGAGACGGCGACGAGCAGCACGCTCTCGTCGGCCAGCTCCGCCACGTCGACCACGCGCAGCGACACGGCGCCTCGCTTTTGCCTCTTCGGGGGGCCTTTCCTGCCCCATCAAGCAGCAGTCGTCTCTCGCACGCCGACGCGGGTTCGACGCGGAGTCGACGTGAGCCCGGCGTGGATTCGACACGGATCCGACACGGATGGAGTCGACGCGAGCCCGGCGTGGATCCCGCACGGATCCGGCACGGATGCGCCGCGCTCGAGCACGGACGCGACGTGGGTGCGACGCGGCAGGCTGGCGCGCGCCGCGACGCGCGAGGCCCCCCGAAGATGCGGCGCGAGGCGACCAGCGGCACGCTCACGTCGACCCTGGCGGCCAGGCCCGTCGCCTTCACCGCCACGCCGAGCAGCGACTTCTCGCGGGCCTGCCTGCGGCCGAAGCCCGAGGGCTGCTGCAGCATCCGGGACCGGGGCGAGTGCCTGCGGAGCAGGGACGGGCGCGCCATGGGCAGCCTGGACGGCAGGAGGACTCGGCGGCGCCCCGCGGGGGCTCGAGAGGCTCGGGGCCTATACGGGGCGCTCTCCCGCGCCCTCGGGGGGCTTCCAGCCTCGGGTCGGGCGTGTCCTCCTACGGGCGGGTGCTGGATCAGAAATCAGCCATCGTGCAAGCATAATCCCCCCCCCAAAAGAAACACATGGTTAGCATACACCACAAGTCGTCCCCAGACTATTTTTTGGCTATTTTTGAAGAGTCCTCCTGTAGAGGGACACGCCCAACTTCAATTCCAGCCTCGGGGTGCCTCTCGGCGGCTGCGCCTTGCCGAGGGCGCCCTCTGGGCGTATACCCCGATGGCCTCCTCCTCATCCCTCTTCCTCCTCCTCCTCCTCCTCCTCCTCCTCCTCCTCCTCCTCCTCCTCCTCCTCTCCCCCTCCTCCTCCTCCTCCTCCTCCTCCTCCTCCTCCTCCTCCTCCTCCCCCGTAGCCATTTTGGCTCAAGGTCATGGCGCTCGGCGGCGTCCAAATGGATACCGCTGTGCCGCGGCCAGGAGTCGAGATCCCTCTGCAGCCACCCCCAGGGCGAGCTGCCGCCAAAGACTGGTCCTCCTGGACCCACAGGTTCGTGCCCGCGAGGGCTCGCCATCGCAATTCATGGCGGCCGAGGAGGAGCGCCGCAGGGCTGGCCGCGCTGGTGGCGGCCACCGTGGTCCTGGTGCTGCTGATGGCCGCAGGCGGACTGACAAAGGAAAGGAGCCCCCGCCTGAGGACATTCGCTCCGCCTCCCGCAGCACCAACGAGCGCGCCCCGGCGCGGAGGCGCGCACGGCGGGGCCACCCTCGCTCCGACGGCGAAGCCGACGCCTCGGGTTCCCCAGCCAGTGTTCGTGCACGACATGCCCCCGATGGTCTCGACCGTGCTGCGCAAGAGGAGCTCGTTGCCGCCCTCGAGGCCGCGCCCACCTTCCCCACGCAGGAGCGGATGGACATGCAGGTGGAGCAGACCACCACGGGCAAGCCTCCAGCGGGACCCCATCATGCTCAAGCTGATCCGTGGCAACACCCTGGTGGAGATCCATGGCATGAACGCGCTGCTCCTGCTGACGGACACGCTGCGGCCCCCGCGGCTGGCACTCCCATCGGCGGGATGGCCACCCCTGTGGACGCGGGCAGCACGGACATGCAGGCCATGCTCCAGAGCTGCATTCGTCAAGCCACTGATGCGATCGCTGCCACCTCCATGGCGCAAGTCACGTCTTGCCAGACTCAGCTGGTGCGCATGTTCCAGACCCAGCAGGAGGCCGTCAACAGATCCCTCGCCGTGCAGACACGCGACATCGCCTCCATCGGACAGCGAGCTGACGCTCTGGAGGCTGAGCAGGCTGCCATGCGCAAACAGATCGGTGACATCAACAAGGTGCTGGCCCTCGCGGAGAAGGAGCTCCCCCTCATGGACTTCCAAGAGCTGGAGGCGTGGAGCCGCCAGCCCAACCCGAGGGTCTTCTCGATCGGCGCTCCGCAGCTGGTTGGCCCCGCGCAGGCGCTGCAAGGCCTCGAAGAGTGGATTCGCGCTGCCGGCCTCACCAATGACATGGTCCGCCTCGACCCCGCTGTCCCATCCAAACGCTTCAACGTCCTTGTGCAGGGTGGTGACGGCGTCGCTCTACCCCGAGCCCAAGCCCTCGCTCGGCAGCTGCGAGACCCTGCTGGCAGGAACGGGTGGCGTGCTTTCTGCGCGCAGAGCGTCGGAGGAGGCACCGTCCCGCTGTACATCTCGCCCGACAAGTCGCCCCAGCAAGTGCGAATGGAGATCCAGTCGAGGAGGCTATCGACTTTGCTCGCAGAAGCTTATCCTGGCATCTCTTTCAGCGCGCAGCGTGCACGGGGCATCGTCACCTCCCAGGGCGTCAACGTTGCCAAGCTCGAGATGGGCGAATCCCGACACATCGACACGATCATCAGGTGGAACCCAGACATGGTGGCCAGGCTGCACATCGACAGGGAGTCCATCAACGCGCAGTTCAAGAAGGCCTTCTCCGTGGTGGACAATACCGAGTGGATTTAGCACGCCGCTGTGGGCGCCCTGGCGCCCTCCTGGAGCACGACATGGCTTTCATGGCCTTCACATGGTCGTGTGGAACGCGCGTGGCCTACTCCATTCGGATGCCAGGCTGCGCAGACGCAAGCAGGCGCTGCTCGCATCGTACATGAAGGTCAATGCCATCATCGCGGTGCAAGAGGTCCACGGCTCCGAGGACGCGCTCAGGATCTTCCTCCAGGCGCAGCCGCAGAAGTACATGAGCTTCCTCTCCCCTGGCCCCTCCGCCGCCGTGGGGGGCGTTGCCTTTCTCGTCCCGCGCATCATCGATGAATGTCCAAGGGCGGAAGGACCCAGAGCCGAATCTCTGGGATGCAGGGGTGCCGCGCCGCGGGAAGGCTCCCATGCGTGCGCCGCACCCCCTGCAGCATCCTTACCGACTCATGATACCTGGTCAAGTGCACGTACCTCCTCGTCTTCATCGACTACAAGTCACACCACCAACCGGTCAAGTTCACGAAGTCCTCCCACGACACCCACGACGAAGCCAATCGACCCACGGTCTAGCTCACGGAACGCCACTCCAGCCCGACCGTCTTACAGCTTCGTCTCTGTGGCAGCTGGCCGTGCGGCGCTCCTCACGATCACCGACAGCACGGGCAAGTACAGCATGCAGATCTTCAACATTCACAACTACAACCTCAAGCCGCACGAGTTTTCCGCCATTCAGCGCACCTGGTCCAGTGGCCTTACCTGGGCGCGCCGCGACTCCCTGCACCGCGTCTTTCTGGCCGTCGGGGACTTCAACATTGCCTCTCGCCCGCCAGTTAGCCAACGCGCTCCCTCTGACGCTACGGCGTGGCGCTTACGACCTGACAATCGTTGCCAACTACGTCAACCTGCGTGGCGGCGCCTCTTCGCGGCCGCTTTGGAGATTGAATCACAATGGCCGACTCACTACGACAAGTCCTGCAAGCAGCTGTCCACGATCGACCGCATCTTCGTGGGGATTGACGCGCATGCCATGCTGTCGGTCTCTACAATCCTGACCACCGCGAGGGATGCGATGGAGCTCTCCGAGGCTGGCATCAGCGACCACGCGCCCCTCGTCTTGCAGATCACTGCTGCTCGACACGTCCCGAGAGACGAGCAGCCTATCCCGACGCACCTCTTCAACCACAAGAAGTACCCCGAGACCTACGCGCTCATGCTGGCGCACTGTTCCTTGGAGGGGGAAACGGCGGAAGGGCGCTGGAGAGCAGCTGAGCAGTGCATGAAGCTAGCCGCTCGACGTGTGCGGGATGAACAGCTGAGAACCAACTTCTCCCTCCTCGTCAAGGACTCCACGGCCGAGACCTCGTACATGGGCCTCAAATCGGCGGCGAGAGCCGTCTGGCGACAGGACGCCGTCCTGGCGGGCAGGCTTCTCGACTCCTGCCCCGCGCTGGCGACCCACCTCAAAGTCACCGACGGCACCGTGCGCATTGTGGACACCAACAGCTTTGCTTCCGACTTCGACGCAATTGCTGAGCGGGTGCGCTCTATGAGAAGACAAGCGGCGGAGGCCGCAGCTCGGACAGCCAACGTGCGCGACAGCGCAGCCTGGCGGAGAGTTGAACGTAAGGCCGCCAGACACGCTCAGCTGTGGGTCCCCTGGCGGCGTCGCATGATCCTCTCTGGCCTGCGCGTGGACTCTACACCGTGTTCCGCCAAGGACTCGCAGGTGGCTCAGCATGTGGTCTCCGACCCCGCGGGCATGGAGACGATTGTGGCGAACTACTGGGGTGAGATCTTCGCGAAGTTGCCGAACGATGAGCAGCTCAAGACCATGGGCTCTTTCTTGGACAAGCACGCACCGCGGTACCCAGTGGTGGAACCCCCCCAACCTGCCCTCCACAACCTCGAACGAGCGGTCAGCAGAGCACCTCCGAGCGCTGCGGGACCTGACCAACTCACGTACGCTGCATGGCGACGCAGCCCTGGTGCGCTGCAGCATCTCCACGGGCTCATGGAGACCATCTTCAACGACGGAGTCGCACCACTTGACCTCAACTGGTCGATCTTCATCTGCGTCCCCAAGGGCACGGAGGAGGACGACGTCCCTGATTCATGCACTCGCACGGCATCCACCGTGCGCACTCTCTCCCTCAAGAACTGTGACGCCAAGCTGATCGCGGCATGCGCGGATCGAGGGCTGCAGCCGATTGCTACATCATCTACCTCACCCGAGCAGAAGGGCTTCACTGCGGGGCGGCGCTTCGTCGACCACATCCCCTTCCTGGACGCAGAATGCCGCAGGGAAGGACTCCTTCCTGATGCTGCGGCCCGTCGCCCCATGTTCCTTTCGTTCGACTTCCGCCAGGCCTTCCCATCGCTCTTCAGGGAAGTCATCGAGAAGGTCCTCCCGCGCTACGGGGTTCCGCTGGGCTTTCGCAACGTGATCATGGCGCTCTACAGCAACTGCCTCGCTTTCAGCTCCTTCCGAGCCGAGGGCACCAGCGCGGAGCTGGAGCCACTGTTTGCGCTCATGTGCGGCATCATGCAAGGATGCCCGCTCTCTGGCACGGTATGGTGTCTGGCCATGGATGCTCCCATCCGCGCTCTGCTAGCAGCGATCGACGAGCACGGATCTCTCGCAGCCTGCGCGGACGACCTCGGGATGCTGATCAAGAACGCAGTCGCCCTCCCGAGCATCGACCGCACCTTCGTCTCCATCGAGTTCGCCTTCAATCTGCAGCTGGCGCTCCACAAGTGCGTGCTGGTCCCGCTGTGGGAGGAGATCACGGACAACACACTGCAAAACGTCAAGTCATTCCTTGCGGGGGCGGTCCCACGCTGGAGTGGCTTCCGCATCGACTCATCGGCCAAGTACCTCGGGACATACCTGGGCCCTGGCGTAACGGACTTTGGCATCTGGAGGGCGGCGGCGGGGAAGTGGTGGTCCCGCTGCTGGGAGCTGGCGCGCACGGGCATGGCCACCAGCCTGGCTGCCCGCGCATACAACATCAACGCGCTGCCGTGCCTCTCGTACCTGGCTCAGTTCTACTTCATCGTGCCCGCCATCTGGAAGGTCGAGTTCACCTCTTTGCACCGCCTGCTGCGACTGCCACCGTCTTCCATGCGCAAGGCGGACATCCTCTCGATGAGCGCGTGGTGTGGCTCGCCGGCGCCGATTGGCCTCTTCCCGTACACGATCGCCGCGATGATGCGTTCAGCGGAGAACACGGTGAGGGGCTGGGAGGTGCACCTCCGCCACCTACATGAAGCTGCAGTGGAACACGTTCCACTGGCCGACGTGATCAAGGGCAATTGGTCACCGCCGTGGTGGCGCACGAGAAGGGCGATTGTGCAGAACTACGCCATGGTCTCGGACTCCTTCGACATGCTCGACATCCCAAGGCCGACGCTGGACTCGCCCCCGATCCCGATCCCGCGCAGGTGCATCTTGAAGGCGAAGACGGCGATGCTCATGGAGGCGAAGATCGCGGCTGCTGCCACACCTGCCAGGAAGCCCAAGCGCCAAGCCGCGGCCGCGGCTGCGCTTCGCGGCATGCTGTACCCTGAGGACCTCGTCGCCATCATCCACCGCCGCCTCCGCAGGTGGGGGATCGACTGTCCGCTGGCCGTCCTGCGTGAGAGATGGCCTCCGCTGCGCTGCAAGCTGACGGAGGTCCGCCCAGCCTGGATGTGGTCGTGGCTGCGCACGGCGGTCAACGGCTGGACCACCTCGCGGCGCATGAGCGCCGTCATCGACGCTCGCCAGTGCATCTTCGGCTGCGACGGGGAGGACGCGCTGGAGCACTACGTGCGCTGCCCGACCTTGCGGGAGATGGCCGCGGGCGCTGGGGGTGCCGACGCCATCGGCAGTGGCCTGGAGCTCCTCGGGCTCGGCGACGAGTCGTACCACACGCAGCGGTCCCACGTGGACTGCATCTTCACCATCGGCCTCATGTGCCAGTGCTACCACATCCAGAAGTACAGGATGGACGTGGGGCTGGCCGTGGGCGTCGACC
>CAUYUJ010007129.1:0-17500 GCA_963575745.1 Prorocentrum cordatum
ATATCGGGATGCCATCAGGGGAAGTGGGAGAGTATTTTCATATTGTGTAATTGTGGAGGGGGAGGATGCGGGAGGGGGGAGGGGGAGAGGAAGAGGACAGGGGAGGAGGGAGGGAGAGGAGGGGGGAGGAGGTGTGGGGAAGGTGGAGGAGGGGGGGGAGCGGGGAAGGTGGAGAAGGGCAGAGGGAGGGAGTGAGGGGAGGGGAGGGGAGGGAACGGGAGAGGGAGGGGAGGAGGAGGGAGGGAGGGGGAGACACATAACAACAACAACAATCACAACAACAACAGCAACAACAACAACCACAACAACAACAACCACAACAACAACCACAACAACCACAACAACAACAGCAACAACACCAACACCAACAACCACAACCACCAACAACCACAACCACAACAACAACAACACCAACAGCAATAACAACAACACCAACACCAACAACCACAACCACAACAACAACACCAACATCAACAACAGCAGCAACAACAGCAGCAACAGCAGCAGCAGCAACAACAACAACATCAGCAACAACAACAACAGTAACACCAACAACAACAGCAGCATCAACAACAACAACACTAACAGCAACATCAGCAATACCAACACCACCAACAACAGCAACATCACCATCAACAACAGCACCAACAACAACACCAACAACACCAACAACAGCAACAACACCGACACTGACTGTAAGACTGTTCGTTCCTATCTGCTCACGTGTCATTCAATACGTATATCCCAAACCCTCGGTACCCGCCCTCGTCGTCCCCGATCGTACCCCTTTGGGGGTATAAGCGCAGCCCCACAAACAAGGGAAGAGAGGACGGGTGGAAGGGGTAGGGAGAAGAATGGAACACGAGATAAATTAAGAGGAGGGGGGCAAGGAGCAGAGAACAAGTGGTAGAACCAGACGGGCAGATCGGGTGGGCAGACCTATAGCGGGCAGGTCGGGAAGGCGTACCCGTGCGACGAGGTCTAGCAGGCGGGTTGCTGAAGCGTGGGTCCTGCATGAAACGCGATGAAGTCTCGAGCGGTAGCGCGATTCCCAAGTAAATCGCGAGAAAAACCATATTGATAGCGTGATTCCTGAGCGCCGAGGGCGCATCGTCAGAATAAATTGTGAGGAAGTCCCACGTGATAGCGCGATTCGTACATGAATTGTAAGCAAATCCCGCGCGAGAGCGCGATTTGGGAACACATTGTAAGGATGTATCCGGCGGGAGCCGTTGTTGCTGTAACTCGGGGGCCAGGAGCTTGGATTGAGCCTAATGACTTTCCGTTATTATTCAAGGGGTGCGAGCCCCGGGGGAAGCACTTCAATGGACAAAAACGAAACGGTCACCGGAGGGGGGATCACTAATAATGATTCAGTCGTGAGAGTTTAACAACCAACAACGACAGCAACATCAGCAAAAGCAGCATCAATGACACCACCAACAAGAACATGATGCAGGATGGGTGGGTCGGGGATTGGGGGGAGGCCTGCCTTCCCCTCCACTCCATCCCACCTCCCGCGTTTCCCCTTTCCGTTTCCCAGATGGCACTCCAGTAGGACATTGTCCATGAGCGCGTGAATGCACAACCCAATTTGACCACACGCGGCTGCCTTGTCGAGACAGAGGCGACACGCCTAAACCCCGGCATGCGACCTCCTTCCATTTCTTGGCCCCTCCCTCTCCCTCATCTTCTCCTCCTCTCTTTCTCTTCCTTCCTCCCTCCCTCCTCTATCCTCAGCGGACGGGGGCTCGAACGGGATCCATCCTGTCATTCTTTCGCCCCTTGCCTTGCCCTCTGCATGCTGCTTTGCATCCGCCGCCGTTTGGGCCCCAGGAGCGCACTCCAGCAAGCCAGCCGTATCCTTGCCTAAGATACAGTGGAGGCCCATGCCAAGAAACACCCTGCATGCCTCCAGGGTGCCGTGGGTTGTTTGGGTTTCGATGGCTTTGTCATGGCAGGCGTGACGTCCCCACAGCACAAACCATATGGATGTCCAGGGGTGCAAAGTTTGGGCTTCTTGTGGGAGGTTCCTTGTGGACCGACTTGCTCCGCGCCCGCTCTGTCCGCGATCCCTCCCAGGCTTGCATTAATTGGGTGGGCGCAGCTCGCGGATCCTTCGCTGCCCCCGTGTTTGGGGGTTGCTCCGAACGTCGGACGGTCGTTCGACACAGCGTTGACATCTACGGTGTCGGTCAAGGGTCCCGAGCTTCTAGTGAGTGTGTCGCAAGAGCTTCGGGCGGTAAAGGCAGAGAAGAGCGGGGAGGCAATGGAGGGCCCAGCGGTTGTGTCGTCAGCATTCCGAGGGACAGCGAAGCGGACTTGGGAGAACCCGTCTTCGATCTCTGGGAACGTGACCTGCCACCTTACCCGCGGCCGCGGATTCCCTGCAGCTTGGCAGGAACGGGTTCCGATGCGCATTACTTTTGCCGATAGTGCAAGTGGCGGTTTCAAAATAGTGACAACACGACGTGCAGGGAACATTGCCGTGAGTGTGTCACGGAATGCTCCGAGTGCCGAGAAAACCACATCTACGCGACAGAGACATGCGCCCAATATGCAGGCGAGGAGGAACATTCATAGGGCAAATATCTTCGGCGGCTCCGAGGCATCCTGCCCGAGGAGCGCCGCTGGTAGGTTTCCGACCTCCATCGCCTCTGCGACGCGCGGAGGGGGCCATCGGATTTGGCGTGACCTCCGCCGCCAGCTGCCTCTGCTGCCTGGGCGAAGTCGGCGGCAGCGGCAAGAGGCGTCAGTTCTGCACCCGGGGGCCCGAGCAGCAGGCTCGCGTGCCCTCCCAGTGATCGGTGCTCGAGGTGATGATCAGGTCAGTGGCGAAATCAGACATCAACCAGTTTCGCCAGGTGGCCTGCGTCTCGTCGCGCCTCGCCGGCACGGCGCGCGAGTGCGTGGACGAGTTGTCGCCGATTGTTCTGATCCAGGGAGGAGTCGTCGGCGGCGTCCCAGCGCCGCCGAGGACCTTCCCGACGTGCAGCTTGGCCGAACGGGGGGGTCGACTGGGGGATGAGGAGCGCGGCTCGGCAGTGTCGGCGCTGATGAACTTCCGCCGACTGCCGCGGGAAAGCATCGACAACCTCTTCGCGCGGTTCGAAATCCCCCGCAATTGGTCGCAGCAAGTTGGTCAATTCATTATCGGCTGCGACGGCCTCGGCAGCCCCCTGCTGCGCGCCGTTGGCGCGTCGAACGTCCTGCTGTCCATGTTCTTGCAGCGCTGCGGCGTGGCTTGCCCCGCGAACGCAGCGCAGCTCGCGCGCGTGACTGGCCGGCCGCGACGCTTCGGGCGCGTGATCGAGGGGTCGCCGAGCAACCTCGCCTCGGCGGCCCAATGTGCCTAACGGCTCACCTTCCTCGCGGGCGCGCCCGCGCGAGATCAGGTTCAGGGTGCCCGTGGCGCAGTGGCCGGGTCGAGCCGGGGCGGCATGGGCCCAGCTGCTCTGAGGGCGGCGCCGAGCCCGCCTGCGCCGGCAGCCGCTGACAACGCCAGCCCGGCTCAACCAGCGCTGGGGGCGTGCCCGGCGGCAGGTGTCATCTCAGGCGTTAGCGCCGATGCACCGGCTATTTCGGCGAATATATTGCCGCGTGTGATCCCGAGCTACGCGGCGTTGCCGTGGAAGAGCGCGGCGTGCATTTCTTCCGGGCTTGCGAGCGCACCGAAGCGCGCTGGCGCAGCTTGCGCAGCCGCGAGCCCGCGCGCCGCGTCTGGAGGGCCATCGAGCGAAAGAGAAGGGCTGATGCAGGGGCTGCCGCGCCTTCCTGGCCGACTTGCAGAGAACGACTTTGCCATGCCAATAGGCTTGCCGAGAACGGCCGCGGGCTTCGGGGGGGGCAGAGGTAGACGTGCGCGGGAGTTCGGGGCCGGGCGGGGCGGGTTCGGGCCGCCGAGGGATTCCCGGGCCCTGGCGGGGCGCGTCTCCAATCCCTCGAGTGCGACTCCGAGAAACCTGTTGCTCTGCCGCCCCCTGCGCCGCAACCGAGGGCGCGTTCTCTTCGTTCGGGCTCGCGCCCGGGCGCTGCCGTCGCCGCGGGCGCCCTCGCCGCGCGCTCGCGTTTGGGGCGGCGAGGGCCGCCGTGTCCATCCGGGCAGCAGCCCGCGCAGGGGGCGTGCGCGGCCTGGGTGATCGTGGCCACCTCTGGGGCCCCGCTGCCCGTGGCGCCGGGCGCTGGGGAGGGCGGCCCGTGCGGAGCGCCGGCCCGTGGAGCGGCGGGCGGCCGACTTCGGCGGCGCCGGCGCCGCGGCCGTCGGCCGCAGCAGCTGCTTCACGTGCGTCGCCAGTCGGCTCTTCGCAACGCTTCGGCCGCTGCCAATTGCCACGTTGGGCAGGTGCATCGCCTGCGTCTTCGTCGCCGCCCAGACCTCGTGACGCCGATCGACGGCGACTGCGACGGGAGACGGCAGCGTGCGGCGCCTCATGGGCCGCGCGTGGGATTCCGCGCGGTTGGCGGGCCCTGTGGCTGCTGCCGGTCCGCGCGACAGCGGCGGGGGAGGCGTCGCCGCCCGGCCCCGGCAGCGCCCGCTGCCCCGGCAGCTTCCACATCACCACCACAACCAACAACGCAACAATGGGCGCTTGTTGGCGGTGCGACCCCGCTGGGACAGGCGCAGGGGCGCGACTGGGTGGGCGACTTCAGTGCTCAGTTCAGCCTTCGGCATCAGCGCTCATTGCGGATCGAGCTCCACGTGGCCGCCGCATTCCGCTCCGTGCCGGCAGCCGCGCCACCGCTTGTGCCGGAGTCTCGCCTGGAGCTGGCTCTATCTAGCCTGAATGGCCCCGTCGAGGTGGGCCGGCCGTCCCGGGAGTGGCCATGCGTTGCGCTGGCCGCGATCCTTGGGTGGCCAGCGGCGGCCGATCCGAGCGCGGCGCGGGCGCCGCCCTCGACGGCGCGCTGCGACGGCCCCATCGACGAGCTCCACAGCACGCAGTCAGCATTTGAGTTCATGCGGCAGCAGGGCGAGCGGCGACGTCAGGCCAGACAGAGTTGGACATGGCCCCTTGTTAACATCCCCTGTGAATCCCCCGCCTGCGCTGGCTGCGGCGCGTGCTGTGTCCCGCTTTAGTCGCGGCTTTCACCTGCGATGGTAGGGGGTGTTCGATCTGCCTCGAGGCCTTCCAGCACGCATCTTGCACTGGGCATGCCATCTGCAGCTGATGCAGAACGCCCGCGCCCGTTTGGCGCGCGGTCCAGCGTGCCGTGGCCTGGCCGATATAATCGCCGATGTCCGTTTCAGTGGTGCAGATACGAGTGCATCAGCGGTCTCGTCGCCCGTTGCATTGCCCCGCGCGGCAGCGCACAGGGGCGTGCCGGAGGGGGCGCCGACGCAGCAGGATGTCGCGCAGTCCACTCGGCCGGTCCGTGTCCCGCGGCCCAGGGCGCTTCGGTCAGACCTCGTGC
Organism: Prorocentrum cordatum; assembly: GCA_963575745.1. Lineage (NCBI taxonomy): Eukaryota > Dinophyceae > Prorocentrales > Prorocentraceae > Prorocentrum > Prorocentrum cordatum. The sequence goes on from CAUYUJ010007129.1 coordinate 5,413, forward strand.
AGGCGCCAGGCAGTGTGTCCAACTTCGCTTCCACAATGGACGAGGCGGTGCCCTGCGGCGATCGCCTGGGCCTGCGCGTGCCACCATGCAGGCCAACGCCCCCGTGGTGGCCGACTTCGTCGGGCACGGTCTCGAGTGCATCGAGAGACCCGCCCTGCTGCCCGGCGAGCGCCGATCTTCTGGGCGGCTGGTTAAGCGGCGTAATCGACACTGTCGCCGGGGCGAACTTCTGCGGAGCGCGCTTCGCCGCCAATTTGGCCCACAATGCCCGGCGGGTGAGGCTGCAGCCCTCCGGAGAAAAGTTTCCAATTGTGCTGCATTCAGCAGGAGTTGGCAGCGGGTCGCAGGTGGCGGACTGGGGGGGCCACGTCCCAATCGCGACGACCTCCAGCGATGGTGCGATCAGTCAGTAGAGCGTGCGCGATCCGGCCGTGGAGGGCGCAGGCGCTGACCTCCCTGCCCTGTGGGTCTGCGGTCCGCGCGGTCCATGGATGGGGTGGTGGAGACAGGCGTTGACAACGAGCGCCTCGCATGGCCTGGGCCAGGCGGCTACGGGGTCATGATTATGCAGGCCTGGCGCCATCCACTTCGATCTGGAGTCTGCGCCGAGTGGGCACTTGTGCGTCCCTGTCGGCGACTTCGGCGACTTTGGTAAGCTTCAGTCGCACACTGGGGGGCTGCCGCCCAACCAGCTCACGCTGCTAGCGGTGGGTAGCGACAGCCAGGATAGCCACGCCACCGACGGATTTGAGTTCGAGAACCCAGCTCTTGAGCCCCAGCGCCTGGGTACCCTCGCTGGGCGCACCCGCGGCCGCGGGCTGCGACCTTTGCGCTTGCGCGGACGTCAATGTCGCGACCCGTGGTCGTGAACTGGTCACCTAGAGCTGTCTTGGGTTGATAAGGCTCCCTTCGGAACCCATCGGAACCCCTGGGGGATTATCCTTCAGGCCTCCTGGGTCCACCGGGCCGTCTGGTGGGAACTTTGGGACACTTCAGAGCGGCCAGCAGGCTGAGCGCCTCCTTTCCCGCGTACGTTCTGGTAGGCGGTCGGGGCCCACCGACAGTTAGGCAGTAGAAAGGCGACAGGGAGACACAGCCAGCATTCCAGCAGCACGCTTCACAGCCTTGCGCGCTCAAGCGTGCTGGATTTCTCCTCCTCTTCCTCATTGTCCCCGTCTTGCTCATCCTTCTGTTCATCCACCTTCTCCTCCTTCCTCTGCCTTCCCCTCCGCTTTCGTCAGGTCCCACTTCGTTCTTCAGAGCAAGGGCGAATAGGATCCTAGAGGGAGGGAGAGTGGAGGGCGAACTCTCCATCTCTATCGGTCTCTGCAACCTCCCAAAGGTTTTTGGATGTATCCAGAGGTCTCTGGAAGCGTGTGGTCGCCGTCTCGGTGCGGTTGTCCCAGGGCCAGCATGATCTGGGTCGAAGAGATTGGTCCCTGGCAAGGTGTCGACAGGTGCTGGGTCCGCGCGGTAAACCAATCCCGACGTCGCTTTTCTGGGATCTCATTTGTTTGTCTCCTTGGGTTTCCTGGGGGTCTTCAGGGCCTTTTCGCGGACCTCTTTGGCCGCTTTAGGGGGTTCCTGGCCCGTCTGACGCCGTCGCGAGCCGTCTTTGGGGCCTCTGTGAACCGACTTGGAGCCCTCTTGGGGTGCGTTATGCCCGTCTTGCAGACCATTATGGACGTCTTGGATGCCTCTTGGGACGTCTTGGGGTTTTCTTGGGTATGGCTTGGGGGCCTCATAGGCCGTCATAGGGCCATCTTGGAGGCCTCTTGGGCGATCTTGGGGCGACCTCGGGGGCCGCCTCGGGTCGTCGGCAGGCAGGCCTCAACGTAGCCAATCCACAAGTCCGTCAAACAAAAAGAATGTAATTTCAGGAATTTTGCGCGTTAGGCCTTCCTGCATACCCTTTTGGAGGCCTCTTGGGCCGTCTTGGGGGCTGCTTGGGGGCCTCTTGGGCAGTCTTGAGCCATCTTGAGGCCATTTTAGGCCGTCTGGGGTGCATCTTGGACCGTCTTGGAGGCATCTTGGGGCCATTTTAGCCGTCTTGGAGGCCATCTTGGCTGTCTCGGAGGCCAGTTAGCCGTTTTGGAAGCATCCTGGAGGTCATTTCGCGCGTAGCGTGCGATCCATGAGTCGGAGGAAATATATTGGTGGAGTTTGAGGGGGTGGGTGGCAACTGCACTGCAGGGTCTAATGGCCCGCCTTTTTCCTTGTTAACGGAACCCTCAACAGGGAATCTCAGGTGTTTTACTGGCCCGACCGTTTCCCTGTTAACAGGGACATTGCACGTTCGGGCACCCTTTTTCCTTGTTAACGGAGCCCTTAACAGGGAAATCGGGTGCTTAACAGGGTTGCACGCTCGGGCACCCTGTTCCCCGTTTACGGAGCCCTTAGCAGGAACTTGAACGGGAACATCTGGTGACGGACGCGTTTTTCCTTGTTAACGGACCGTTAGCAGGGAAATTGCACGCTCAGGTCCAATGGCCAGGCCCCTCCCTCGAGACGGCCCAAGCGACACCCAAGACGGCCCAAGAGCGCCCAACAGAGAGCGGTGACGTAACAAGTTCTTGACACCAGGGCCCGAAACGGGCGGCAACGTAAGCTCCGCGTAAGCTCCGCGTAGGCTTCGCGTTTGCGCGTAAAGTCGTCGTCAACTTGAGGTACCTTCAAGGCAGCCCGTGAGAGGCCAGGCGTCCTCCAAGATGGTCCAAGATGCCTCCAAGACGACCCAAGAGGCCAGAGGCCCGTAAGATCGCCCCAATGACCCAGGATACCCACAAGACGGCCCCAAGACGTGTTCGAACATCTGCACGTATGCAGACGGCTTCAACGGCCTCCAAAACGGCGTAGAGAGGCCCAGATGGGCCCCAGGACGGCCCAAGAGCGATCCAGATAGCCCACGACGGCCTCAATACGGCTCAAGAGGTCTCCAAGACCCCCCCCGAGCACCGATGGGCGGTCTAAGCGGTAACAAACAACGAAAGTAGGGCTTTCGCCGCCCAGGGGGCGCCCTTGGCCCCGCGCTACCTGCAGAAGCTCCTCGCCAGCTGAAGGCACTCCAAGACAGCGTGAGAGAGGCCCAGGCAGAACCGAAGACGGCCCAATAGCGTTCCAAGATAGCCCACGATGGCCTCAGCACAGCCCAAGAGGCCTCCAAGACACCCGAGAGGACCCCCAAATGTGCTGGAGGACGAATCAACTATTGTTGCCTTTAGGTTTATGAAGGTTTCCCAGCTCCTCGCCTTTTCGGGCAAGAACGGCCCGATAGAGCTCCAGAGCCCCTCGAGATGGTGCCATGACGGCCCGAGAGGCTCCCACGAGAGCCCGAGGACGGCCCAGAAGGGCCCCAAGAGGGCCTAGAGAGCCACAAGACGGCCCAAGGAGGGCCTGAGAGACGCCCAAGATGCTCCCAAGAGACAGCATGTCGTCGTCATCATCAACAGTGTTTCCCTAATCTTCATTCGTGCTTTATCGCGCTCTAGTGCCTTCCCGAGATACCAACACGCCCTGGCTCCCCCTCAAGAGGCCTCCTGCAGCTTCGAGATAGCCCTAGAGGGCGTCCAATGTGCCACCAAGATGCCCCAAGAGAGCCTCCAGATGGGGAGACAGAGAGAAAGAACGGGCAAGCCAGCGACGTCTCGCGCTATGAAAGTAAATGTGCTTTCCGTCCCCGTGCCAAGCAGGTCGAATGGCCTTCGGCCCATCCCGCCACCGTGCCATGGGTTGTGGGTCAGAGTCCTCAGGCATGATTCTTGGGGTCTCTTCGGAGTGCTCACGGGGGCCTCTTGGGGGGCAGTTTTGGGGCCTCTTGGGAGCCTCTAAAGGTCTCTTGGGAGCGTCTTGAGAGCCTCTTGGGGCTTCCTGGGGGCCTCTTGGGGGCTTCTTGGGGCCTCTCAAGGGCTTCTTGGGGGCCCTCGTGGGGCCTCCTGGGGGCCTCTCGGGGCCGAGGGCTCGAAATGTCCGTTCGGGCCCCCCGTCTGGGCCCCCTCTTGGAGCCGTCTTGGGGCTTCGTGGGCCGTCTTGAGGGCCTCTTGGTCTGTCTTGGGGCTCTCTTGGGTTCTTTTTGGTTCTCTGGGGGCGATATTGGGAGCCTTTTGGGCAATCTTGGAGTATGGGGAAGCCGGAAAGGCGAGAGCGAAAAACAATTCAGAAACCTGAGGTTATTTCTGCCTCTTGGGGCCCTCTTGGGAGTGCTCTTGGAGGCCCATGGGGCTGTCTGGAGGCCATCGTGGGCGTCTTGGAGCGATCTTTCGGCGATTCTGGGTCCTCCTGGACCGTCTGGGCAGCCTTCCTGGGCTTTCTTGGCTTGTTTTGGGGCCCTCCTGAGCGAAACCCTGGCAGCGCCTGGCACCGCCCGAGAGCTCCGAGGAATCGGGGGGTCCAGGCCTTCAGAAATGTACGAACCTTGAGGGCTGCATGAGCCTTGTGGCACTCCACTTCGTGCCAGAGGCACTGTGGCGGATACTGATGCGCGAACGCATCCACCATCGCGGAGGGGCAATGCGAGCGCACGCCTGCACCTCGCGAAGACGCACCATCACGCGTAGCCGCACACTGTGTGCACATCCTGCCTCGTCCCTCTTTGAGTGAGATGATGATGATGATGATTATGCTGATTATGATGATGATGATGCTGCTGCTGCTGATGATGATGATGATGGTGCTGACGATGATGCTGACGATGATGATGATGCTGCTGATGACGATGAGCATGACCATGATCATGGTGATGATGGTGGTGTCGATGATGCTGATGATGCTTATTATGATTGTGATTAAACGGCTGATGATGATGCTGATGGTAAGGATGATGATGACGATGATGATGATGATGATGATGATGATGATGATGATGATGATGATGCTGATGCTGATGCTGATGCTGATGCTGCTGATGATGATGATGATGATGATGATGATGATGATGATGATGATGATGATGATGATACTAAGGTCGCCGCGAGCTCAGGCCTGGATGGCGCAGCGGCCTATGGGACGCGCCCGTGCTTGTCCGAGGCTTCGGACAGGGGGCCCTGCGATGGCGGCGCTGCTCGGACGCGCCGCAGGCGTGCTCCAGCTGGAGTGCTAGGCATGGGGGACATCGAATAATCTGCTGCTGAAGGAGCCGCTGCACGCCGCCGCCATCTTCCCAGAGCCGTCGCTGATGTTCTCACCGAGCTGTTGGAGGAGGCACTCGAGCATGGCCAGGAATATTCCCCGAGCGACATTGATCAGATTCCGTGGCCTGATGACTCTGAAGTACCGACCCCCTCAGCAGGCGCAGAGACGCCACCAGCACAACTACCAGAAATTGTATCACCGCCAGCTGATGCCGCACCTCACCCACAGCCCCAACCTCAGCGAAGCAGCATTGAGGAGACGGACCGTCAGCCGCCGATCGACCCCATCGCGCCGCAGCATGCCGTCAAGCCCGTGTCCATCGTCGGGTGGAACCCGTTCACGCTCAAGGGCTCGCCTGGCCGCCTCGACGACATCAGTGACAGTTTCCGACGGTGCCAGGCGGTCATGCTCGTGGGCACTACGATTCGCCAACCTACCCCCGACACTCCGCATCATCATGACACATCTGTGGCACATCATTGGATACATTTCGGCTGGACACGTGGCGTACATACTAATGCTTTAGCAGGCTGCAGCATCGGCCTCGCGAAGAAGCCTTTTCGCAAGCAGGGTGTTTGCAAGATCATGCACCCTTGGCCAGGATTGTGAGGACGGGGGGGCCTGGTTGAAGTTCACCGAGGAGGGCTGCGTATTCGATATATCGTGGCTTACTTTGCCCCCCGCCCCACAGGAGCCAAGATCAGACAATGGAAGGACGGATGTATGCAACTATGGTCTTGGCTCATTAAGGCGATCACCGGATGCCCAGCGAGGACAACCCCCATTATTTTCACTGATCTTAATCAAAGCTTAGGTGTGCAGTCAAAACGAACCACGGACGACGCGGCTGTGGGGCCATTTCAAGCTGGGGACGAAAGTGAATTTGGCAGGCACGTACACAACCAGTTACTGTATCACGACCTTTCAGCGCTGAATTCCCACGCAGACGTCGGACACACATACTATGGCCCAAAAAAAGTCCCGATCACGCATTGACTATTTCATTGGATCTCATAACTTACGCGAGATCACTCGGAGCATCAGATTGGATTGGCGGGCGCATAAACGAGTACGTGGACTTGAGCACGTCCCCGACCATATCCCAATGGTGATGCGAATCTATATGCCGATCAACACGTCGAACCCACTTGACTCCCGAATAGTATGGGACTGGGGTGCACTTGCAGCGGGACTACAGACTGGATACAAGCGAGTAGAATTTCTCACAGATTTTGCAGCGGACCTGGAACGATATAAGCACGCTTTTCGAGTTGCCAAGATGGACCAGTTTCCGACGAGGCACGCTGCGATACTTACACACGTGATCCGCACCACGGGAGCCATTTATTACTCTCGTGAAGGACTCCGACCGCACTGGCACAGGCAAGCTCAAACGGACCGACTCCAACTACCACGCCAGCGAGCGGAAGCCCGCGAACGTGGACGTACATGCAATTCACGGATGCTATGCCGTATACAAGCTAGACTGCGGGAACATCAGAAATTGATGAATCACTGGTGGCAGGTTTCTCTTGATAATAATATTCGGCAAGCATGGGCATCGCGTGATCTATCGCGACTATCCCACTTAACTTATCTACGAGCGGGCCGACGTGCGGGCCCACGCCGACGTTTCTACCTTTCACTTCCCACGACGAGACCGTCGGCTAGCGAGTATGAGCAGGCACTGGCGGCAGATGCACCCGACGGGGGCATGGCAGCGACCTCGACACACGTGAGTCTTTATATCGACGACTCCACGGCGGCACCGCGGACGCTGGAGCATATGGACAATATGCAACCCGTGGGCGAACATATCGGCGCCCCGACCATCGAGGACCTCGAGGAAGCAAGTACCGAATAGGAATTGATTCAGAAGCGCCTGTGGCGCGAGAAGAGGAGAAGGTACAGGCCACCCTGGGTGTGGCCCATCGAGTTGACGATAATGATGCTGACGCCGAAGTTTCTTACGCGGCCTGGGCCTGATCGCACAGGGCTGGGGGATACTCAGCGCTTGCAGATCCAACCTTTGGCGGCCAGGCTTCCTCGACCTGGCCGACGGCAGCTCCAGCTAGATTCACAAATGTGTTACGCGATCATCATGGCATTTGTTGCCCTTCCCGCGCATGTGCGACGCGCGACGGAGTTGCCAGCTCAGGCGTGCGCCAGCCACGCCATCGCGATTGGCAAGAAGGGCAAGGTCCCCACGGGACGGCCTATTGAAGATATTCATCAATGTGCACGGCTCCTTCCTTGTTTCGATCACTTCTGGCGCCTCTGTTTGCGAGTTGGGCGGGTTTCATGCGGATCCTTGTCTGATGCGCCGTCGTGGGCCTACGGGGGCATTCAATCCAGGCGGTCCGAGTCTTTGATGTTGGTTGCGAAGCTGATGATTTGGAAGTTGAGAGCAGCCATCATTTCATTCCTGGCCAAAAGCTACGGCACGCGCAATGCCTTCGCCACGGGTGACCACGCACGTTTGATTGTTGCGCACGCGGTGCGCTGCGACGACGAACACTTCCATCCTCCATTGGAACAACATCGTGAGCGTGCAGCCGTTTACATCCAGGCCTCTGATGCTACCCTAGCACTTCGGCCAGGCACAGGAGTGAGGATGGGAGATTCGAATGGGCCTGAGCTCTTCATGGGGGCATTTTACCCATTAGTGGAGGAGTGGGGGCAGGAGATGGCCGAGGTGCCAGGGCAGCCTTTTCAAGTGCAGTGTCCCTTCACCGAGCAGGTTTTCCCTGGGCACATCGGCGCGTTCGTTGACGACTTATTTAAGATTCTCCTGGTCCCCGACGGGGCCGCTTACCAGGCCAGACTGCTAGACATGCTTGACAGCGCGAGCTTATCACGAGCATTACGTCGTGGGGGATATGCGCAAAACATTAGCGAGCAAGACGCCCTCGTCAGCCTGGCTAGCAGAGCAGCCACAAAAGATGCTGAGCGAAACATACCAGGCAAAGCAGTCCAGGAACTCATACATCTGGGTGGGCATATACATGTAGCACTACACTCACAGCGTGACTTACACGAACGTATCGTCTCGGGCAATATTGGGTGGAGTCGATTGGGTGACTACTGGTTCTCCAAGGGGCCTTGGAAACAGAAAAGGTTATCGTTCCCGTCGAACGTCGCGGGCCGCGTCTGGTCTGGCCTCGGGAGCTACATCTTACGCCCCCCATGAGGTACACCGGCTAGACTGCGCGCTAGCAAAAAAAGTTACGGGCCATGCTGAAAGGAGCTGCGCATCACGAAGACTCAGAGGGCCATCATCATTCCATGTCAACGCTCCAGGTCTTTCGTGGATGGCAGGTGGCCCCTACCGCCGTCGGGCTTTTAGTGCGGCGTCTCAGCTGGTGGCAGAACATTGTTGGCAACGTCAGCCACCACGGTCAGTTCCTCGCGGCCTTTTTTGGAAGATGTGAGTTTGAGAAGCAGGCGGCCAAAAGCAACCGCCCCGTCTCAGTCTCGACCCTCAACGAGCAGGGCGAGATCGACGCGCGCGCCCACCCTTGGGCGCGCCAGCTCTCGAGTGACCTCGAGTGCCTCATCTCGCATGCGATTAGTGAATCATTGAGAGAGCTGTGGCAACCGCAGACGATTGAAAAACCTTGGGGCGATGATCAGATTCGCGATGCATTTCTATATTGTGATGTACGAGCGCTTCGCGCAGGCTTCTGGGCGCGCTGGCGCCCCCCCCCCGAGGGAAACGGCATTCTTGAGACCGTCCCGTCCCAGACCCAGCAGGCCGAGACCGACGGCGATGCCGAGTGCGTTCGACGATTTCGATGCGGGCTCCCTGGATGCGATATGCGGTTTGTGTCCATACGGCAGCCTGTAAACCATCAAACAAAAAGCAAAGCTGAAGGGCACGGGCAGCCTCACATACTAACCACCTTGCAGTATAACAACAAGTGCATTGTATGCGATTCCACATTTCCTAATGTAGATCACGCTGTGCGACATTTACGACGAGCATGGATACAAGGTAGGTGTATTGCGGAACTCACGCATCATGGTTATCCATGGATGCCCTCATCATGTACAACATGCCCATTATCGGAATATCAAGTGGGCACTGCATGTACACTCGAATTTCATGACCCTGTTAAGCTACGTCAGCATTTACGCACCCGCATCCCTCCGGCGCCATCGGGTTCTCTGCTCAAGAAGGTATCGCGCAGAGAGGTGGAGAGCACAACCACCCAGCATCCGCGTGGGCCTCGCTGCGCCGCCTCCTCCCCGTCTTTCACAGACAGTGCAGGACGCATTGGCGGCCGGGCTCGAGCTGCGACGGGCCGCGGGTCGACTGCTACTCGCGCCGCGAGAGAAGGCGTCCACGCGAAGGAGACCGCCCAGTGCTGGACTTTCGAGAGCTCATCCCATAGCAGGTATTTCGACGTCCTCTGCGCCGACGCGGGCCAGGTTTGCAGCAGCGACCCCGGCACTCCCGCCACCGCCAGCCGCGCCTCCACCTCCTGAGCCTGAGGATGAGCGAGAACGAGCAGCCGCCAGCGAAGGCCCCTGCGCCCCCTGCACGAGCAGCGCGGCGCCACCCCCTGGGCCCCCCCCAGGGCTCGCGAGGGCCAGGGCAAGACTCGGCAGCAAATGCAGCGGGGGCCCCGCCACCATCGGCACCTACACGACGCTGTCCAAGCGCGCGGTGATCAGCCACATCAGCGCCGAGCTGGAGGGGTACATGGGCCTGCTCGACTCCCTGCGGTCGCAGGGCGCGGAGGGCAAAGCGAGGATGAAGCAGATCGGCCCCCCCGCGGCCAGCCCGGCGCTGGCGGCCCTGGAGGGCCTCATGGAGTGCGCCATTGGCGGCGGCACCAAAAACGAGATACGGACCTACCTGCGCAAGTGCTCCCCCGAGGGCGCGGGGGCGGATCCCGACATCGACAAATCGGACCTGGAGGTCGCCGTCAGCTTCATTCGCCTGGAGAGCTGCTACGACACGCAGAAGATGAAGGTCATCGTGGGCGCCCCCAGCTGGGAGGGGCGCGCTCTCATCCAGAGGGCGCTTGAAGGCAGAGGCAGTCGCGACTCACCACAAGGGGGTAGCCCCTGCAGGCTGGCTCGAGGACGAGGTGGGCCATTGGCTGGAGACGATCAGCGACAGCCTCTAGAGCCCGTTAGATTTGTGAGTGGAGGTTTTTATTTACCAGCCTCGAGCGCTGTCCCAGCGACGGCGACCTCTGCCCACGCCTCGCCCAGCGAGCCAGGCTCGGAGCCAGGCCCTGGTTTGCCAGCGCAGACTTCCGACCCCGAGCCTTTCGATGACTATGAGGCCGAGGACCTCGTCGCAACACAGTTTTATTCATAGCTTCGCGCCCATGCCGCTAGGCCCCCGCTGTGATCAGCACCCTGGTGGCACCGCTCTGGGCAGCACTCGAGAGTCACCGCTCTCGGCGATGAGCCTCAATTTTTTGCGAGATGATATGCATGATTATCTCCTGTCTTTTGGCTCTGTCGCCGTTGGGAAACATGATCGTGGTACTGATCAAAATGATGATGATGATGACGATGGTGATGATGATGACGATGATGCAGATGATGATGACGATGATGATGGTGACGATGATGATGATGCTGCTGACGATGATGACGATGGTGAATAAGCATATGCTGATGATGAGGAGGAGGCGGAGGAGGAGGAGGAGGAGGAAGAGGAGGAGGAGGAGGAGGAGGAGGAGGAGGAGGGGAAGGAGGGAAAAGGAGGAGGAGACTTGAGGTGGAGGAAAAGGAGGAGATATGAGGAAGGAGGAGAAAAAAGGAGGAGGAGGAGGAGGAGGAAAAGGAGGAGGGGAGGAGGAGGAGGAGGAACAGAGGAGGAGGAGGATAAGGAGGAGGAGGAAGAGGAGGACGAGGAGGAGGAGGAGGAGGTGGAAGAAGAGGAGGAGGAGGAGGAGGAGGAGGAGAAGAAAGAGGGGTGATGATGAGGAAGAGGAGGAGGAGAGGAACAGGAGGTGGAGGAAAAGGAGTAAGGGGAGTAGGAAGGAGGAGGAGGAGGAGGAGGAGGAGGACGAGGAGGAGGACGAGGAGGAGGAGGGGGAGGAGGAGGAGGAAGAGGAGGAGGAGGAGGAGGAGGAGGAGGAGGAGGAGGACCAGTGGACACCAAAGAGATCAAACATGTTGGAATACATCGTCCCTCCAAGGTCTCTCTTTCATAGGCCCCTATAAGGGTTCATTTCCTCCGAGGGGACTTCCTCGTTGGGAGAGAACCGTTTGAAGAACCTGAAGCGTGCCAACACATTACATTCGGGACTTTAGCGCCACGAATCAACATGATTGTTGCGTTTTGCAGTCCTGAGCCCTGCCAGAACACCATTCTTGTGACTTCAGCACCTCGAATCAACGTAACTGTTGCGCCCTCACAACTTTGAGTCTTTCCAAAACACAAGTCCTGGCACGTTGACAGTGGGAATCCGGGAAACGCTGGTAAAGTTAAAACACGAATGTGCGCGGCGCGAAGGTGAGAACCGCATTTTGAAAACAAGCCGCCAGTGCAAGTCTTGCATTGCTTTAGACGAGTGTGCGCGGCGGTGAGGCGAGAGTTACATTTTGGAAGCCACCCGCTCTCCGTATGTGAAGCTCTTGCAATGTTATGAAAATGTTCGCGGCGTTGAGGCGAGAGTCACTTTTGAAAACGGCCCGCCCTCAATCCGTGAAGCTCGTGCAATTTTTAAGAAAGAATGCGCGCGGCGCTAAGGCGAGATCCACATTTTGAAAACAGCCCGCCCTCAATCCGTGAAGCTCGTGCAACTCTTAAGATCGAGTGTGCGCCGCGCTAAGGCGAGACCCACGCTGGAAGCGACCCGACCTCCATCTGTGAAACTGCTGCCAACTAAGCTTCAGGGTCATACATGGTGTGGAACTCTTTAGGCGAAACGACAGGCCCGCCCGGCCTCGGGGTGCGTCAGGGACGAGTTATGTATAATGAGAAGGCATGGAG
>CAUYUJ010007129.1:20000-27500 GCA_963575745.1 Prorocentrum cordatum
GGCATGCCGAACAAGTGGCACGCGTGCCCTGGCTCTTGCACAATCAGGCATCGAAGGGCGGAGGGAGGCTGGGGAGGGAGCACGAACGACGAACGAAGGACGAACGAAGGACGAATGATGCGGATGAGGAGCACAAGGACGAGGAAGTCTGGGTAGTGGGGAAAAGGGCTTGACCTCCTCCCAACATGTTTTTTCGAATAGCTGGGCTTCCGTCGCATACAAGAGTGTGGGCGACACGCGGGGGAGGTGGCTGGGGCGCCGACCCAGGGCCAGAGGGGGGCTGGGGCGGGGGCCAGGGCCAGGGACGAACCACGAACAAGGGGGCTGGTGCTTCGACCCAGGGCCAGAAGGAGGGCTGGGCTGGGGTGGGGGCACCAGGAACCACGAACCACGACGAAAATCAAGGGCTCCGGGGCCAGGGTGGCTGGTGCTCCAGGGCCAGAGGGGCTGGTGCCTCGACCCAGGGCTCGAGGAGATACTGGGGCCTCGACCCAGGGCCAGAAGGGAGGGAGCGGGAGCCAGGGCCAGGGACGAACCACGAGCGAATCACGAACCACGACGAAAATAAAACATAGCCGTGCAAGAGAAGAACGGGTTCTGCGGCCCAGGGGGGCTGTCCTGGGAAACCTGGACGGAGGAAGGCTCCCAAGGGTGGGTGGCCCAGGGGAGCTGGGGCTCAGGCTCAGGGGGGGGGCGAGGGGGACGAACCACCAGGGGGGCTGCCCTGGGAAGCCTGGACGGAGGGGGGGTCCCAAGTGGGGGTGGCCCAGGGGAGCTGGGGCTCAGGCTCAGGGGAGGGGCCGAGGGGGACGAACCACGACGAACCACGAACCACGACGAAAAAAAGGATGTCCGCGGCCCAGGGGGACTGTCCTGGGAAGCCTGGACGGAGCAAGCCTCCGAAGGGTGGGTGGCTCAGTGGAGCTGGGGCTCAGGCTCAGGGGAGGGGCCGAGGGGGACGAACCACCACGAACCACGAACCACGACGAAAATAAAGATGTCCGAGCTCTAGAGCACAGCTGTGCAAGAGAATAAAGGGTTCCGCGGTCCAGGGGGGCTGCCCTGTGAAGCCTGGACGGATGGGGGGTCCCAAGGGTGGGTGGCCCAGGGGAGCTGGGGCTCAGGCTCAGGGAGGGGGGGGCGAGGGGGACGAACCACCACGAGCCACGAACCACGACGAAAATAAAGGTTCCGCGGCCCGGGGGGGGGGCTGCCCTGGAAAGCCTGGGCGGAGGAAGGCTCCCAATGGGGGGTGGCCCAGGTGAACACCACCACGAGCCATGCCGAAAATAAAGGGTTCCGCGGCCCAGGGGGGCTGCCCTGGGAAGCCTGTACGGAGGAAGGCTCCCAAGAAGGGGTGGCCCAGGGGAGCTGGGGCTCAGGCTCAGGGGGGGGGGTGCGAGGGGGATGAACCACCACGGGCCACGACGAAAATACAGGGTTCCGCGGCCCAGGGGGGCTGCCCTGGGAAGCCTGGGCGGAGGGGGGGTCCCAAGGGGGGGTGGCCCAGGGGAGTGGGGCTCAGGCTCAGGGGGGGCGGGGCGAGGGGGGCGAACCACCACGAGCCACGACGAAAATAAAGGGTTCCGCGGCCCAGGGGGGCTGTCCTCTGAAGCCTGGATGGAGGAGGGGGTCCCAAGGGGGGGTGGCCCAGGGGAGCTGGGGCTCAGGCTCGGGGCGGGGGGGGGGGGCGAGCCGGACGAACCACCACGAGCCACGACGAAAATAAAAATGTCCGAGCTCTAGCGCACACCTGTGCAAGAGAATAATGAGGCATGGAGGAGGTGGAGGAGGAAGAGGAGGAGGGGCTTAGCAACAGGCAGCGCCGCTTGGGCGAAGGCGCACCCCTTCCCCCTCCCCCTCCCAGAGGCGCACCCCACGTCCGCCTCTGAGGGGCCTGGGGTGGTGGCTGGCCAGGCCCTGCGGCGCTCGATGCGTCCCCCCGTAACCTTTTTTTCTCATGGTCCACGCCCCTCCCCTTGGAGCGCCAATGGTCGAGGAGGCTGCGAGGCGAGGCTCTTAGGGGGCCACATGCGAACCCTACCCCTACCCCCCACGATTTCTGAGGGGGAGGGTGGGGTTCACTTCTTTCGGGAGCTCTCGAGCAAAGTGAACCCCACCCTTTCCCTCAGAAGTCGTGGGGGGTAGGGGTAGGGTTCGCATGTGGCCCCCTAGCTCTGGGTCTGCGTTGACGGGCCGTTGCGAATTTCTAAGACTGGCAGGAGGCGAAGAGAAGGGAAGATGGGGAGGGACAGCTCCCAGGGCCGCACCGTGTCGCGGACCTGCCCTTTGGCACCGAGGCGCCGAGGACGGAGATGTATGACGTGGTCGGGGTGGGCGCGGGGCGGGCGGAAAGGGCCGGGGAGGAGGAGGAGGAGGAGGAGGAGGCGGAGGAGGAGGAGGAGGAGGAGGAGGAGGAGGAGGAGGAGGAGGAGGAGGATGGAGCATGGAGAGTGTGCCCCAAGAGGCCTAACAACTCGGATCCTTGAGATTCGGACCTCGATCTCAGGAGGTCCACGCGGAGGTCCTACGGAGGTACACAAACACGGACCTCCAGAGGCCCCTTGGAGTCTTCCAGAGGCCCAGGGGGCAAACAAGAAACTGACCCCCCCAGTCGTTTTCCTTCTCCTGCTCGCCGCGATTTTCCTCCTCGTCTCCCATTCCTGTTCCTTGTAGATAACTCGTTGTCGCACCCCCAGCGGTGTTGGTAGGGCGGGCCAGAAGTGTCGCCCGAGAGTCCCTCACCGCTCATGATCCTGAAACTTACAATTTGCAGCAATTCCAGGGGTAGAGGGCGGGCCGTTTTCACAATACGGGCCGACTGTACAGTGGTCTTTTCCTTCCCCAGACATGCGTCGTCCTGATTTTTACAGGACGGCCTCCCTGAAAGTCCCGACCCTTTCCCCGGGACCAGTTGTTCGGCCTGAGTCGTTTTTTGACGGTCCCGAGGCCTGGCGAGGGCCCCCGGGGGCCGAAAATAGCCAAGCACCTCCCGTCCTGATTTTTTTACGACGCGATCATGTCTGGGTCCCGTCCTCGAGCCGCACGACGTCGGCGACCGCTGCCCGCAGGGGTCGCCCGGTGCCGGGCTGCAGCCGCTGGACGACGCGGCGGCCGCCGGCGGGCTGGGCATTCGCATTCCGAGCCCCGACTGCGCTGAGGAGCGCCGAGCTTTTAGACGGAGGGTCACTCGGCTCCCTCCCTCTCCCCCTGAGGAGGAGCAGGGGGACGAGGAGGAGGAGGAGGAGGAGGAGGAGGAGGAGGAGGAGGAGGAGGAGGAGGATCTCTCCCCCTCTCTCTCTCTCTCCTCTCTCTTCCCTCCCTTTTCCTCTCCTCTGCTGGTCTCTTCTCTCCTTCCTTCCGACCCCCAGAGGCTGCTCCGACTCCCCTCTCATTCTCTTTCTTTCTCTTGCTCTTTTCCGTGCCGCAGCCACGCTTCCTCGAGGGCCAGAGTGGCCCACGACGCGCTTGAATTCACTCCAGCAGCGTCCGCGCTCGATACTACAAAGGAGATGTGCGGCATATCATCCTGCGATTTCTTTTCTTTTCTTGCTGATTGTTCTCTCTCACTCTCTCGCTCTCTCTCTTATCCCCTCTTGTTCTCTGTCTCCCTCTCTCTCTCTCTCCTTCTCTCTCTGTCTCTCTCTTTCCAATACCATATACCTCTGTCTTTCGTTGTCTCTCTCTCGCTCTCTCTCCATATATGTATGGATTACTGCTTCTCTCTCTATGTATACACACTAGGTATATGTGTATCCTATATGTAGATGTAAACCTATATGTGTATGTTAGCCAGCGTGGACCCCAAACAGTGTGCTTCTAGCAATCTTTTCTGTGCACTCGATAATCGATGTGGATATATTTGGGTGGTGCGGTATATGTGGTGCGTTGTCTGCAGTGCGATCTAGGCGGTGCCATATATGTTGTGCAATATATGCTGTGCGGTCTAGATTGTACATTGTATGCGGTGCAACCGATGCGGTGCAACAACATCCTGTGCGATCTGGGTTGTACAACCTATGTGGTGCATTCCATGTGCTTCAACACATGCGGTGGGATCTTTGTGGTGCGCACATGTTGTGCTAAGTATCCATATGTGTTGCGCAGTATATGTGCAACATATCGGTGGTGCGATCGATGTTTTGCAATATGTACGAGGCACTACATGTTGTGTAGTCTGTGCTGTGCGATTTCTGTTGTACAATATATGTGATGCAATCCTTTTGGTGCGATCTAGGTGGTCTAACTCACTTGCCGAACTTGAGGTTGACAACTCCACCGCTCGCGCAATCATCCTACCCACCCACCCGCAACTTGGTTTGCAAAACCCATGCGGGAGCGATTGCGATGAGTGCTGGGTGTTGGCTGGTGCATCTCTGCGGCCGCGCTAGCCCGCGCACGATCGCGCGCGCAGCGGCCAGCCAGTTTGGCGCGACCGACGCGAACGCGGTGGCGCTGACCGCTCGGCACATCCCAGCGGGTACTTCAGTGCGAGTTGGCGACTTGGGCGGGCGCGTTACCATTGCAACGTCGATAACGGTAGACACGATGATGATAGTAACGATGCTGGTGACGAGGATGACAGCGACGACGGGGCAGCAAGTGACGGCACCGATGCTGATCACGCCGGCGACGATGACGGCGTCTTCGCGTCGGTGATAAAAAAGGTTTTGGGAGGAATTGGAAATGCGCGCGCGGCAGACGCGCGAGAGTGGCGCGCGTGGTTTTATTTGACACGGGCCGTGCCACCCCAGCACGCGCGCAAAAGGCGTTCGAACGATTTCGACATGCGCGCGCACGAAGCCCGCTTGGTAGCATGTTATGGACATGTAGAAAAGCGTATGGTTTCTTCGGAATTCGCAAGAGCGGGAACGTTTTTGTTGAGCATCCGTCTTGCGGAACCATGTTTTATTTAAGTGTTTCGCACGTTCGATTTTGACATCTTTTCATCATCGAATGTTTTTGAGGGGGTTCAGCATGCGCGCGCGACGACGCGCGCGCGTGCACGTTGTTTTTTTGGGGGGTGGGCAAACGGTTTTTTGACAACTTAGGATTTTCGATAAACGAGTGTGCGCGCATAGTAATGAATGCAGGGGAACCGAGGGGGGACCGATATCGATTTGGCTGGGCTAGTATGAGTTCGCAGGTATGATGGACATTGGGTCCGAATCGTATATGTTTTGCATCGGTTCCCCGGGGGAGTCGATACGTCCAGCGGGGGAGGGTGGTAGACCCTGTTTCCCTTTAACATAAGAGGATCCACGTGGCGCAATCAATGGGGCGCAGTCTATCTCATGGCCTTCGCCCCATCCCGCCACCGTGCCTGGGTTGCGGGAGTGCCGCCTATTGGATGATCGGTGGGATCTCGTTGGTGGCCTCTCGGGGGCCACTTGGAGGCAGTTTGCCAGCTCCTTGGGGGCGTTTTGGAGGCTCCAGGGGCCTCTTTGGGGCCTCTTGGGTGCCTCTTGGGGCTCTCTTGGTGACCTATTGGGGGCCTCTTTGGGCCTCTTGGGCGCTTCTTGGGACCTCCTAGAGGCCTCTTCGGACGGAAAGCTCGGATGTGGGGGTTCGCGTTCCCTCTCTTGGGCCCATTTTGGGGCCGTTTTGGGGCCCCCTCTCTGGCTGTCCCACTTTCCCGCCCGTTCTTGAGTTTTTCTCTGGCCTTCTTCTGTCGAATCCTAAACTACGTGACGCATTCCCCGAAGTTCGGTCGCGGCTTGTTAAGCTTCCTTCCTCTACAACTCTCATGCGCGGCTTTCCCTTCGGATCCCATCACAAACATATTCAACACGGATGAAGCGTATGACATCACCCATGGGATTCGAGCATGGTTCTCAGTGGGCTTTGTGCGGTACGTACAGTCCAGCGCGCTCTTCAACGTTATGATTTGCACTCTTGCTCGGTTCTAGCAGCTCTTTCAACTTTACCGTTGGCTGGTGAGTCTCCGACGGGGCTGACTTCAACTCCCACGTTTACGTCACGCGTGACCCTCATGGGGGCCTTTTGGGGGCCTCTCGTGGGCCTCTTGGGGGCCACTTGGGGCCTCCGGGGTGGCTTTTTATCTTGACCCGATAGTTGGCGTTTGCTCAATGGCCCTGGGCGTTTACTCAAACGCCCTGCCCTGTGCGATTCCTCCTGTGGGTGCGTTTACTGCACGGCTTCGCGCACCGGGGTGGTTTTTATGGGGGTGGCCTTTTGATCTCTATTTGGCGCCTCTTGGGCCGTCTTGAGGCTCGGGCCGTTTTGGCCCTCTTGGAGGCCTCTTGGGTCGTCTCGGGGCGATCTTTGGGACCTACAGGGCCGTCTGGGAGCGTCGGGAAGCCGGAAAAGGCGAGGACGCCAACAACTTTCACCACACATATGCAGCATCAATGATTTTGGCCTCTTGGAGCCCTCTTGTGAGACCTTTGGGGCGTCTTGGACGCTTCTTGGGCCGTCTGGGGGCCATCTTAAGCGTCTTGGAGCGATCATTCGGCGACTCGGGGCCCTCGCGGACCGTTTTTTCGGGGCCCTCCTGGGCAAGAAAAAGTGACGAGCCACTCATGCGGGAAGCCCTGGCAAGCCCAGAGAGTTTTGTCATTTCGGGGTCCGGGCCCTTTCAAGAAGTCTCAGGATTGAGGATTGAGGCTGGGGGGATGAGGCAATGGACCTGAGGACATGCCTACGGTAGGTTCGCGTCGTGTCGACCAGCGGCTACCCCAGCGCGGGCGTTCAAGGTTGAACGCCGCCGGCGACCCAAAATCAGTCGATGTTGAACGATCGGACGTTTCGTAAACTACCGATCGTTCAAGGTTCAACGCTTCCCGCGGTGTCAGGGACCAACGCGGGGGTCGGCACGACACGAACCTGCCGTACTCCGTGCCCAGTGGCGCGGTGGCGGATTTGAGGGGTTGTGCTCGCCCTCAGCACGCGCGCAAGAGCGTTTGAGTGATTTCGACACGCGGGCGACAGTGCCGTTTAGACGCGTTTGATAGAAATGTTGAAACACCACTGGTTTTCTTTAGAATTCGCAGGTTTGCGAGCAGATTTCATTGAACAATTATGTGCAGAACCAGGTGCTTTATTTCTTTCGGGACACTCGATTTTGAAATCCTTGCGAAACCCAAGGGTTTTGAATGATTTCGGAATGCGCGCGCGACAACACGCGCGTGTGCACGTCGTCCCTGTTTCCAAGGGACTATTGGAGACCGATGCTTTTTGATGAACAAGTGTGTGCGTTGACTATTCTTTGACGCGGATGAGGGTGGATGTCGGTACCTGTCTGGCTGGGACGACACGAACTCATATTCAAAATGAAGGATGGGGCAATCCATGTTGTGCGATCCATGTGGTGTAATCTGTGCGGTGCAATCCAGAGTGAGGGGGCCGAACGGTCATTCACAGTCCCTGGATGCGTGACTAAAATGGGATTCCTCGATGCGGAATTTTATTGCTTTTGTTGTTGAACTTTCATTTCTGAAGAATAATTCATGTTGATCCCCCCCGTCCGGTGCACATTGT
>CAUYUJ010007129.1:32500-47500 GCA_963575745.1 Prorocentrum cordatum
CATCTGTGTTGTGCCATCCATGCGTTGCACTCTCCCGGCGGTGACGAGCAGCGACGAGACGGCAACGTGGCGGCGACGGCGGGCACGGAGCCGCCAGACCAGCACACAGGCCCAGGACGACGGGCGGCGACGAGGCGGCGACGTGGCGGCGACGGCGGGCACGGAGCTGCCAGACCAGCACACAGACTCAGTTCCTTACAATACAAGTGAGAGTTCTCGGAAGCGCCAGCATTGTTTTGGGAACAAGCAAAGAGTAGGTATAGCTATGTAGATCTGCGTGTTCATAATTATATGCATGTATGTATGTCTGTCTGTATGTCTGTCGGTCTGTCTGTATGTCTGTCTGTCTGTCTGTCTGTATGTATGTATGTATGTATGTATGTATGCATGGATGCATGTATGCATGTATGTATGTATGTAGTTATGTATGTGTGTATGTATGTATGTCTGTATGTATGTATGTATGTATGTATGTATGTATGTATGTATGTATGTATGTATGTATGTATGTATGTATGTATGTATGTCTGTATCTGTATATATATAGACAGGTCTCGCGTCCTCTCCCTCTCCCTACATACATGTGCACACGTAGACACACAGGCACCTGCACGTCATCATCTGTGGCTCCCCCCCCCCTCTCTTCTCCCCTCTCTCCCTCTCCTCCTCGGCACGCCGCACGTGCTCCGCCATGGCGAGGGCCGGTCCCCGGAGGCACGGGCCCCGGCAGTCCGAGGCTGCTTCGGGCCCCCTCCTCCGGAGCTCTTCCTTCTGCTGCGCCCCTCGGGGGCCGCCGAGGCACGGCGAGGCTCGGGATCGAGGCGCGGGTCGGCAGGGTCCAGGGGGCGGGAGCGAGGATCGAGGGGGGCCCAGGGGGCTCGGGCTCGGGCTCGGGAGCGAGGAGCAGGACGGCAGGGTCCAGGGGTCCAGGGGGCTCGGGCTCGGGAGCGAGGAGCGGGATCGAGGGGGGCCCGGTCGGCAGGGTCCACGACCCGAACTTCCCTCTGGGCCTCTCTCTCCCCACTTCGGCGGCGAGCCCAGGGGGGGAAGTGAGAAGTCAGGTGGCGGGCCTTCTCGGAAGGCTCGGAGGTCTCTCGGCCTTCTGAGAGGTCCCGCCACCTTCTGAGGAGGCCTTTTCCGTCCAACAGCACGAGCACTGCTCTCCTCTCTCCCCTGAGCCTGTCCGGAAGATGTTCGACCCCCCTCCGCGTGTTTTTACACAGGGTTGCCGGGAGTTTGGTTCTCCTATGCGTTTTTGCCATCCGATGTTGTTCGGTTCTTCAAAATGTTTCTCCCGTTGCAGCGTTGGCACCATTTCTGCGCTTTTGGTTGTTTCAAATTGTGCTCCCGCTGCAGCGCGGGCTTTTTCGATCCTTCCAAGTAAGCCCCCCACAATCTAAAGAATGCCCCCCCCCAAAAAAAACCATCGGAAGTGATTGTACATTCGGTGCCGGTTCGTTTTTTTGGGGGGGCCGCTAAGCCCCCCATTTTGGGGCGCCGTCGTTTTCAGGAAGTATCAAGCGGGAGCCCCGCTTTTGCCTCGAGAAGGCGATGTTGGAAGCAGAGCCAGCGGGTGCTCTCCAACAGCCCCGCCTTGTGTGGAGCTACTCGGGGAGCCCAAAGGGCTAGACATGGAGCCACGACTGCAGACTGGTCCGAACCTCTTGCAGACCATCCACTCACCCTCCAAGGAACCCGGCGCCATGCCATGTCATGCTGTGCGGTGTTGTGGTCTGCGCCGCTGTGCGATGCCATGCTTTGCGCTGCAATGCTTTGTGATGCAAAGCTTCACTGCGCAATGCCACGCCATGCTATGGCGCACCACGCTCTGCCGGGTTCTTCTACGCCACGCCATGCCGTGCTCTGCCGTGCATCGCGTAGCCTCTCGCGATCATTGCCCTGCTCGACATCCGACTGTGCGAATATATATATATATATATATATGTATATATAATTATATCCACGCGATGGTAAGGAATTGGAGGGATGGGTAGGACGACCAGCTTGCTCTAGCTTGCTCTTCCCTCCCTCGCTCGCCGCCGACTAATGCCAGTCCCTCTCTCTCCCACACAATCTCTCGCTCTCCTCCTCTCGAGCTCGATTCCGTATCACCATGTTGGTGCGAAGCGCGCCAGTCTGGGCGTGAACCAGATTATCACCGAGCCGTTGCGGCAGCGGGTGACGTTCATGCTGAGCACTGAATGTGACGGATGTTGTTAGCGAGCCGACCAGCCTTTTGTCACGACGGACATGTTCATGGCACTCACTCTCATCCTTTTTTTTGTTTCTCTCTCTCTCTGTCTCTGTCGGTCTCTCTGTCTCTCTCTCTCTCTTTTGTCTATCTCTCTCTCTTTCTCTTTCTCTCCGGCACTCCCCCCGTCCTATCCATCGAGGACCAGCAGCGGTTTGCCGAGGGCTGCGTCGCCGTGGAGGCTGGGCTCGCAGCCGCAGGTTAAGAGAGGGAGCGGCAGAACTAGTAGGAGGAAGGGGAGGAGGATGAGGACGAGGAGGAGGCGGAGGAGGAGGAGCAGGAGGAGGAGGCGGAGGAGGAGGCGGAGGAGGAGGCGGAGGAGGAGTTGGAGGAAGAGGAGGAGGAGGAGGAGGAGGAGTTGGAGGAAGAGGAGGAGGAGGAGGAGAAGGCGGAGGAGCAGGAGGAGGAGAAGGCGGAGGAGTAGGAGGAGGAGGACGAGGACGAGGCGGAAAAGGGAGAGCAGAAGGATGGATGATCAGGGCGAGGACGGGGCCGGACAATCGCCGATTGAGGCTCGAGTTTCGGATCGATATTTTTGCGGATCTTGTCGTGTATTTTGGACTCGCGGGGAGCCAACCACCAGCCCACCCACCTGATTATCAAATCTTTTCGTTCAGTCCGCTGGACCATCTTGTATCATCGCTGGCACTTGCCTGTGTGCTCGCGGGGGCTGAGACGATGATGTGTGGCGGTCGTTTCCCTGAGTTGTCGTGTGAACATTTTTTTTGGAGAAATAGTACAGGGTAGCTGCAAGGCAACACTGAAAGGAGCACGCCCCCACCGAAGTTCCGCCAGTGCATCCCGCCACCGTGCATAGGTCGTTGATCAGCGGCGTATTAGGTGCCCCTTAGGTTTTCTTGGGATGCCTCTCGGGGGCCTCTTTGAGGCTTACTGGAGCGGGCTTCCTGGGGCCTCTTGGTGTCTCTCTGGGACTTCTCGGGCTTCTCGAGGGTTTGTCGGAGCCCCTCTGGGGCCTCATGGGGGCTTCTGGGAGGTCTGCTGGCGGTCTCGGAAGCCCTCTCGGGGGCCTCTTGGATCGTCTCGGTCTGTCGGGACCCTGGACAGTCGAGCACGCCAGAAAGTGTGAAACAAAAATGAATCGCACGTATTGTGGCGTCTTGTCGTTTTCTTGGAGGCCTTCTAAAGCCGTGTTGGGGGCATCTTGGTAATCCGGGGCCACCTTGGAGCGTTCTGGGCCCGTCTCGAGACCTCTAGGACCACCTTGGAGCTCCCTCTGGCTCTCTTGAGGGTTGAATGCGGGTCCTGAAGCCCGCGCCCAGGAATTCCGACATCTGATCCGAATTGCCTTGGGCATTCTTCCTCTGAGGGCCCCCAGGGACCGCCCCGCGCGCGAGCTAGTAATATACAGGTACCATGAATGTTTTGCAGAAGATTCTAGCACACCTTTGGCCCATTGGTCTGGCGAATTGTTATTGCACCCCCAGCGCGCAGTCATGGTCATGACGGTCAAAGATCTGATCAGATTAACCAGAAAGTCGTTATATTGCATCGTCCCCCGCAGTTGCAAAGAAGAGTGAGGGCGCGGCTGGGTTGGGGTTCACAATGATGGCTTTTAAAACCGATGCAAGCCCGCCGCCGGCACCAACTAGTATTTTGAAAACATGCGGGTGGGTCGGCTGGCCGCAGGCGACGAGTCGGTTGAAGCGATATTTTCGGTGGGTCGCGGGTGGGTCGCGGCGCGGGTGGATCGTGGCTGGGTCGCGACGTGGAAGGTTCGCAGAGTGGTCGCTCGTAGATCGCGTCGCGGGTGCGTCGCGGGTGGGGCGCGGGTGAGTCGCGGGTGGGCAGCAGGTGGGTCGCGGCCTTGGTCAGCGGGCGGCGACGACGACAGCAAGAACATCAATCCGCACCGCGTATTTCTATGCCAGCCACGCGCCGAGAGCAAATGTACGACCGTTCATACACCTCACACTGACAAGTGCAACCATGGAGCTACAAGGTGCTGTGGAGAGCGAGGACGAGGAATGTGATGACTCCGATGCATCGAAGGTGCGACCAGCACTGCTGCGCGTATTCAGCTGCCTTTGGCAAGTCCCGCTGCCAGTCCGGCACCATGTGTGGGCATTGACAGGACGCCGCAACGCGTGACACCTCGTGTCCCCAGGCTTGAGAGAGCCATAACACGTGGTTTACTCTTCCTCGTCGTGTCGGTGTTGGAATGAGAAATCAGATTGTCCATGGTGATGAGGAAAGGAGGAGGAGAACGAGCAGGATGATGCTGCTGCTGCTGATGATGATGATGATGATGCTGATGATTATGATGATGATGCTGTTGTGAGGATGATGATCAGGACGATGGTACTGGCGGGGTGACTGATGGGGAGGTCGATGGGAAGTAATACAGTGTTCATGTCGATGATGATGCTGATGATGACGATGATGATAATGATGATGCTGATGATGATGGTAATGATGATGAGTGTGAGGATGATGCTGATGATGCTTCTGTCGATGATGATGATGATGATGATGATGATGATGATGATGATGATGATGATGATGATGATGATGACGATGGTTATTCTTAGATGATGGCGATGCTGCTGATGATGGCGATAGTGACGATCATGATAATGATGCTGGTGGTCTGGGCGGCGGTGGGTAATTACGATGATGCTGATGACGATGACGATGACGATGATCATGATGCTGCTGATGATTATGATGATGGTGATGATGATGACGCTGTTGCTGCTACCGCTTCCGCTGCTGCTGCTGCTTCTGTTGCTGTCGGTGATGATGATGCTGATGATGATGGGGATGATGATGACGATGACGATGACGATGCTGATGCTGATGATGATGACGATTATGATGATGATGAGTATGACGATGACGATGATGATGATGATGATGATGATGACGATGATGATGATGATGATGATGATGATGGTGATGATGGTGATGATACTGATGATTCTGCTGGTGGTGATGATGATGCTGCTGCTGATGATGATGATGCTGATGCTGATGCTGATGCTGATGCTGATGCTGATGCTGATGATGATGATGATGATGATGATGCTGCTGCTGCTGCTGCTGATGATGATGATGATGATGATGATGATGATGATGATGATGATGAGTTATTGATGACGAGAAGGAGGAATCTTCAAACGGCGGTCGGCAACTGTGTCACCTTCCGTCTTCCCTTGCTGTGTTTGCGCAGCTTTGGGCATTCTCGGGGCTGCCCGGGACACCTTTTGGGCAGTCTTGGGGCCCCCCTTGGGGCCCGCCGTGGGGCTCTCTTGGGCTGTGCTGGGGCCCTCCTGGTCCTGGCCGTCACGGGGGCCTCGCGGCTGTCGTGGGGCCGCCTTGGAGCCGTCTTGGGTCGAAGAGGGGCGTCCGCACGGACGCCCTCCTTGAGTCGCCTTGGGGCCCGCTTGGGGCCGTCCTGGGCCATCTGGTTGCCCTCTTCGGCTGTTTTGATGCCGTCCTGAATTTTTTTGGGGGCCGTCTTGGGCCGCCTTTGGGCCGTCTTCGAGGCCTCCAGGGCCGCCTGGAGTGCCAGTAAGCCTGCAGTTGTGAAGACGCGCAAACATTTCAATATGCTTGGCTTCATTGGGCCTTACAGGGAGTCCTTGTGGCGCCTTGGGGACGGGGTCGTCTTGGGCCGTCTTGGACACATCTGAGGCCATGTCCTTCGGCCTTGGTCGCTTGCCTCGTCTGTCTTGGAACCTCGGGAGCGCGGATCCAGTTTATTTTTGATGAGACATCGTGGCCTCGGGAGCGCTGCATCGGGAACACTGTTCGAACGTTTGCTTTCTGTCGAGGCATTGTCGCCTCGGGGGCGTGAATCGACCGTTACGCGCGAGGTCAGGGGGGGCGAAGGGTGCACGCGAGAAAACGTGATGAGAGGGGGCGTCCTTTAGAAGACTTACAGAAGCTCCACCAGAATTCCTTTAGCATTCTACCATGCATCAATATGCCAGGTGGTACACTAGCCGATGATGCGAAAGGCATGGAGGACATGCAACGGCACAAACGAGGATGAAGAGGATGAGCAGGAGGTGGATAGGAGGAGGAACACATGGTGATGATGATGCTGCTGCAGATGATGATGATGATGATGATGATGATGATGATGATGATGATGATGATGATGATGATCATGATGGTGGTGGTGGTGGTGATGGTGATGATGACGATGCTGATGATGACGATGGTGCTGCTGCTGCTGCTGATGCTGATGCTGATGCTGATGATGATGATGATGATGATGATGATGATGATGATGATGATGATGCTGATGCTGCTGATGCTGATGATGATGATGATGATGCTGATGATGCTGATGCTGCTGATGATGATGATGATGATGATGATGATGCTGATGATGATGATGATGATGATGATGATGATGATGATGATGATGATGATGATGATGATGATGATGATGATGATGATGATGATGATGATGGGGCGACGGCGACGAACATGGCGACGACGAACGAATTCTGCCATCCACGGACAGTATTCTGCCGTATTCTGCCATCGAAGGGCCGTATTCTGTCATCGAAGGGACCATATTTTGCCATCGAAGGGCCTTCTGAGGTCGATCGTCCTGGATCCTGCGGGAGGCTCTCTCGGTCCAGCTTGGGGCTCTCTTGGGGCCGTCCTGGGCCGTTTAGCGGGCCTCTTGGGCCGTGAAGCCGTTTACGAGGGCCCTGGGTATTTTTGGGGCGCATCATCATTCGTCGTCGTCGGTCGTTTCGGTCGTCAGTCACTGACTACAGGAGGAGGAGGACGAGGAGGAGGAGGAGGATCGATGAGGAAGGAGGGGGAGAACGAGGGAGGCGAGGGAATGTGTGGGTTGGAGGGCGTCGTTCGTCGCCGTTCGTCGTCGTTCGTCGTAGTCGTCTTGCTCTCTCGCGCGCGCGGCCCCCTGGGGAAACGAGGAGGATGAGGAGAAGCACGACGGGAATGACGACGATAATATGGGTGATGATGACGATGATGCTGAGGATGAGGAAGGTGAGGATACGGAAGAGGGCATGAGGGGAAGGGGAGGCTGAGGACTTAGGCGGATGTGGGGGGGCGATGGGGATGAAGATGGTGGTGATGACGATGATGATGACTATGACGAAGACGATGATGACGACGATGACGATGCTGATGCTGCTGATTATGATGATGGTGGTGGTGTTGATGGCGATGGTTATGGTGAGGATGGTGATGATGCTGCTGCTGATGATGATGCTGACGATGATGATGATGATGATGATGATGATGATGATGATGATGATGATGATGATGATGATGATGATGATGATGATGATGATGATGATGATGATGTCGACGACGACGCCGATTTCGACTGTGATGGTAACAATGGTGCTGATGATGGTGACGAGGAGGCGGAGGGTGATGCTGCTGCAGATGATGATGATGATGATGATGATGATGATGATGATGATGATGATGATGATGATGATGATGATGATGAGGATGATGAGGATGATGATGATTGTGATATTGCCGATGATGATGGCGAAGATGACGATGGCGATGGTAAGCGTACTTGTCATGATGAGACGATGATGGTATTAAGGGCTCCCCAGGGTCCCTAAGGACACGCCATGGATTTCTCAGAGTGCTAAATATTCTCGAAGGATTTCCAATGGATTTTTACCGATCCCTTCGGTGTTCCTGATACCGTAGGGAGTGCCAAGGATTCTTCAGGGATTCTTTCGGGATTCCGAAGGAATCCTTAGGGATTCTTCGGATTCCCTCCGGATTCCCGAGGGAGTCCTAAGGTTTCCGTTAGGAGTGCTAAGGATTCCGTAGGGAGTACAACGGATGCCTTAGGAACTTTAGGAAGTGCTACGTATTCCGTAGGAAGTGCTACGGATTCCATCGGGAGTGTTTAGGAATTTGCAGGGACTGCCAAGGAGTCCGTAGGGAATGCCAAGGGTTCCGTAGGGAGTGCTAAGGATTCCGTAGGGAGAGCTACGGATTCCTTAGGAGGTGCGAGGGATTCCTTAGGGAGTGCTGAGGATTTCATAGGGAGTACTGCAAAAGGATTCTTAGGATTGCGAAGGATTCCTAGAGGATCCCCTCGGGATTTCCAAAGGGTTCCTTAGAGGGATCCCCTAGGGATTCCAAAAATCCCCAATATGGATTTTGTCGGGATCCCTTGGGGTTCCCTGGGGATTCCCTAGGCATTCTCAGGGATTTCCTTTTTGGGATTCCGTAGGGATTCCTTGGGGATTCCCAAAGGAGTATCCAGCTCGCCCCCCTCCTCCCGCAACGCAGCACAACGCAACCAAGGTTGCACAGGCAGCCGTGTTGCGTTGCGTTGCGTTGCGCCGGGGGGGTGGTCCGAGTACACCAGTAGATGTTCCACTACGTGGAGCGAAAGGGCGAACTGGAGGACCCTGTCCGGATACACCAGCTGTCTGTTTTGCTTTGCTGTTGTTGTTGAAGAAAAGCGTTCACGACTGAACAATAGTTGTTCTTGTTGTTACTCCGGTGACCAGTGTGTTTTTCAATTGAAGTGCTTCCCGCGGGCTCGCACCCTGTTTTTTTATCATCAGGGAGAGTGACTCGGCTCAAACTGCGTTGTTGGCCCCCGGATTGCAACAACGGCTCCCGCCTGAGGTTTCCCCACAACTTATTCCCAAATCGCGCTCTCGCGCGGGACTTCCTCACACGTCATGTACGCATCGCGCTCTCGCGTGGGATGTCGTCGCAATTCATTCACTCGATGCGCCTTCGGCGCTCAGGAATCACGCTCTCGTTTTGGCTTTTCTCACGATTTACTTGGGAATCGCGTTATCGTTTGAGACTTCCTCGCGATTCATGCAGGACCCACGCTTCAGCAGCCCGCCTCCTCGACCTGGTCGCCTGGGCCCGCTTTCCCGACCTGCCCGCTTTGGGTCTGCCCACCCGATCTGCCCGTCTGGTTCTACCACTTGTTTTCTGCTCCTTGCCCCCCTCCTGCTAATTTCTCTCGTGCTCCATTCTTCTCCCTCCCCCTTCCACTCGTCCTTTCTTCCCTTGCGTTAGGGGCTGCACTAAATGCGCGTGGCATATAAGGAAGATATACCCCCGATGGGGGTACGATCGAA
This sequence comes from Prorocentrum cordatum, assembly GCA_963575745.1. NCBI lineage: Eukaryota > Dinophyceae > Prorocentrales > Prorocentraceae > Prorocentrum > Prorocentrum cordatum. Next base: position 41,843 of record CAUYUJ010007129.1, read on the forward strand.
GACGACGAGGGCGGGTACCGAGGCTTAGGATAGACGTTTTGAGTGGCACGTGAAAAGATAGGAGCGAACAGTCTTAAGCTTCTCGTTGTGGTTGTTGTTGTTGTTGTTGTTGCTGTTGTTGTTGTTGTTGTGTTTGTTGTTAGCTGTTTGTTGTTTGTTGGTGCTTGTTGTTGTTAGCTGTTGTTGCTTCTTGTGTTTGTTGTTGAACTTTCATTTCTGAAGAAGAAGTATTGCTGACCCCCTCCAGGAACCATTGTGCTTATTCAATTGAAGTGCGTCTCCGGGGCTCGCACTCTTGTTCTCTATCAGGAGCAGCCACTAGGCTCAAACTGCGGCGTTGTTGGCCTCCAAATTACAACAACGGCTCCATACTGATATTTTCTTACAATTTAGCCAGGACCCCGCTCCCGCCTTAGATTTCTTCGCATTTTACTCAGTAGTCGCGCTCTTGCTTTGGGCTTCCTTACGCTTTATTCAGGAATCGCCCCTCCGGGGCTCTGGAGTCGCGCTTTCGTTGGAGTCTTGCTTGCAATTTACGAGAGAATTGCGCTCTTGCGTTGGAATCTGCAATTTACTCGATCGCCGCGCTCCCGACACTCAGGCACCCAGGAGTCGCGCTCACGCTTAGGACTCCCTCACCGTTTACTTAGGCATCGGGATCTTGCTGCCATTCGTGGCCCCGTCACAGCCCTTCGTGGCACCCCCCGTTCCCTTCCGTGGACCCGTTGCAGCCTTTCGTGGCCCCCTCGCTCCCCTTCGTGGACGCGTTGCAGACCTTCGTGGCCCCCTCGGTGCCCTTCGTAGCCCCGTTGCAGTCCTTCGTGGCCCTGTCGCTGCCCTTCCTGGCCCCGTTGCAGCCCTTCGTGGCCCCCTCGCTGCCCTTCGTGGTCCCATATATATATATATATATAAAAATATATGTATACCCTTCGTGTCCCCGGGTCGTTCGCGCCCGTCGTGGCCCCATATGCATGCCGTTCGTGGCCCCGGTGTCGCCCTTTGTGGCCCTCTCGCTGTCCTACGGGGCCCCGTTGTTACCCTCAGTGGCCCCGTCGTGCCCTGTGTGGCCCCGCATTATCTGTCCTTCGTGGCCCCCGGTCGTTCGCGCCCTTCGTGGTCCCATACGCATGCCCTTCGTGGCCCTGCTCTCGCCCTTCGTGGCCCCCTTCATGCCCTTCGTGGCCCCGCTGTTGCTCTCGCTCTCACTCTCACTTTCGCTTGCGCTCGTCGTCGTCGTCGTCGTCGTCGCCGTCGTCGTCGTCGTCGTCGTCGTCGTCGTCGTCGTCGTGGTCGTTCCCCTGTCCGTCCCTCTTGGGGTCGGGTTGCCTCGGGTCAGCGTTGCCGCTGGCCAGGCTGACGGTCCGCGGCCGCCCTGCCGCTTGCCGGGGCCCCGCCTGCAGGGAAAACATATATACCCCCCAGAAGGGGTACAATCGAAGACGAAGAGGGCGGCTATCGAGGGTCAGGAAATACACGATGAATGACATTCGAAAAGAAAGGAGCGAACAGTCTCAAAATGACAGTTGTTGTGGTGTTGTTTATTCATTTCTAGAGTAGCGGTGTCGCCTCGGCGCCGGCTACACTGTTTTCTCTGAAAGCGAGGCTCCCGTTCGAGCTTTGGCTTGAGTGTGAAAGTGGGCCTTTGGAGGCTCAGCTGCGACGACAACGGCTTCCGCTCGTTACGTTCTCACAGGCTACCCCGAGACACCGTGGCCAGAGAGGCCCCCGAACTCGGGAACGGCCCTCTCGCTCGAGGCCTCCTCGCAATTCAGTTATCGCGGTGGGGGCCCAGCCACGACGACAAGGGCTCTGGTTCGATACTTCCTCACGGTTTACTCCGAGAGCCTCTGGCCAGGAAGGCTTCCGAACTAAGGAACGGCGCTCTCGCTCAAGACTTTCGCATGGTTCAGTCAAGTTGGTGGAGGCTCGGACATGACGACAAGGGTTCCCGTTCGATACGTCCTCAAGATGTATTCGCAGAGGCCTTTGCCAGAGAGGCTCTCGAACTCAAGAGTGGCGCTTTCGCTTGCGATTGTCTTGTACTTCAGGCAAGTTGGTGGAGGCCCAGACAGGGCGACAAGGGCTCCCGTTCGATATTTGTTAAAATGTATTCCGAGAGCCCCTGGCCTGGCCAGAGAGGCCCCCGAACTCAGGAACGGCGCTCTCGCTCGAGAGTTCCTCGCACTTCAGTCAGTGGCCGACGAGGAAGATATTCTCCCCGATAGGGGGTGCGATTGAAGACGAAGTGGGCGCGTATCAAGGGTTGGGGTAGACAGAATGCAAAACACGCGTGTCAGTAGGAGCGAACAGTCTTAAGATTATCGTTCAATATTTATTTCTAAAGAATAACTGTTGTTGATCTCCGGAAACGGTTCCGCGCGCTCTCGCCTCGACGCAGGTTACATTTTCTCTGAAAACGAGGCTGCCGCTCGAGCGCTGGCTTGAAATTGCACATGCGGGCCTTTGGAGGCTCAGCTGCGACGACAACGGCTCCCGCTCGATACTTCCTTCCTGGCCAGAGAGGCCCCCGAACTCGGGAACGGCCCTCTCGCTCGAGGCCTCCTCGCAATTAAATTAAGTTAGCGGTGGCCTAGCCACGACGACAAGGGCTCTTGCTCGATACTTCCTCACGGTTTACTCCGAGAGCCCCTGGCCAAGAAGGCCCCCGAATTCAGGAACGGCGCTATCGCTCGAGACTTCCCGGTAATGCAGGCAAGTTGGTGGAGGCTCGGACATGACGACAAGGGTTCCCGTTCGATTTTTCTCATCGGTATTCCGAGAGCCCCTGGCCAGAGAGGCTCTCGAACTCAGGAACAGCGCTCTCGCTCGAGCTTTCTTCGCACTGCAGTCAGTGGCCGACAGGGAAGAGATTCCCCGCGAAAGGGGTTGCAATCGAAGACGAAGTGGTCGGGTATCGAGGGTTGGGGTACACGGAATGCAACACACGCGTGCCAGTAGGAGCGAACAGTTTTCAAATGATTGTTGTTGTTGTTGTTGTTGTTGTTGTTGTTGTTGTTGTTGTTGTTGTTGTTGTTTGTCGTTGTCGTCGATGTTGAACTCTCACTATTGCAGAACAGTGATTGTTGGTCCCCCCCCTCTGGTGACCATTGTGTTTCTTCAATTGAAGTTTTCCCCCCCGGGGCTCGCACCCTTATACATATATATATATATAGAGGTATTTCTGTATATCTATATGTGTATATATATATATATTAAACAGGAAAGTCACTAGGTTCAAATTGGGCCCCTGGCCCTCGGTTTACAACAGCAGCGGCTCCCGCCTCATACTTCCTCACAATGTATTCCCAAATCGCGCTCTCGCGCGGGACTTCCTCACAATTCATGAACGCCCCGTGCTCTCGCGTGGGACTTCCTCGCATTTTTTGTCAGACGATACGCCCTCGGCGCTCAGGAATGACGCTCTCGCTTTGGCTTGTCTCACGATTTACCTGGGAATCGTGCTATCGCTCGAGACTTCCTCGCGATGCATGCAGGACCCACGCTTCAGCAACCCGCCTGCTCGACCTGGTCGTCTGGGCCCGCCTTCCTGACCTGCCCGTTTTGGGTCTGCCCATCCGATCTGTCCGTCTGGTTCTACCACTCGTTTTCTGCTCCTTGCCCCCCTCCTGCTAGTTTTTCTTGTGCTCCATTCTTCTCACTCCCCCTTCCACTCGTCGTCTCTACCCTTGTTTTAGGGGCTGCACTAAATGCACGTGGCAGGTAAGGAAGATATGCCCCCAAGGCGGTACGATAGAAGACGACGAGGGCGGGTACCGAGGGTTCGAGATGTACGTATTGATCGGCACGTGAGCAGATATGAGCGAACAGTCTTAAAATAATTGGTGTTTTTTTTGGTGCTGTTGCTGCTGTTGCTGTTGCTGTTGTTGCTGTTGCTGTTGGTCTTGGTGTTGTTGATGATGCTGTTTTCATAAAGCTGCTGCTGATAATGGCGCTGCTGCTGATGATGGTAGTGATGATGATTGGTTGTGGTGATGGTGAGGTGCTTGACAACGATGTCGATCGCGATAGAAGGAGTACGACTACGGCGGCGGCGACGACAATGATGATGATGATGATGATGATGATGATGGTGATGATGACGGTGGTGGTGATGGCGATGCTTGTCATAGTGTTGGCGATGACGGTGAGTATGGTTGTGATGATGGTGATGATGTTGATGATGACGATGACCACGAACACGATGACGATGTCAATGACGATGGTGGTGACGATGACGACAACGATGATGATGATGATGATGATTCTGATGATGGTGATGATGATGATGATTATGACGATGCTGGTGGTGGTGATGATGACGATGAGGATGGTCATGATGATAATGATGACGACGATGATGAGGATGGTGATCATGACGATACCGATTGTGATGATGATGATGATGATGATGATGATGATGATGATGATGGTGGTGATGGTGATGGTGATGGTGATGGTGATGGTGATGGTGATGGTGATGGTGATGGTGATGGTCATGATGATGATGTCGATGCATCATCATCATCACCACCACCATCATCACCAGCACGTTCAGAGCCCCGAACCTCGCACCTCCTCCTAGACACGGCGGCGACGTCGAAGACGTGGGCGGCGCAGGGCGCCGCGGGCGACGCCATCGTGTACGTCGGCCACACCTGGCGCTCAGGGGCAAAGGTTGGGGGGGGGGATAGGCACAGGGGGGGGATGCTTTGACCCCGTAAGTCGGGTAAACAAATAGTCCAAAAGTAGTCTGGGGACTATTTTTGGATTATTTTTTGACCTCTCTGGGGTATTTTTGGGGTGTTCTCTATTTTTCTTCGAAAATCCCCCTTGTAGGGGGACACGCCCGACAGAACCCCCGTCGTCCATTCATCGCCGACGTGGGGCCCGACAGCCTGCCCCCGCCCACCATCGGGGGGCCACGGCCGATCCCTCGGCGATGTATCGTCGATTCCAGGTCGGTGCTCTTTCCCCCCGGGGCCAGCCACCTCCCGTGCTGGCCCCTCAGGCACACCATCTCCACAATAGTCCAAAAATAGTTCCCAGACGATGTTTGGACTACTGTTTGATTCTTTTTGGGGTATTTTCCATTTTTCGTCGAAAATTCCCCTGTAGGGGGACACGCCCGACTTGAGGCTATCGCCGATCCATCGGCGATGTATCGTCGATTCCAGGTCAGTGTTCTCCCCCCCGGGGCCAGTCACCTCCCGTGCCTGCCCCTCAGGCACACCATCTCCGTGAACCGGGGCACCAGCCCGCGCGTGGCCCTGCTCTTGCAGGCGCGGAGCTGCCGCGCTCGAAAGGGCGAGGATCGGGGCTCGGGGATCGGTGATCTGGGTTCGCTCCTCCTCCTTCTTCCTCCTCCTATGTCTTCCTTCTCCTCACCCCCTCGAGTCATGAAGATAACACGACTTGAGGCTTTTCTCTATTTTGGGCTTTTTGGGCCCTTCCTGGACCTCGGGACCGTCAGAAAGGAATTCAGGATGAGCAACCAATCCTGGGGAAAGGGTCGAGACCTCTGGAGGTCGACGTCATGACGTCGGGGGTTCTCCTCCTCCTCTGCCGCCTCCTCTCCTCCTCCTTCCGCTTTTGTTTGCCCCGGATGCTCCACCAAGGTTTCCCACACCGACTCGGCCGCATAGGAGCTCCACCGAAGGC
>CAUYUJ010007130.1:0-45000 GCA_963575745.1 Prorocentrum cordatum
AGTTCGACTCAAGTTCGACTCAAGTTCGACTCAGGTTCGACTCAGGTTCGACTCAGGTTCGACTCAGGGTCGACCCAAATCGACTGACGTTCGAAGCAGCTTCGACGCACGAGTGGAGCGAGTGGCTCCAGGAAGGTCCCCAGAACGAGCATCCAAGGGGGGGGGGGGGGGGGCAAGGGGGGCAAGAGTGCCCTCGAGAGCTAGGCTTAAGTCGGGCCTGTCCCCCTACAGGGGGATTATCGACGACAAATACCCTGAGAATAGTCAAAGCATAGTCCAAAAATAGTCTGGGGACTGTTTTGTTGAGCATTTTTTGTTTTTGTTGGTGTTTTTTTGGGGTATGTTTTATTTCTCGTCGAAAACCCCCCTGTAGGGGGACAGGCCCGACTTTCAGCTGGGCCTCGAGTAGGGGGAATCGGCTACAGAAGTGGCTGATGTCCCAGAATCGATTTTTGTTCGTCGGGTCTTCGAACAACTACGCCGAGTGCTCGTAGATCTACAGACATTCGACGTGCTGGTTGCAGAGCCGACGCAAGTTTCGGCCTTGGGGCAAGTCAACTCTGCAGCCAGTCCCCTGGTCGAAGGAGAGCTGGCACCAGTCGAAGATCGGGCACGCCAACTGCGTGGCGGGGGGGGGGGTGAAGAGCACCCGCGAGGGCGCGAAGCGGGGGGTGGGGGGCAGGGGTGCCCTCGAGGGCGCGAGGCTGTTCGCGCTTAGAGGTCCAGCTCCGACCCAGGAGAGCCAGGCCTCCCAGGTGGGGCCGGAGCAGATGGGGTCGAAGGATCGCGCCGCATCGCCGATGCATCGGCGATGCGGCTCGGAGTGGGGCCCGTGCTCTTTCTCCACGTCGACGGCGCCGATGCCTCGCCGACGTCGCCGACGCATCGCCGAGGCATCGCCGATACATCGGCGACGCATTGACGATGCGGCGCGATCCTTCGACCCCATCTGCTCGGACTCCATCGGGGAGGCCTCTAGGAGAGCTGGCACCTGTCGAACATTGGGCACACCAACTACGTGGCGGGATGGGGGGGGGCAAGGGTGCCCTCGGGGGCGCAAAGTTGTTCGCGCTTCGCGCTTCGCGGTTCGGCTCCGATTCCTCTTCATCCTCCTCTGCTCCCCTGGGGGGCGGCGCGAGAGCGCGAAGTTATTCGCGCTTCTCGCAGCGCGAAGCGCGAAGTTGGGCGCCCTTGGGGAAGAGAGGCGGTGGTGGAGGGAGGGGCGAGGCGGGACTCCAGGCCCCCCAGCCGAGGAACGTGAGCGTCTTGCCACATGGCTCCCTGGCCGGAGGCACGCGGGCAGCATGAAATATGCCAGCGGCATGTACCTCAGGCTTGATGTCGCCAAGAGCGCGAAGGACCCTGGCCTCCGAGGCGTTTCCACCCTTTGGTGAGGACGACGCTCACGTGTGGGACGGGGCAGGGTCCGTCAGAAGAAGGGTGGACTTGGTAAGGACAGAGTGCGTGGCCGCAAGGGCGCCACTCACAAGGTGAGAAGGCTCGCTTGCTCATCCTGGAGCACCACAGGGTTGGCCCTCAGAACTGCTGCTGAGAGGGCTCGCAGAGTCCACTCGCGCCCACCCCACGGCCCTAGCTGCATGGAGCCCAGACGGAAGCTCTGCGTCGACAGTGGGTAGGGGGCACGGTCAGACCATGCTGCAGGCGCGAAGCCTCTTGGGGCCTTTTCGGGGGTGACTGGGGAGCTCCTGGGGCCATGCGCAGCGCCAGCAGCATCTGCAGCGCTTGCAGCACGCGTGCCCCGCTGGCGCCGCGGCGGCGCCCCCCGCGCGGGTGCGGAGGCGGAGGATCGTCGAGCGGGCGCGGGCACGGCGGGAGTGGCGGCCGCGGCGCGCGGGCCCCCCCGGCGGGGCTCAGGAGCAGTTCTCCGCGGCGGTGCACGTGAACGGCGGAGAGGACGGGGAAGACGTGGGCATCCAGGACGCCGCCCCTGGGAGCGGACGTGCGGGGAGGAGGAGGAGGAGGAGGAGGAGGAGGAGGAGGAGGAGGAGGAGGAGGAGGAGGAGGCAGGGACGGCCGGAGAGGCGTGGCGTGGTGAGCCAGGAGGGGAAACAGGCACGCAGCCACAATTCATCGCCGATTCCCCAGAACATGTGGGAAAATATGGGAAGTGGGGGGGAGGAGAAAAACCCAGAAGCTATGGGAAAATATGGGGAGTTCTGTTATTTGTGTCTATTTATTTGCGTGTCCCAGGGCCCCTTCAGTGAGGGAGAGGCAGTGCCGAGGAGCGGCGCGCGCGGCCGGAGAGGTGGAGAAGCGGTGAGCGGCGGAGAGGTGCCCCACGACGGGCGAAGCCCTTCGCCTCCTCCTCCTCCTCCTCCTCCTCCTCCTCCTCCTCCTCCCCTCCTCCTCCTCCTCCTCCCTTCTCCTCCTCCTCCTCCTCTCCTCCTCCTCCCCCTCCTCCTCCTCCTCCTCCTCCTCCTCCTCCTCCTCCTCCTCCTCCTCCCCCTCCTCCTCCCCCTCCACCGCCCCTCTTCCTCGACCCAGCCTGAACGCGAACGAGTTCGTCCGCGCCACATGCCACTTACGCCACCGCATGGCCATAGCCAGAGGCGGGTGGCGCCTCCCGAAACAGTGCAACCCATCAGGTGGGTTGCACCACCCCAGCCCTGATGACCGAAGCGGTGCGCAAAGGTTCAACTAAATACCGCCAGACTCGGTTGACTTGAAACCTGGCAGGCGAGCGGGTGAGGCCAGCAAGCACACGGGCACCCCAGGTGCCAGGTGCAGGAGGTCCTCGGCAGCCGAGAGATAGGTTCGCAGAGATCTTGACCCCTCCCAGGCCACACACCACACACACAGTACACCACAGCCTCCGCCCCCCGTCCCCAACAACGGCGAAGGGATGTATCACGTGCGCTCTGTCGTCGGCGAGCTGCACGCGCACAGAGGCCAAATCGGCTCGTGAGAGACTGCGCGGTGCAACGGGCAACGGTGGCAATTAAGTCAGGCACGGGGCGATTCGCACACCCTTGGCCTCGAGCAGCACGCTGCTTCTTTGAGACATGCTCACAGTCGAGGTCACACATACGCGGGCCTATGCGGGCAACCCAGCGAGCCCACCTAGCAAGCACCAGGGCCTTGGCCTTGTGGGTCTCGCGGAGCTCAGAGGGAACACGGGCCGTCGAGGCAACCCACCGGGCCCAGTCGTCCACATGAGCATTGCCCCCTTTTTCCCGAAGCGCGAGGACAGGCCAATGCGAGCTTCTGTGCAATGTCCTTTTCATGTTGCGGAGCACGCTGTTATCAGCCCCTCCCCAGTTCGAGATGCGCTGCCAGACCTGGCCCCGCAGCTCTGACCAGGCGGCACGCGAAGAGCCACATAATGCCCGACCACGCAGGTGGACTCCGTCGTGCACAAACGCCGAGTCCGTGTAAAAAGTGCTGTGGTTTCTCCCTCGTCTTCTCTGCCTAAGTCAAGCTTCGCGCGGCCCGCTTAGCTTCGACCGGAAGAGGTGCGCTCTCGAATCGCGGATCAAAAACATGTAGATAGTGTTGCCTGGCATGTTGTGCTGCAGAGCACGATAGAAGGCAAACAGTTCGGCATAGCCAATATCCTGACAGACGTGCGAAGCCGTACCGCACAACACAAAGTTGACACGATGTGGTAGTGGGGTTGCACACTGCCAATGGCCCATCCGAGTGCTTGCTCGTGGGACGGTCGGCGCTGGTCCATCCAGCTGCCGTCTAGAAAAACGTGTCCTGACATCTCGGTGGGGCTTCCACCAAACCACCTGTCGGGTAGGGAGGTGGCAGGAGGGAAGGGGGCATCAAGGACGAGGAGCCTTTCGGCGAACAGGAGAGGGAGGGGGTCAACACTCGCTCTGACCACGGAATCTAGAAACTCGGGCGCGGCTTCACCAGCAGCGATGTCGTGGTGCCCCCCGCAGCTTGCATGCCTGTGAAGCAGCGTGCCAGGAGCCTCGCAACACAACTGACAGTGAGGCTCGGCCGTAGATTGTGCCATCCACTGTCTGTGTTGAGGCCGCTGCCCTCCACGCACAACACTCCTGAGATAAGCCTTCTCGTCGGCTCGCAGGGCTTTTGAGGCAACCAGGTTGTGTAAAGGCTGAAGATTGCACCCGAGAGAGAGCTCAGGGATACCCTCTCTGGAGGCAACTTTTTCCCATAACCGCTGTCGCACTACACCACTGAACCACTTGCTCACAGTGCGTGGGCCGCGCAGCTGCACAGAGATCTCCCCGCAGTGGAGTGTCGCCAAACAAAATCCTGCATGCCAATGCCGAGGCGCAGCGCCGTGGCCGCGCAGGCAGAGAAGGGGCCTCGGATACTCGCCCAAGGGTTGCCATTACCACGAAGCCTGTCAAACGCATCGCGCAACCCTTGTGTGACATCGCATGCGGCTGCCATCGCTCCCAAACTGCGGTGGCTAGCTGAAGCAAAGGCGCGCGCTGCAACTCGACAGCAGGATCGATACCACGGCGTTCGCTGAGCATAACAGTCAGAGTGACCGGCTTACCATCTAACTTATGTGCGTGCACACGCGCTTGCTGCATACGCGCCTGTCTAAGATCAGTGCCTGTAGTACCAGAAAGTCTTTGCACCCATATGCAAACGAAGAAAGGGAAGCACTGCGAATCATGTTGCGCAGCTGGCGTTTGCGCACGAAGCTGGACAAAGTGAGTAGCTTGCGCGCTCGAGCGCACGCAGGCTGCTTGCGGTTCACGCGCGCATACTGCTTGTGCACTTTTCCGGCGGCAAAGTCGATCCCAATATTCCTCTCAGTGCGAGCGCCCGTGAGTCTGACTGAACGGAGCTTGTCCTCGAGGCTCTCACGGAGGCTGGATAAGGAGGCCACAGCGCGACTTTTTTTAAAGGCGACAGGCAGACTGACTTTGTTACGTTGCACGTGCAGCCTGCGCGTGGCTCCAGCCAGCTCGAGCACGACATCTTTTTCGTGCCCAAGCTTCTGGCAGCCCAAAGTCATCGACCACGTTGCCAAGATGCGCGCGGGGAAAAAGAAGCCTGCAGTGCATCCAAGGGTGCTAGAAGCACCAGCTGTAGCATCAAGGTTGCAATATGGCAGCCTGGAAGATCGGCTTGCAGGTTGCGCGCAGCAGGAGTAGACGCGGCATCGCCAACGGCGAGCACTCGAGGGCAACGATAAAGCTCGACCAATAGCCTGACCTGCCGCACAGGAAACCCTGTGCGCAGCGCCGCCTGCAATAGAACATCATACCTTTATCTGTTCGAATGCCTTGGCCAGGTCGAGGGGGATGAGAGCGCTCGACAAACCCCGCGCGCGACCCCACTCAGCGCTGCTAGCTTGGATCCAGACGGACTTGTCCGACGACCGTCCAGCCGTGGACCACTGACAACTGCGATCATGCTGCTGCTGCTGCCACTCCGCTACCAGTGGCATCTTCCGCCGTCCTTGAACGCGCGCTGAGATGTGGATGAGTGCGATAGGGCGAATGCCACCATCGCGCTTTGAAAGAAAAACTATCTTGGCCCAGATGGCTGGCCAGGTGCAGGACAATTCTACCGCGACGAGGCCGCCGAGGAAGGCTTCGAGTGCCTCATCAGATAACGCAAGCAGCTGCCGAGGGCGCAGCTGGTCAAACCCGCAGCCTGAGCGGCGAGGAAGCGAACGCCCGCAGGCCCTGAGCTCTTCTTGCGCGGGCCTCGCAAAGAGTGGGCCTAGATGAAGCGTGCAGGGCTTGCCAGCTGCAATGGAGCTGGCGCGCCAGGTAACAGCAGGTTTGGGAGAAGGCGTGCCGTGCAGCAGCGCCGTCGATGGAATGCCGCTGCGCCCGATCTCCCCAGCCTGCTTGCCTGCCGCGCTCGGCTTCGTTGAAAACAGCAACCGCCCGGGCGCCAGTGACTTCCGCCGCGGCAGATGCCGACGCATGCGGCAGCGAGAAGGCCAGCTGAAGCAGCAGCATCCATGGCTCAGCTTCTTCCGACGACGCACCACTAGACCTGAGCTTCGCCTGGGCGCTGCGTCCTAGCCGCACGGTGCCTGCCCTTAAATTGGGAGGCTGCCACCGAGCTAGGCCTTGGAAACAGCGAGCGACCAGGCGCCACCAGAGGGCGGCAGGACTGAGAACAGGGGAAATAGCGATTGTGGAACCAGCGGCCTGCGTTGCGCGAGCTGCAACGGTTGCGCTCTGCCAAAATATTCGGGGTTCGCTGCAGGAGTGAGGCCGCGCATGTCGGCCGAATCAAACTCAGCGTGGGTGGCCCGCAGCTGCCACTTCTCATTCAAAGAGGTGCCCTTCATCTGCTGAGTGCAGTGCGTCCAGCGCGGGGTGGGGTCCTCCCTCCTGCGCCCGATGGGGGCATCTGAGGGAAAACGACGAGGTACCTGCACGGTGCGATACTCACAGGAAAGTGAGGCGCCGTGCCAGCATCCGAAACGACCTCTCGGGTGGCATTGTGCGCGAGTGATTGCGAGACAACGAAATAATCATTAGTGCGCCCATCAGAGGCAGAGGCAGTAGTGCAGGTGGCAGCAGACGGGAAGAGGCAAACCCTGTCAATCGCTTCGACCCACAGACTGCCCTGAGCTCCTCAGGTGGTATCTGAAAATCGCCACAGATCACAGAAGGTAAACCGACAGACTGGACGACTCGTCCAACATCGGTGAGGATATTCAAGTTTTTCTTGGAATGCCCTTCAGAATTGCGCAACTGCGCGCCCCTCCCCTGCGCGCAGGCCCAGATCTCTGGCAGCCGGTTCCTGCTCGAATCGGTGGCCCATGGGCGACGCCTTCCCATAGAGCCGGCTCTGAAACCTGACGCCTTGGCGGCGGCGGTCCCGAGGCCCGAAACGGCCTTCTGGGGGCCTTCTGAAGACCTCGAACAGCTTTACACAGCCATGGCGGGGGGCCACGACAGGGCGCCACGGTGGGGGGGGGCAACGACGGGGGGCCACCATGGGCCACCGATTTCGGGCCACAAGAACCCCAAAGGCGTGAGCCCATGATTATGCAGGAGTCTCACTCTGCCATCACGCAACGAACTGTCAACGCACTTCACCTCGGCCAGCCCTGATGCGGCTGGGACACACTGGAGCAGTCCGCCTGTGGTGCCGCCGCTCGCGGTCGCAGCGGCGGCAGTGAAGGCGGCTTTCCAACTTGACGCGGAGCTTGTGCTCTCAAATGTCACGCTGAGCGCGCAACATGCGATGCTCCTGCACGGCGACGGCGCGCGCCACGAATGCGATCATGCATGAGTGCAGCCCCCAAGCCGCTGCGCCCTGAGACGTTGACAGCGACAAGACTCAGGCTGAATATACGCTTCAGCCATCCCGCGCACACGAGCCTGCAGCCTCCACGAGCTGGTCGAAGATGCTCTTGACCAACTCATGCTTGACTCCCTGCTGCTCAGCTGCGTCGTGAGCTTCTTGCCCCTCGCGCTGCTGCTCGATCCAGCGCAGGAGCTCGGCGTGCGACTGCTGGGCTCTTGCTCGCGCCGCGGCGGCGTCCGCGGCGGCGGCGCCGGCGGCGCGCTGCGCCTCGGCCTCGGCCTGCGCCATGGCGCCAGCATCGCGCTCGCGGGCGATGGCGGGAGTGGCTGGAGCAACGGCGGCTGCAGGCACGGCGGCAGCAGCAGGAGACGCAGCCCCGCCTGGAGCAGCCACAGGCGGAACGCCTGCATCACCATCAGGAATGGTAACGTCGGGCTCGGGCGGCTTCGACAGCTCCAGCAATGTGGGCGCCGGCGCCTGCAACTGCTGCGCGGAGGCCGCCAGCCCGAGGTCTGCCTTGAGCCCGCCCGCCAGAGCCGAGAGCGCGAGCGCGGGGCTGGTGCTCGAAGCCATGCCTTGGTAGGCCTTGGCTGCCCGCGCTGCGGCCTCCGCGCAGCTTCTTGGCCTCGTCGAGCTCCTGCTTGGCGGCCGCTGCTGTCGCCGCCGCCTTGAGCGCTGCAGCCTGACCGCAGGCCCGCTGGGCCTTGTCGCGCTTGTCCGCCAAGACGTCCTGCTCGATCCTGGCCGCGCCTCGGCGCGCGGCCCCCCAGCCAGCAGCGCGCGGTGGGCGACCACCTTGGCGACCAGCTTGGGCGCCCACTCACTCCGCAGAGACCGCCTCGAAGTCCGCGGCCTCGAGCTTCGCGTAGATGCCGATGGCCGCGGGATCCATGTAGGAGACCTTGCCCTGCGAGGAGGCACCCTTGCCGCCACCTGCGCCGCCGCCACGCTGACCGCCGCCGCCTGCCTGGAGCGGCGCTTGCAGCCATGCGCCGAGGGTGCGCGGGCCCGCCGCCGAAGGCGCTGGGCCCGAGGGCGCGGGGCGGCCGCGCGCGCGGCAGTGCGTGCGCGAGAGAAAGTTGAAGCGGTAACCGCAGCGCTTGTGCTGACGCTGCCAGGTGTCGAAGGAGCCGCCGCCATGCCGCTGCGGGGACATTCGAGCCTTAGGGGTCGTAGATACAGAGGAAGCCAAACACCCTCGCCTGACGGAACGACCAGGCGTGACTGTGGGGGCCGTCACTCCCCCGCGCCAGTGAGGTCATGTCCTGTGCCAAACACACTACGGACTTGAGCCAAAATGGCTACGGACCCCCCCCCTCCTCCTCCCCCCCCCCATCCTCCCCCTCTCCTCCCCCCCCCCTCCTCCTCCTCCTCCACCTCCCCTCCTCCTCCTCCTCCTCCTCCTCCTCCTCCTCCTCCTCCTCCTCCTCCTCCATTCATTCCTCCTCCTCCTCCTCCTCCTCCCTCCCCCTCCTCCTCCCTCCTCCCCCTCCTCCTCCTCCTTCTCCTCCTCCTCCTCCTCCTCCTCCTCCTCCTCCTCCTCCTCCTCCTCCTCCTCCTCCTCCTCCTCCGCCCCCTCCTCCTTCCGTTTCTCCTCTGCCGCCACGCGAGGCGGATCCTGCCCAGTGCCCGCTGATCACCGCGGCGCGCTGTCGGGGCTGCAGCAGGCTGCAGATTCGGAGGCTGCCAGGGGTGGTTCTTGCCCATGCCGCCATCGTCTCGCGCCAGTTCGGAACCCCACTGGTGCCTTCGTGGCCTCGTGAGGAGTGCTGGGCGACGCAGAAAAAGGGGGTTCGACTGTGCCAGCACTCGCGCGTCAGCTGCCCGCGTAAGGTCGCGCGCAAGCGCCCTCGTTTCCAGCGTAGCGTGCCGCGCCGGCGGCCCGCGTAAGTTGTGGCGTAAGATCGGTGTGCCGTCTTACGTAACACCTCTTCCTTTTCGTCGCTCTTATGGCTTTCTCGCTCAGCATCTGGGACTAAAGAAGGCGGCTTCCTCATATCACTGGGCGCGCTCCGCTATTCAATTGTTTACTCGCACACGTCAAGAAACAATTGTCTTCCTCGGATCGTAAATCCCACGCGGCGGAGCCAGGCCATTTGCGGGTAGTTCCTCTGCGAGTCGTGGAGCGCGCTTGTCTTTCATTGCCCTGCACTGCGGCTGCCGGTTCCTCCCCTGGGCGCGGCCGCGACGCCGACCCGCGCTCGCTGCCAGGGTCTGCCCTGCAGCCTGGCCGCCCCGCGCGCTCCCCGCGGCCCAGCCTCGTGAGTGCGCCTTCTTCCTTCCTCCTGCCTCTGCGGCTGGCCCTCTTCTCTCTCTCTCTCTCTGCCCCCTCCTCCGCATGCGGGACACTTTCGCAACGCCGTGGCCCGGATTGTTCGACGCGCGAGCGGGTCACCTCCGTCGGGCGGGTGGTATTGGGGGGTGGCCTTAGTGGGAGGTGAAAAAAAGGCCTTGAAGGGGCCCTTCAGGGTCTCTTCTGGAGCCAGCAGGGGCCCAACTGGGGCCCTGAAGGCCCCGCGCCGCGACGGACCAAGTGTGCAGCATTGCCATCGCGCTCCAGGACAGGGTGCTCCACGTCGTCACGCTGCCGTGGAAGCTCATGTGCGCCTGCATCCCTCCCACGGACCCCCCTGGGGGGGACGGGCCGCTCGCCAGAACGGCCCCCGCCGGGGAGGCGGAGGAGGAGGAGGAGGAGGAGGAGGAGGAAGATGAAGATGATGAAGATGATGATGATGATGATGATGATGATGATGATGATGATGATGATGATGATGATGATGATGATGATGATGATGATGATGATGATGATGATGATGATGATGATGATGATGATGATGATGATGATGATGATGATGATGATGATGATGATGATGATGATGATGATGAATGATGATGATGACGATGCTGCTGATGATGATGATGATGATGATGATGATGATGATGATGATGATGATGATGAGGAGGAGGAGGAGGGAGGGAGGAGGAGGAGGAGGAGGAGGAGGAAGGGAGGGAGGAAGGAGAGGAGGAGAGGAAGGAGGAGGTGGAGGAGGAGGAGGAGGAGGAGGAGGAGAAGGAGGAGGAGGAGGAGGAGGAAACGGAGGAGGAGGAGGAGGAGAGAGGGCAACCAAGCGTCTGCCTCGCCTCTCGCCTTTCAGCTCTCGCCTTTCGCCTGCGGGCCTGCGGGCAGGGTGGGCAAGTCGGCTACAGTGGAAACCCATGCCAAGAAGCACCCTGCTTGCCTCCAGGGTCCCCTGGTTTTCTTGGGTTTCGATGGTTGTGCCATGGGATGCGTGGCGCCCCTACACCACAAAAAAACAATGCACGTTCTGGAGTGTTTTAGGCTTGGGTTTCTCGTGGGCGGTTTCTTGTGGTCGAGCTCCTACTGCAACTTCGGCGGCGAGCGAGGGGGGGAAATGCGAGGGTGAATACCTTCGCAGAAGGCGGCGGGGCTTCTCAGAAGCCCTCGCGCCTTTCTGCGAGGTTTTTTACCTAACAGCTTTTGCTGATAGGTTTCTAGTGGTGTCAAAAGAGAGCATCTGGACTCCACAGGGGGGTCTGGGCGGGTGCCGGGGAGGAGAACCGGGAACAGAACCGGGCTCGTTTTAAGCGAACAGTCACACACTTCGTGCTCTTCGACCTCCCAGAACTCCATTCCCGGGCCACATTTTGAATAACCGGAGCCAACTGTAGGCCACTTCATGCTCTTCGACTTCCCAGAACTCCATTCCCAGGCCACATTTGGGATGCCCGGAGCCAACTGTAGGCCACTTCGTGCTCTTCGACTTCCCAGAACTCCATTCCCGGGCCACATTTTGGATGCCCGGAGCCAACTGTAGGCCACTTCGTGCTCTTCGAGTTCCCAGAACTCCATTCCCGGGCCACATTTTGAATGCCCGGAGCCAACTGTAGGCCACTTCGTGGTCTTCGAGTTCCCAGAACTCCATTCCTGGGCATGATTTTGAATGCCCGGAGCCAACTGTAGGCCACTTCGTGTTCTTCGAGTTCCCAGAATTCCATTCCCGGGCCACATTTTGAATGCTGAGGCAGGCTGAGGCTGAGGCTGAGGCAGGCTGAGGCTGAGGCAGGCTGAGGCTGAGGCCGAGGCTGAAGGCAGACTGAGGCTGAGGCTGAAGCAGGCTGAGGCTGAGGCTGAGGCAGGCTGAGGCTGAGGCTGAGCAGGCTGATGCTGAGGCAGGCTGAGGCTGAGGCTGAGGCTGATGCAGGCTGAGGCTGAGGCAGGCTGAGGCTGAGGCCGAGGCTGAAGGCAGACTGAGGCTGAGGCTGAAGCAGGCTGAGGCTGAGGCTGAGGCTGAGGCTGAGGCTGAGGCTGAGGCTGAGGCAGGCTGAGGCTGAGGCTGTGACTGCGACTGCCGTTGCCACTGCGACTGTCATCGCGAATGCGACTACGACTGCGAGAACAGCAGAATTCTACAACTGGATTCTCATCCGAATCTTAAGGGGAATGCTTCCAGATATGCTCCTACACATCGCTGTTAGGTTGCTTTGCCGGGATAATTGCTGTTGTGCCTTCGGGGGAGGTTTCGAAGACTTAGGCCCGGGGGCTTCCGAGCCTGCTGAGAAAGCCCGCCCCTTCTCACTCCCTCCCCTCGCTTGCCGCTGAGGGTAGGATGGGCAGGTCTCGAGTAGGAAATCGACTACAGAATAGATTCACCCCTGAATTGATTTCCCGTTGAATCTGCGAGAAATGCGTAGGATGCTCCGTAGGTCTACCGAGTATTCTGCGTCACTTTCGCAGCTTCGATGAAGAACTCAGCTTCGGGGTAGACCATCCTGTGGTCGATCCTGTGGTCGATCCTGTGGTCGATCCCAAACCATCCGGGTCGTTGGGAGGAGGACTGGCTATGGGTATGGGTGCGGGTTGTCGGACCCTGGGGAACGCTACCGTTCGAACGGGGACCCCATTCGACAACACGCGCCCATAGCCCTCTCCGACCCCCCTATGGGTATGGGTGTGTGTTGTTGGTTCGTCACTCCAAGCCTGTGCGCCGTGGAGCCTGATCCGTCGGGAGCCTCGAGACGGGGGTCAATGCAAACGGGGGTCAGCCAGAGCGCCCGGTCTCGCGGGATCCTGCAGGGCCAGGGTCGCGCCGACACGGGCGGGTGTGCGGCAGCCTGCAGGATCCTGCAGGATGCTTCGTATTGGCCCGGGCTTGGGTGCAGGGTCTCGCAGGATTCTGCAAGGCCTGGCTGGCCCGGGTCTGGATTGACCCGGGTCAGAAGATCCCCGAATCCAGAGGTTCAGCGGAGTCGAAACGGAGGCTGCCAGAAGGGTTCGTTGGGCAAGGTTGGTTTCGCTGGACTCGAGGTCCCTCCAGCCCGACCGCAGGCACTCCAGCGCGACCGGAGGCGCCCCGGCAGCCGTCGAAATCACCCTTCTCGGACCAGACCTTCTCGCCGTCCTCGGTCGAAGAAGAAAGAAGGCATAAACATATACTTTCGACGGTCCGCGCGGATTTTTCATGGATCCTTGTTGTGGCCGCGCGCCTGGGAGGGGGGCCTGGCGCAGATCCACGACATCCGCGCGGACCTTCCAAAGATTATGTTTACGGCGTTTTTTGTTCCTCTAGAGAGGCGAGACCCGTGCGTGGAGGGACGGGATAACATGAGAGAGGACTGCAGTCAGGAACTTTGGCTTACGTAGCGTGTCGCGCTGCCAGTTCTACCACGCCTCGGCGCGACACGCTATAGTATCCACGTCCCCATTCCAAGGCGTCGGCGTCCCGAGACCTGCTCAGCCTCCCGCCCCGCGGTGGGGAGCGACAAACTATCCGCTCGCAGGGCACAGCGTGTCGCCAGGGCCACCGCCGCGACACGCCAAGCAAATGTGCCCGACCGAAGGTTCGGGCCGAACGAAAGGGGTGGACAGGGAAAGGAGGTTACGAAATCTGCTGCATGCAGCTGAGTTCGGCCCCGCCACCGGGTCCATTTCATGATACATGGGCCCCTCCCGGCGCCAGGAGGCGCCGGGAAAATCAGCTACGTGAGCTGATTCTCAAGCCCCCCCCTTTGCTATCCCCTCTTTTCGGCCGGCCCGATAGGCGGTGACAGATGGGGGGCTCTCAAGGGCCCCGGAATCTGAAGGGCGCCCCAGCGCCAAAGATCGGACCCCGGTCCAGAAGAATTGTGGAGAGGAGCGGAACAGCAAGCGTTGCGCCAAGGGGTGGCACGGAACCGTCGAGGTGCCTCAAAGCCGTGCTGGGCAGTCTCTGGGGCCACGGGAACCCCTCCTGCCTACTTACCCCCGCTGTCATCGTCTCCTCTTTCTGGTTGTCCTGCATTTCGGGCTGCTGCTTGGATAGCGTTGCTCTTCCGCTTGCGCCGCTCCCGTCAGCCTTGGCAAGGTCAGATTCAGCCAGTTGGAGGGTGGAGGGTGCGTGCAAAGTTGCGGACGACACGCCAGTGCGATGGGGGGAAGGCTCTCAGAGCTCGCGATTTGTAGCCATTTCTTCATCCCCCTCTCCTTCACAGTAAGCCCATATCAAACCAGGGCTGATTTTCTTCCTAGAAGAGCGGGTGCGCGCTGAATCTGTCATAGGCGTGCGTATACTCATCTGCCAACTCAATGCGAGCGGACGCAGATGCTCGATATCTTCACGCTTCGCGTGCCTCCACCTGTGCGTCGACCTCTGGCGCCTGGTGCGGCAAGGTTCAATTCAACCTTCCTGGTGGTCTCGTCCCTGAGATGCCCGCACGCTTGCCTGGCCATCTGGCAGCTCCCGGCAGCTCCTGCAGCCTCAGCCCTCAGCGCAGCCCAGCGTCCCTCGGCGGTAGTCCTGCAGCCGCCTGCGCACGCGCTATAGGTCCATCAGTTGTGCTCGTAGCCCGAGCTGACCTGTGACGCCGCTGGCGCCTTCGCCTGCGGCTGCGACGGAAAAAGTGCCCCCACCTGCCGCGTCTCGGTGCCCGGCCTGCGGCAAGGACCATGGCTCCCGGCGCAAGGCCCTGGATCACTCGGAGCACCAGGAGGAGGAGGAGGAGGAGGAGGAGGAGGAGGAGGAGGAGGAGGAGGAGGAGGAGGGAAGGAGGAGGAGGAGGAGGAGGAGGAGAGGGAGGAGGATCAGGGGTGCCGCCGCTGGATGGGGAGCGGGGAGCTCCGTGAGCTGCTGCCGGAGCTCGTCGCACAGCAGGGGGCAAGACCGCGAGGCCTCTTCAGCTGGGTGGCGCCGCCGCCGCGCCGTCGCCCCCGGCTGCGCCCGATCCGTGCTGTGCACGCTCGTTCGCTCCTCCGGCCAACCATCGGCCTGTGGGGGGACAGGCTCGACTTGACGCCAGTGCACGAAGAAACCCGACCGTGTGTTCCACGACATCGATGCCAGGGAACTGCTCACAGGCAGCCGCCATGCCAGCCACATGCAATACTCGGAGGAGGAAAACACGCCCATACCGCTACCCTTCGCCTGTTTTTCCTTACCTAGGCTCTGCCTAGAAGGGTTCTTACCGTGCAAGCTTAAGGGGCCGGGCAGTGCTCCCCGCCCCGGGCGGTTCCCCCAGAATCCGCCCCGCGGTTCCCCCAGTTACGCCCCCTGGGTTCACCCAGCTTAGCTAAGCTAAGCTAAGCTTAGCTTATCTCATCTTAGCTTAGCTTATCTCATCTTAGCTTAGCTTAGCTTAGCTTAGCCTAGCCTAGCCTAGCTTAGCCTAGCTTAGCCTAGCTTAGCTTAGCTTAGCTTAGCTTAGCTTAGCTTAGCTTAGCTAATATCATCTTAGCTTAGCTTAGCTTAGCTTAGCTTGGCTTAGCTGGGCTTAGCTTAGCTTAGCTTAGCCTAGCCTAGCTTAGCTTAGCTTAGTTCAGCTTAGCTTAGCATAACTTAGCTTACCTTAGCTTAGCCTAGCGCAGCACAGCATAGCGCAGCGCAGCATTAGCACACCATAGCATAGCATCGCATAGCCAAGCATGCCATAGCATAGCATAGCATCTCATATCATAGCATAGCTCAACATGTTATAGCATAGCATAGCATAACATAGCATATCATAACAGAGCATAGCGCAGCATACCATAGCATATCATAGCATTGCTTAGCATAGCACAGCGCAGCATAGCATATCATAGCACAGCATATCATAACATAGCCTAGCCCAGCATAGCATTGCGCAGCATAGCATAGCATATCATATCATAGCATAGCAGAGCAGAGCAGAGCAGAGCAGAGCAGAGCATAGCATAGCATAGCATAGCGCAGCACATCATCCACTACTGCTGCTGCTAATGTTGTTTTCCTAGAGGCTCCAACTCCTAGGTAGGGTCGCACTGGGATAATCCCCTTTTTCGGCCTCCTGGGCCTCCGTCGTCGCCACCGCTGGACTCGCCTCGAAATCCTGGTCAGAACGCACCCCAGGGTCCAGGGAGTAGCGGTATCGGTACTTTTTGGTTTCCCCACATACAACATGTTGAAGACACACAGGTACCCCGCCACCAGAAGGACCCAACACGACCACAAGCTAAACTTCCTCCAGAGCTTCAAGAAGTTGCGCACGACCACGCCAAAGTAGACCAGGGAAGGCGAATCCCGCGGACGCCCACTAACAGCGCGTCCGAAAGCTAAGACATCTGTATTGGGGCGCATCGTGGAAGCTGACGGAGCAGTCCAGCGTACATGAACGATGCGAATACACCAACAAGCGGAGAACACCAGAGAGTTGCCAATCGGACTGCTGCTTCGTACTACAGGAAGGTGTGACTGTGACTTCAACTCAAGCACGTAGTAACCCATCGTGCCAAATAATTGGAGGACGCTTGATTCAATACGCACCCAGTACATGACGAATGCTACGACCATGCACGACTGTACAATCCGCCACGCCGCCGCCACGGTCATTCTGGAAACAAATCCAAAATGTTGCACTGTTCAGTGTACGGATGGCCGGCACATCCTGTTCCCACCACGGCAGTTGAAATGACGGCATCTCAACATGCAACAGGAAGAGCGCACCAAAGACCTTGAATTTGAGTGACTGCATCGGCGAACAAAGGGAACAATATGCTACCAGCAACGCAGCCCCCCAGCTTTAAGGAACTGGATGTGCGAGCTACTCCTGCAGCCAGTTCACCCCGGCGTTCACCGGCGAAGACCGCCCCGAGGAAGGCCGGCGCTCAAGTCGGCTCGCGTGCCCGGTCTGCCCGCGGGGCACCCCGCCCACGCCGCTGGCTCACCTGGGCCCGACAGGCTTGGGCCGAGATGGGACTCGAGCCCTTCCTCCCCCGCCTTTCTTCCTCGTCGTCACTCGAAGACGCGAGAGCACAGAAACACAAACTGCTTACGCTCCGCGCGGATCTCTCCGACCCGCACTGGGGCCCCCCCTGGCGGCGCCCCCTCGCGCCAGGGCGGGGGGGGGCCCTGCGCGGCTCCCGGACATCTGCGCGGAGCACCACAAGTGGATGCTCGTGCCGCTGTTTCGTCTTCTGCCCGGCTCCTCCATCGGCTGGGGCAACCTCCTGCTCCTCCTCCTCCCCGTCGCCCCTCCTCCTCCTCCTCCTCCTGCTCCTCCTCCTCCTCCTGCTCCTCCTCCTCCTCCTCCTGCTCCTCCTGCTCCTCCTCAAGCTCTATGCCGGTGCTTGGCCCGGCAGCTCGTCTGCATGCTGTTGCGGTCCAGTGCCGGACAGGGCCTCTTCTCCGAAGCAGGAAGGCGGCCGCGGCGAGAGAGCCACTGGCAGCTGACGAGGCTTCGAGCACTGCTCAGAGCAGGAATCCCAACAATCCCCCCCCCCTCGGGGTGCCCAGATCCGCCGCCAGAATGTAGCCATATCCGCCTCTCAGCGGTGGACGTGGGTATTCGCCCGCCCGCGCGGGTGGGCAGATATCCGCATCCACCGCTCCCCGAGTCCCTGAGACACGTCCCCGCGGCAATGGATCTGGGCATATCCTGGCGTCGCACCAGGACGCTGCCCCCGCACGCGCCCTCTCTCGGTCGTTCCGCCGAGGACTACTGCGGCGGCTGGGTCTGCTTCTGGATCTCCCTGATGGCCATCGGGTGCGTTACCGGCGTCATCAGCGACCTGGCCAGCCTGCTGGGTTGCGTCGTCGACATGCCAGACGAGGCCGCAGGGTGGCGCGCAATGAGCGTAGCGAGACGCGCACCAAGGAAGGTTGGCAGGGAAAGATGCAAATGGCATGGCCCCTACGCTCAACCCTCGTCCCGAAGAAGGTACGCACTCTTACTACCCCCTCTTTCTCGCGGGGGCAAGGGGGGGAGGAGGAGGAGGAGGACGAGGAGGAGGAGGAGGAGAACCCAGACGCCCAACGTAGTGATTGTCCACGACATGGTCCCTGTATCTCCCGACCTCATCCCCGCGACCAGCTTTCCGTCGCGGTTTGTGTCTGATGGTTCCTTTGCCCGGAAATTGGCCCCAGATGCCGATATTGCGAACGCATATGCGTTTGTCGCGATCCTTTCGCGATGTCTGGACGTTTGGGAAGAATGGCGCGAGACAGCTTTCTGAAAAGCGAGCCAGGGAACGACATCATGGCCTTGGCTGCCTCGGCCAGCGGGGTCCCAGCACGGCGGCGCGGGTCCATGCTCCCGCGGCCGCGATCGCTCCCGACCTGCCCGAAGTGCCGAAGAGGAGAGAGAAGGATGGCCCCCGGACCTCCAGGCGGCGCGACAGAAAAATTGCGGGTGCTGGCGGTTCTGAGTGTTCTGCTTCTTGTGGCCGCTCTGGGGCCTTGAGGAGGTCAAAAACCGATCGTCCCGTTGTACCTGGAGGCCTACCATTGTTTGTTGTGGGTCGAACAACATATTGTTGTACTACCAACGACGATGTCTTCATAAGATGGAATCGACGTATCAGAACAGGAACGTGTCAATCGAACATGCTAAAGTAATGTTATACACAAGCTACAGCGCGTCTTCATTCCCAAAACAGTGCTTGCAGTTTAGGGGTTCCTATGTCTCTTCAAGGGAACTGGTCCTCAATGGCGGTCTGGCGGGTGTGTGGCCGCCGTCGCCGCCCTGTCGCCGCCTCGTCGCCGCGTGACGTGTGGGCCCGAATGGCGGTCTGGCGGCTATGCCGCCGCCTCGCAAGCCCCTCCTTTCTAGAAGTAATGTTCGTGTCTGCCCCCTTCCCCCCCGGACTTAAACGCGTCACTGCTTTCGCATTGCATGTTGTCGATGGTTCTGCGTACGTACGTGCCCACACATCATCAGAATCCATACCATCTCACCCAATCGCTTATCGACCTCCCTCATCTTCGGCAACATCTATTCTTCGCGCGCGCTCTCTCATCACAGAGTACAGAATTTCAGGCATCCCTGGCAACACATGTGACGATGTGCGCACGCAGGCGTCGTTTCGCGCGCATGCGAAAACATCGTTCAAAACCGTGAGGTTCGCAAGGATGTCAATATCGAGTGCCCCGAAAACAAATTTGAAACAAATGGTCCCGCAACAGGAATGTTCAACAAACATGCCGTCGCGCTCATGCAAACGCTTCAATTTGCAATCGTTTTTTTTTTGTTTTTCAATGTTTTCCTCCGGTGCGACCACATGGGCCTCTCGCGCGCGCATGTCGAATTCATTCAAACACCCTTAAGCACATATTGGGGGGGGGCATGGATCCTGCCCAATAATACGATTCGGGTCACTCGCGCCAATCGGCCGCGCGCGCGTGTCGAAATCTTTCCAAAACCTTCATCGCTGACACGTGGACACCATCATCGCCATCGGCGTGATTAGCATCGGCACCGTCATGGGCCCTGCCGTCGTCATCGCCGCCGTCGTCACCAGCATCGCTACTATCATCATCGTGTTTGCCGTCGTCGAAATCGTCATGATACCGGCCCCGCCCGAATCACCGACCCGCGCTGAAGTGACCGCGCGCCAGCGCGGCCTGCGAGACGCGCTGGGCAGCCTCCAGCGGTCAGCGCCGCGTCGATCGCGCCAGGCTAATTGGACGCCCTGCGCGCGAGCCTGCGCGCGCAAGCGCGGCCGCAGCGATGCACCAGCCAGCGCCAAGCAGTCATCGCAATCGCCGCCGCATGGGTTTTGCAAACCAAGTGGCGGGCTCGCGCGAGCAGTAGAGTTGACAACTCATGGCGAACAAAAGTAACTGCACCACATAGACAACACCACATTAGTTGCCCGTCATAGTTGCGCACCATACATTGTACCACAAAGACCGCAACACAGAATGCACAACATAGATTGTATTTAGTCGTTGGAAACCGTCGACTCTCCTCTCTAAGATAATAATCGGATTCCCCCCCTTTCTCCCCCCCGGGTTTAACCGCTCCCCTTTTCGTATTGCAATTCGCAAGTGATTCTGCCCCATCGCCCATCCTTCATATGAGCTCATATCATCCCAGCCAGGCCGGTGTCGACACTCCCCCTCATTTCCGGCAAAATAATTATGCGCGCACGCCCGTTCATCAAACATCACCAGTTTGCAAGCATTTTTCGCCAAAGAATTCGACGAAGTGCGCGAGCGCGTCGTCGTGCGAGTGTGCCGAAAATTTTCAGCAACTTCAGATTCCGTAAGGAATTCAAAGTCTAGTATCCCGGACACAAACAATAACACATGGTTTCGCCACGCGGATGTTCAACAAAAAAGGTGGCGCTCGCTCTCTTGCAGATTCTTTACAAAACCATCGGCTCTGGATCACTTCATATCATGCTACCACACGGGCCTTTCTCGCGCGCATTTCGAAATCGCTCGAACGCCCTTGCGTGCGTGCCGTCGCAAGAATCCTTTGCAACAAATAGGACGAAATGCGCGCGCGCGTCGTCGCGCGCGCGTGCCGAAACCCTCTGAGAACCTTTCGGTGCCCTACGGACTTCGAAATCGAGTGTCCGACAACATATAAACACACATGGCTTTGCAACATCAGTTTTCGAAAAAGTTTTCCCTCGCGCCCCCGCGAGTTCTTCAGAAAGCCATCCTTCTTTGTTTTTCATGTTTCAAGAAAAACTAGGTTGATTGCACTCGGCCAAAGGATCCCCTCGCGCCGTACGTCGAAATCATTCGAACGCCCTTGCGCACGTGCTGGGGGGGGAGCGGGTCACGATCCGTATTGAATAATACCGCGCGGGCGACGCTCGCACGTCGGCCGCGCGCGCGTGTCGGATTCCCTCCAAAACCTCCATCATCCATTACCGACGCGAGGGCGACGACGTCGTCGCCGGCATCATCGGCATCGGCGTCGTCGCTGGCCGCGCCGTCGTCGTTGTCATCGTCGTCGCCAGCAGCGCTACCACCATAGCCGCGTCTACTGTTGTCGACGTTGCCAGGATACCGCGCCCGCCAAAGTCGCCGACTCGCACAGACGTGCCCGGTGGGAAATGCCCGGCGGTCGGCGGCGCCGAACTATTTGGCCGCTGCGCGCGCAAGCGCGCGCAGGCTTGCGCGGCTGCAGAGATGCGCCAGCCAACTCCGAGCACTCATCGCGATCGCCACCGCGTGGGTTGTGCGTTCCAAGTCGCGAGTGAATGGGTGGGATGATTGCCCGAGCAGTTGAGTGGGCAATTCTTCGCGAACAGCATTTAAATGCACCGCGTACGTTAGTCAAAATCGATTGCACCACCTATCTTGCACATCGCACGTTGCACCGCGTAGATTTCGCCGCGCAGACGGCGCCGCATATTGCTCCGCGTGGGTTCTCATTTTTAACAGACTATCAGGATTCCCCTTCCTTCCTTCCTTCCTTCCTTCCTTCCTTCCTTCCTTCCCCGCGCTTCGCATTGCAATTTACGCATGATTCTGCCCCATCGTCCGTCCTACATGTGAGCTCATATCATCCCAGCGAGGCCGGTATCGACACCCCCCCTTGCCCTCTGGAAAAAATATGCGCGCGCATTCGTCGATCGAAAAACATCAGTGTTCAAGAGTTCTTTGCCAACGTGGGGGCGAAGTGCACGCGAGCGCGTCGTTGCGCGCGCGTGCCGAAGCTTGCCCAACACGTAAGAGACAGTTTCTTTATTGCTTGGGGCATGTCGGGCGTCATGGCCGCCGCTCCACCCCCCCTATGACGTAACGCTCCCCCCCCCGTGTGCTCCGGGCACTGCCGCCGTGCGCATTGGGATCCGCTTAGGTGTCCGCATACGAATCCGCATAGGAGTGTGGTCCGCAGTCGTCGTCGTCGTCGTCGTCGTCGTCGTCGTCGTCGTCGTCGTCGTCGTCGTTGTCGCCGTCGTCGTCGTCGTCGTCGTCGTCGTCGTCGTCGTCGTCGTCGTCGCCCGTGGCTTGTCGCTTGTCGCCCATGGTCGTCGTGCGCGGGGACGCTGCTAAAGCCTGTTTTTTACTCCGGGCCGATGACGGCAATCATCTAGGGGGGGGAAGGGGTCGATGACGTCACGTTTCGCGCCGGCGGCGTGTGGGAATGCCTAGGAATGACGGAGAACAGGTAGCGCCAGCATGTAGGTGGCAATTTGCCCCACAACGCTTGTGTACACCACAGTGCCTGCGTGCACCACAGCGCCTGTGTACACCATGCCGCTTATGTACACCACAGCAAGCGCGTGCAACAACACAGCGTCAGTGTTGTGCCACCGTGCCTGGGGTCACAACAGCTCTTGTGCACACCACAGCGCTTGCGTACACCACATCAGCCGTGTGCAACACAGCACCAGTGTACACGACAATGCTTGCGTACATTGCAGTGCGTGTGTGCTCCACGGCGCCTGTGTGCACCACAGCAACCGTGTGCAACACAGCACCAGTGTATACATAATGTTCGGTCAAATCCTTATGACAAAATGGAACGCTTGTGGATTCCACAGAAAACAGTGTATAATAATCATTCTGGACAACGGAGCGTCGCTGGAATCTACGACTCCTCCCGAGCCCGCCCGCATCACCCTAATTCTTCCCATCTGCGTCCATGAGGCTCCAGGTAGATTGGCCGTCCGAAAACCAAGTGGACCGATTCAATAGACCATTCTGCGGTGCGAGCTAAGATGCGCACGCGCGCTGTAGCGGCAACCCGCACGACAGGGGGTAAAGAGGAGGAGGGGGAGGAGGAGGAGGAAGAGGAGGAGGAGGAGGAAGAGGAGGAAAAGGAGGAGGAGGAAAAGGAGGAGGAGTACGAGGAGGGGAGGAGGTCGTGGAGGTGGAGGAGGAGGGAGGAGGGAATAACATCGCATTCGATTATCCGCACTTTCCTGGCGTGGCGTCTAGTTGTCCGAACAGATCCTCACGTACATGCTCCTTCTACCTGTCCTATGCACGCAAGCATTGTGGTGTACACCAGCGCTGCGTTGCACGCGGATGTAATGATGTAGACACGCGCTGCGACGTGCACAGGCGCTGCGGTGCACGCAAGCACTGTGGTGTACACAGGCGCTGCGTTGCACATGGTAGCTGCGGTGTACACATGTACGCTGGCGCTGGGACGTACGCAAGCATTGTGGTGTACACAGGCGCTGCGGTGCACACGGTTGTTGCGGTGTACGCAGGCGCTGTGGTACACACGCTCGCGCTGTGTTGCACGCGAGCGCTGTGGCGTACACAGGCTCAGTGGGGCACATCGCCACGTACATGCTGCTCGCGTCGTCGTTGTCGTCGTCGTCCCTCGTCCCTCGTCGTTCGTCGCTCGTCGCGTCGCGCGCGCGGGCGCGGCTGCGGTGCCAGAGCCACACGGCGGGGGGGGCGTCACGTCATACCCCCCCCTCGCCCCCCCCCCAACCCCCCATGACGCCCATCATCGCCGAACATGAAGGAACGCTCTCAAAGGGTTTCAAAATCGAGCGCAACGAGAATCTTCAGGCAAGCTGGCGCTCGCGCTCTTGCGGATTTTTCTGGAAACCACCTGTTCTTGAACGTGGTCATAACGTGCTACCGAACCGGCCTCTCGCGCGCGCGCGTCGAAATCGTTCGCGCGCGCCCGCGCGCATTCTGCCGTGAGAACCCCTTACGACGAATGGAGCACGAGCGTGCCGACACCCTTCAAAAGCATTCAGCTTTGCGAGGATTTCAAAATCGAGCGCCCCGAGAACGCGTGAACGCACATGGTTTCGCAGCGAGTTGTCTAAAAAAAGCTGGCCCTCGCGCTCTTGCAGATTCTTGAGAAGACAATGGGTTCGTCCACGCTGCTACCCAGCGGGTATCTCGCGCCGCATGCCGAACTCGCCCGAACGCCCTTGCGCGCGTGCTGGGGGGTGGGTGGGGGGGGGGCCGCGGTCCGCGTCGAATGATTTCACGCGGGCCACTCGCGCGCGTCGAACCTTTCCAAGACGAGTAGTCATCATTATCGGCGGGCGTGGTCAATGTCGGCGTCGCCATTGGCCATTGCGTCGTCATTGCCGCCATCGTCGCCATCGCTGCCACGCTCATCGTCGTGCCCACCATTGCCGGCGTCGGCGTGATGCCGCGCCTGCCCAATTCACCGACGCGCGCTGAGGTGCCCGCTGCGAAATGCCAGGCGGTCAGCGCCACCGCGGCCGCGTCGGTCGCGCCGCGCTAGCTGGCCGCCGCGCGCGCGCGGGCTAGCGCGGCCGCAGAAATGCGCCAGCCAGCGCCAAGCACTCATCGCGATCGCCGCCGAATGGGTTTTTTCAAGCTCGGTTGCAGATGGGTGGGCGGGGCGTTTGCAAGAGCGTAGAACTTGCCAAAACCATTGAACAGATCAACTCTGCTGCCTAAAAAAGAGAATTGGGGTCTACCCCCCCACCCCCCTGGGGTTCATGGCGCCCCCAGTTCGTATTCAAATTTTCATATGAGTCCTCGATGCGAGTTCATATCATCATAGCAAAACTGGCATCACCCCCTTCATCCTCCACAAAAAACTATCATGCGCGCGCGCTCGTTGACCACCAATCTGATTTGTCAGGAATCACTGGCGAAAAATGGGGGAGCGCGCGCGCGTCGGCGCGCGCGCGCCGCAATCTTTGAAATCATTTGAGGTTTCGCCCGCATTTCAAAATTGAGCGCCGAAGCAACATGTGAACACATATGGCTTCGCAGCCGGGGTTTTCAAAAAGAGCTTGCGCTCGCGCTCTTGCGAATTCTTAAGAACACCATCGGTTTTCTGCGAGTTTCATAACAGCCAAACGGGCTTCGCGCGCGCGTGCTGTCGCGATAATCCTGTGCAACAAATGAAACGAAGTGCGCGCGCGCGCGTCGTCGCGCGCGCGTGCCGGAATCCTTCAAAAACCTCCGGCTTCGCACGGATTTCAACACCGGGCCCCCCGACGCCACATGAGAACATCTGGTTTCGCAACGACAGTTTTCAAACAACAAGCTTGCGCCCGCGATCTTGCGAATCCTGCAAAAAGCCATGCGTCTTGCAACGTGTCCATGGCTTTTTGCCAGACGCAGACGGGCCTCTCGCGCCGCATGCCGGAATCATTCGGGCGCCCTTGCGCGCGTGCTGGGGGGCGGGGGGGGGGGGCGCGATCCGCGCCAGATAATGCCTCGCGCGTCGGCCACGCGCGCGCGCGTCGAACTCCCTGCAGAAGCTTCATCGCCAACGCGAGGGCGCCATCGTCGTCGTCGGCGTGATCAGCTTTGGCGCCGTCATTGGCCGCGCCGTTCTCGTTGTCGGCATCGTCGCCAGCATCGCTACTATCATCGTCGCCTCTACCGTGATCGACGTTGCCATGGTGCCGCGCCCGCCCAAGTCGCCGACTCGCGCTGAAGTGCCCGCTGGGATGCGCCCGGCGGTCAGCGCCACCGCGGTCGCGTCGGTCGCGCCAAACTTGCTGGCCGCCGCGCGCGCGCGTGCTCGGTCTTGCGCGGCCGCAGAAATGCGACGGCCAACGCCAGGCGCTCATTGCAATCGCCTCCGCAGGGTTTTGCGAACCAAGTTGCGGGTGGACGGGTGGGGCGATTGCGCGGGCAGCGGTGTTGACGAGTTCGAGTTGGGCATCGGTGAGTTGCGCCGCGTAGATTCTCCTTTCTACAAAGACTGATAAATTCTCCCCCCCCCCAGACTTATCGGCCCCCCCGCGCGTGCTGTAAATTACATATGATTCTGACCACATGTCCATCCTAAATATGAATT
This sequence comes from Prorocentrum cordatum, assembly GCA_963575745.1. Classification (NCBI taxonomy): domain Eukaryota; class Dinophyceae; order Prorocentrales; family Prorocentraceae; genus Prorocentrum; species Prorocentrum cordatum. The sequence continues at coordinate 25,186 of CAUYUJ010007130.1, forward strand.
CATACCATCCCAGCCAAGCCGGGTTCCCCCCCCCTGCGGTTCCTTTGTAACAAAAAAAAAACATTATGCGGTGACATGTTTTGTTCTAACATAGCACTTTTTCATGAATCCCTTGCAACAAATGGGACGAAGTGCACACGCGCTCGTCGTGGCGCGCGCATGCCGAAATCCTTCAAAAACCTTCGGTTCCGGAGAGATTTCAAAATTGAATTTCCAAAAAACATATAAAAACATATGGTTTCGCAACACTGATTCAAAACAAACTTACGCGCGAGCTCTTGCGAAATCTTTAGAAATCCATAGGTTTTCCAAGATTTTCACAAAATGCTACCAAACGGGCTTCGCGCGCGCATGTCGAAATCTGTCGAACGCTCTTGCGCGTGTGCCGTCGCGAGAATCCTCTGCAAAAAATGGGACGAAGTGCAGACGCGCGCGTCGTCGCGGGCGTATGCCGAAATCCTTCAAAAACCTGCGGTTTCGGAAGAATGTCGAAATCGTGCGTCCGAAAAACCTACAAAAACACAAGGTTTCGCAACACGGGTTTTCAACAAAATTGTGCGCGCGCGCTCTTGCGTCGTCGTCGTCGTCGTCCTCCCTCCTCCCTCGTCGTCGTCGTCGTCGTCGTCGCCGTCGTCGTCTTCTGTCTTTCCTCGTCGTCTTTGGCGTCGTCGTCGTCGTTTCCGTCGTCGTTGTCGCCGTGGTCGTCCTTCCTCCTCGTTGTCTTCGTAGGCGTCTTGTCGTTGTCCCTCCTATTTCGTCGCCGTCGTCGTCGTCGTCGTCGTCGTCGTGGTCTTCACTCCTCCCTCGTCGTTATCCTCCTCCCTCGTCGTCGTCGTCCGTCGTCGGCGTCTCGTCGTCGTCCCTCCTATTTCGTCGCCGTCGTCGTCGTCTTCGTCGTCGTTGTCATCGTCGTCGTCTTCCCTCCTCCCTCGTCGTTGTCGTCGTCGGCGTCGCCGTCCTTCCTCCTTCTTCGTCGTTGGCGTCGTCGCCGTCTTCCCTCCTCCATCGTCGTTGTCGTCGTTGTCGCCGTCGTCGTTTTTTCTCCTCCCTCGTCGTCGTCTCCGTTGGCGACGTCGTCGTCGTCTTCGTCGTCGTCGTCGGCGTCGTTGTCGTCGTCGTCGGTGTCGTCGTCGTCGTTGTCGTCGTCGAAAACATTGGAGACGTCGTCGGTGTCGTCGCAGTCGCTGTCGGCGGCGCCGTCGTCGTCGATGTCGCTGTCGTCGTCGGCATCGGTGTCGTGGCCAAGTGCCACGCAGTACCTACCGTCACGGTCTTGTCTGAAGATGTCTTGCGACCAAGTTGCGGGTGGGAGGGTGGGATGTTTGCACGAGCAGTGGAGAGGACAGCTTCAAGACAGTCGAAGTGGATTGCACCGCGTATATTTCATCACGCGCATTGTACCACATTTCTCCGCATAGGTTCTCCAAGCAAGGAATGAAGATCTATCGCCCCTCTGCGGGCGGAAGTGCCCGCCCGCCTTTTCCGCCGTGTAATTTACATAATAACGGCGCACCGGGTCCGGGGGCCCGGGGCCGGGACCTCGACCACAAATGTGGGCCCCGGGGGGCCCGGAGGCTCGTCGGGGCTTGCCGGAGGCCTCCCCGGTCAGACAAGACGGACCCAGAAGCGCCCAAGACGGCCCAAGAAACTTCCAAGAGGCCTCCAAGAGGGCTCCGAGATGCTGAAGATGGCCTCCAGATGTCCAAGGACGCCCCCAAGAGGCCCCAAGAAGCCTCCAACATGCGTCCCAAGAGGGCCCCTAGACGCAAAAATTGCCCATTCCCTTCGTAAAACGTACATTTTCAACAAAGTTGTCTTTTGGGCTTTCCGACGTTACAGGACGGCCCAAGAGGCGCCCAAGACCGCCCCAAGACGGCCCAAGAAGCTTCCAAGAGGGCCCCAGGACAGCCCAAGAGGGCCCCAAGACGGCCCAAGAGGCGCCCAAGATGGCCCAAGAGGGCCCCAAGACGGGCCCAAGAGGGGGCCCAGAGGGGGACCACGAACCGCAAGCTCGAGCCTTCCGCCCCAAGAGGCCGCCAGGAGGCCCCCAGGAGGCCCCTCAAGAGGCCCCAGGAGACCCCCAAGAGGCCCAAAGGAGGCCCCGAGAAGCCCCAAATCGGCCCCCACAATGCTTCGAACCTGCTTCCAGGAGGCCCCCGACAGGTTCAGAGGCTCCCAAGAAGCTACGTCAAACTCCCAGCGAGCGGCCGGACGAGGCCCCCCAAAAAATCCCAAGAGGGTTCCAGTATTTGTATCCTTCAGCGCTCTCTGGCCTTCTTCCCCCTGCCCCCTTCCCTGCGACTTTCGTTGACTCAAGCTCGCCTCCTCTCCATTTCCTCTCTCTGCCTCTCTCTCTCTCTCTGTCTTCTTCTCTCTCTCTCTCTCCATCTCTCTCTCTCTCTCTCTCCTTCGCTCTCTGTCTGTCTGTCTCTCTCTCTCTCTCTCTTTCTCTCTTTCTCTTTCTTCCTTTCAGATTCCGTGTCCTTGCGACCTTCTGCAGTCCCCGACGTCGCCACGGCTGGATCCGCTCGAGCGTGTCTTGTGATGTGCGGCGGTGCGAAGCCCGTCCCACTGATCAAGGCACAGGTACGAAATGATGGGTCCATCATTTCTTGCCTTCCCATGTGCGTTTTCCCTATCGATTCCTGGGCCCGAGGTCGCAAAAATTACGACGTCGGAGGTCTGGGGAGGTGGGAAGCACGACCTGGACCTCCGACGTCTTGGAAAAATCACGACGGCGGTTTCGGTCAATTTTCGGCCTCCGGGGTCCCTCGCAGGGTCCCGGGACCTTCAGAAAACGACTCAGGATGAAAAAACAAACATCCCCAGGAAGTCGTCGAGAGGTCCAGGGGCCGCGCACAGAAAGCATCACAACATCGGACGTCCAGAGAGGAGGTAGGAACACGAGGAGGAGGGAGCCCAGACCTCCTGGCGACGCAACACCAAAGACAACAAAAGCTTCCCCGCGACTTCCCCCAGAGACTCTAACTACAGAAACTCCTTTCGTATTTCGGCCAGAAGCATCCAGAAACGATGTACATTAGCCCTGGCGGGGGGAATGATGGCGATGGTGATGTTCATGATGACGACGGTGACGATCCTAGCTAGAACCTAAGCGCGCGCGAAGCGCGCGCGCGCGTGGTTCTAGTTTACATATGTTCCTGCTCCATCGCCCGTTTTGAATTTGAATTCGCATCGCCCCAGCAACGGGCATCGCCCCCCCCCCCCCCCGCCATCTTCAGTAATGCAGCCATGCGTGCTCATGCTACGCGCGCGCACTCGTATGTCACAAATCATTCCTTCTCGAGAATCCATATCAAAACGCGGGCGAAGCGCGCGCGCGTCGTCGCGCGCGCGCTCCCCGAAATCACTCAACAACAGTAGGTCGCGTGCGGATTTCAATATCGAGCCTCCCCAGAATATCTATTTTCGGGGCGAAGAGCCCAACAGTATGATATTGCGGTGCCGCATTGAGAATGCAGCTGTCGTTGGGGCTCCCTTTGGGGGCGCGAAACATGTCAGGGGCGTGCTGACATGGGGCGCGGCCGCCGCGCGAACCCCGCCGCTGGGCCTTCGGTGGAGCTCCCTATATGTCCACGAAGCGAGTGAAGGATGTGCCGAAATGGGGCGCGAGCGCCGTGCGAATCCTACCGCTGCGCTTTCGGTGGGCCCTCCTTGTGGTGCCGCGAAGCGCGCGGGTGCGCCGATGTGGGGCGGGGCCGCCATGTGGGCGCTGCCCCTGGGGCTCGAGGTGCATCCCGCCATTGGGCTGCGAAGCGTGTGAGGGGCGTGCCGAAATCAGGCGCGGCCGCCACTGAGTCCCCTCTGGGGCAACGAAGCGTTGTGCTGAATGGGAGAGACGCAGGGGAACACCGCCGCTAGGGCCGTCGGTGGAGCTCCCGATGGGGCCTCGAAGTGCTGTGCTTGCTGGGTGGTGGCGGTGGTGGTGGTGGTAGTGGTGGTGGTGGTGGTGGTGGGGAGGGGCGCATGCGAACGCCTCTGGCGGTGCTCCCTATGTGGCCACGAAGCGCTGTGCTGGGCGGGAAAGCGCATGCGAACGCCGCCGCTGGGGCCTTCGGTGGAGGTTCCTATGGGGCAGCGAAGCGTTGTGCTGGGTGTTGGAAACGCATGGGGACGCAGCCACGGGGGCCTTCGGTGGAGTTCCTCATGGGACACGAAGCGCTGTGCTGGGTGGGGGAGGCGCATGCGGACACTGCTGCTGGGGCCTTCGGAGGAGTTCCCTGTGGGGCCACCAATCGTTGTGCTGGGCGGGGGGGGGCGCATGCGAACCGCGCCACTGGGGCCTCTGTCTGGTGGTGCCCTCTATCGGGCCACGAGACGCGCGAGGGGCGTGCCGACATGGTTGGCTGGTGCGTGGAGCGGGGGCAAGGATGGGAGGAGGAAGGAGGGGAATGAGGAAGGAGGAGAGGAGAGGAGAGGAGAGGAGAGGAGAGGAGAGGAGGAGAGGAGAGGAGAGGAGAGGAGAGGAGAGGAGGAGACGCGGGGCGCTGTCTCCTCAAAACGAGGACCAAACACCACAGGATGGTTGGGAAACACCCGGTTTCGCAACATCAGTTTCCGAAATAAAGGTATGCTGGTGCGCGCTGGCTAATTCTTAAGAACAAATCGTTCTCCGCAGTTCCAGCACATTCGACCAAACGGGCGAATCGCGCGCGCGCGCGTGTCGAAGTCATTTGAAAGCTCTTGTGCGCGTGTTGCGGGGGGCAATCTCCCTCTGAGATATTATCCTGCGGGCCATTCGCGCGCGGCGGCTGCGCGCGCATGTCGATATTCGTATAGTTTTTTCAACACCGAACGAGGATACCATCATCGTCATCGGCGTGATCAGCATCGGCGCCGTCATGTGCCTTGCTGTCGCCATCGTCATCGTCATCGTCGCCACCATCATCGCTACTATCATCGTGTCCACCGTTGTTGACGTCGCCATGATACAGCGGCCGCTCAAGCCACCCACTCGCACAGAAATGCCCGCGCGCAAGTGCGGCGAGCGTGCGCGGGTTAGCGTAGCCGTAGCGATGCACCAGCCAGCAACAAGTTACCATCGCAATCGCCGCCGCATGGGTTTCGCAAGCCAAATTGCGGGTGGGTGGGTGGGATCAGTGCCTGAGCTTGGGAAGTGGCAAAAGTGGCACGGATGCTTTTCGCCGGGGTTGGATTTCGCCAGGCTTCGTTTCGCCCGGTTTCGTTTCGCCGGGCTTGCTTTCCCCGGGGTTGGCTTTCGCTGGGCTTCGTTTCGCCAGTGTTGGCTTTCGCCGGGGTTGGCTTTCGCCGTGGCTGGCTTTCGCCAGGGTTGGCTTTCGCCGGGGTTGGCTTTCGCCGGGGTAGCTTTCGCCGGGGTTGGCTTTCGCCGGGATTGGGCGCGGGCTCCAACGGGCGGGTCGGGTCAGGCGGGCAGACCCTAACAGGCAGGACGGGTCGGGTCGGGTCGGGCGGACCCTAACATGCGGGTCGGGTCGGGCGGGCGGGACATCAAAGCGTGAGGCGCGCTCGAGTGAGCACGCGTGATCCATAACGGGCGGGTCGGGTCGGGCGGGGCGGGTCGTGTCCGGTCGGGCGGACCGTAACGGGAGGGTGGGGTCGGGCAGGTGGGACACTAAATGCGGGGCGCACTCGAATGAGCATGCGCGAACCTTAATATGCGGGTCGGGTCGGGCATGCGGACCCTAACGGACGGGGCGGGTCAGGTTCGGTCGGGGTGACCCTGACGGGGGGGTCGTGTCGGGCGGGCGGGACACTAAAGTGTGGGGCACGCCCAAGCGAGCACGCGTGAGCCCTAACGGGCGGGTCTGGTCGGGCATGCGGACCCTAACGGACGGGACGGGTCGGGTCGGGTTGGGCGGACCTTAACGGGCGGGTCGGGTCGGGCAGCCGGGACACTAAAATGCGGGGCGCGCTGGAGCGAGCACGCGTGAACCCTAACGGGCGGGTCGTATCGTACGAGCGGACCTTAACGGGAGGGACGGATCGGGTCGGGTTGGGCGGACCCAAACGGGCGGATCGGGTCGGGTCGGGCGGGGCAGTAAAGTGTGGGGCGCGCCGAGCGAGCACGCCGGGTCGGGTCGGGCGGACCCTGACGGGCGGGTCGGGTCGGGCGGGCGAGGTACTAAAGCGTGAGGCGCGTTCGAGTGAGCACGCGTGAACCGTATCGGGCGGGTCGGGTCGGGCGGGCGGATCGGGTCGGGTTGGGCAAACCCTAACGGGCGGGTCGGGTCGGGCGGGTGGGACACTAAAGTGCGGGGCGCGCTCGAGTGAGGACGCGTGAGCCCTGACGGCGTGTCGGGTCGTGCGGGCGGACCCTAACAGGCAGGACGGATCGGGTCGGGTGGGGCAGACCCTAACAGGCGGGTCGGGTCGGGTGTGCGGGACTTTAAAGTGTGGTGCACGCCCAAGCAATGGTGGGTGGACTAAAAGTGTCTACACGTGGTTTTCCAAAATGTTGAATCATTAAACTACGTCGGGCCAACATGTATACGCACCTTCCCCTAAATTCAAAGTTGACGGGTTTAGGTGGTAGGCCAAAGGCCACGGACAAAATGTGGACATTTCAACTTTTGGTTTGAGGGGGAGGGGTGCGAAGCAAGGGCATTTCGCAGTTGTGGTTGTTACCATGTTGCATCGCCTTCCCGCCATGGTTGTGGACATTTTTGGTCCGGGCACCGGAGCACTCGCGAACCCTAACGGGCGTGTCGTGTCGGGCAGGCGGACCCCAACGGGCGGGACGGGTCGGGTCGGGCCGGGCGGACCCTGATGGGAGGGTAGGGTCGGACAGGTGGGACACTAAAGTGTGGGGAGCGCTCGAGTGAGCACGCTTGAATCCTAACGGGCGGCTCGGGTCGGGAGGGCGGATCCGTAGTAACGGGCGGGTCGGGTCGGGTCAGGTCGGGCTGAACCTAACGGGCGGCTCGGGTCGGGCGGGCGGGACATTAAGGTGTGGGGCACGCACGAGCGAGCACGCGTGAACCCTAATGGGCGGGTCGGGTCGGGCATGCAGACCCTAACGGACGGGACGGGTCGGGTCGGGCTGGGCGGACCCTAATAGGAGGGTCGAGTCGGGCAGGCGGGACTTTAAAGTGTGGGCCTCGCTCAAGTGAGCACGCGTGAACTCTAACGGGCGGGTCGGTTCGGGCGGGCAGACCTTCACGGGCGGGACGGGTCGGGTCGGGTCGGGCGGACCCTGACTGGCGGGTCGGGTCGGGCGGGCGGGACATGAAAGTGTGGGGCGCGCTCGAGTGAGCACGCGTCTGGCTTTGCCAGGGGGGCACGTAGCATTGACTGACCCTGGGCCTCACGGAGGTCTGAGCAAAGGCGGTACGCATGTGTAGGTCAGGCCGTCCGGGAAGAAGGCCGGGGGGTGTATTTCCAGTGTGCTGCGGGAACGCAACGGAGCTCCAGCTTGCCGGCCGCGCGCGCGGGCAAGAGGAGCCAGATGAGGCGAGGAGGCAAAGGAGCAGCAGCAGCAGCAGCATAAAAGGCCAGGAGCGGGAGGAGAGGAGGAAGAGAATGGCGAAACCGAACCCAGGCGAAAGCCATCCTGGGCGAAAGACCAACCCGCACAAAACCCCAACCGGGCGAAGCCAAACTGGGCGAAAGCCAACCTGGGCGGAAGCCAAACCGGGAACAGCTTATCCGGGCGAAAGCCAGCCTGGGCGAAAGCCAACCCGGGCGAAAGCCAACCCGGGCGAAAGCCAATTCGGGCTAAAGCCAACCCGTGCGAAAGCCAACCTGGGCGAAAGCTAACTCGGGCGAAAGGGAACCCGGGCAAAAACCAACCGGGCGAAAGCAAACCCGGGCGAAAGCCAACCCGAGCGAAAAACGCTTACTCCGGCAAAACATTGCCCCAAGTAGATCGCACTGCAGAGGTGGCAACACATGGATTGCACCACGTGTGTTGCTTTAGGAGCACATTGTTTGGGGCCCGCGCTGGCTGGCATGACATTGTTCGGCCGGTGAAAGAGCGGTGATGGAATGGGGCCGAGGGCTGCGAAGGCCCGCGCTGAAAATAACAAATCACGAGCTCGGAACTATGGGGTGGTTGTTGGGCCACTCATCGCCATCACCAGTTGCGGTGTGGCGACCTAGTGCCTTTAGACGTGCCGATGGAATTGTGCGTGGGCTCGGCTGCACGGCCCAGTCCGGGATTCCTCAATCTGATGAGGAGCTGGAGGAGGACGAGGCGGAGCAGCATCCACGGCACCTCTCAAAACCTGCGACGGTTTGTTTGCATTTCGCGACATTGGCCTTCCCGAAATTCTTGACGCTTCGCGTATCCCCACCAGCGCGCCTTTTGGCTGCGTTGGTGCGTACTCTGAAGCTGCGACGGTTCGCTGGCGCTGTCAGAGTCCCACCTCTCCCTACGGTATGCAGTCAGGCGACAGCTTGCGCGTCTCTCGGACGCTTCTGCTTGAGCATGGTTCAGACACCCTGGGACCCTATGGTACGCCATTCGCTGCGCCGAGGTTTGCAGACTCCCTACTGTCCAGATAGTCTACCCAAGCGGCGTACTGCGTGGCCATGGCCTCAGACACCTTGGGGTTATTCTCTTGCACAGGGTGTCTAGAGCTCCGACCACTTTATTTCGGCACCGCCCCCCCCCCCATCATAATCACCATCATCATCATCATCGTCCACATCATCATCATCATGCGCCCCCTCCGTCTCAGCGCCCTCCCGCGGCTCCAGCGCCCGCCCAGTGCCCCCTCCGCCCCGACCACTTTATTTCGGCACCGCACCCCCCCCCCGCTCCGCCCCCTCCCCCGCGCCGTCTCAGCGCCCCCCCGCGGCTCCAGCGCCCGCCCAGTGCCCCCTCCGCCTCGACCACTTTATTTCGGCACCGCACCCCCCCCCGCTCCGCCCCCTCCCCCGCGCCGTCTCAGCGCCCCCCCGCGGCTCCAGCGCCCGCCCAGTGCCTCCTCCGCCCCGACCACTTTATTTCGGCACCGCACCCCCCCTCCCCGCTCCGCCCCCTCCCCCGCGCCGTCTCAGCGCCCCCGCGCGGCTCCAGCGCCCGCCCAGTGCCCCCTCCGCCACGACCACTTTATTTCGGCACCGCACCCCCCCTCCCCGCTCCGCCCCCTCCCCCGCGCCGTCTCAGCGCCCCCGCGCGGCTCCAGCGCCCGCCCAGTGCCCCCTCCGCCCCGACCACTTTATTTCGGCACCGCACCCCCCCTCCCCGCTCCGCCCCCTCCCCCGCGCCGTCTCAGCGCCTCCCCCCCAGCCGGCTTTCCAGCGCCCGCGCCGGTGGCCCCTCCCCCCGACCACTTATTTCGGCACCGCACCCCCGCCCCGCTCCGCCCCCTCCCCCGCGCCCAGTCTCAGCGCACCGCGGCCCCAGCGCCCGCCCAGTGCCCCCTCCGCCCCGACCACTTTATTTCGGCACCGCCCCCCCCCCCCCTCCGCCCCCTCCCCCGCGCCGTCTCAGCGCCCCCCCGCGGCTCCAGCGCCCGCCCAGTGCCCCCTCCGCCCCGACCACTTTATTTCGGCACCGCACCCCTCCCCCTCCGCCCCCTCCCCCGCGCCGTCTCAGCGCCCCCCCGCGTCTAGCGCCCGCCCAGTGCCCCCTCCGCCCCGACCACTTTATTTCGGCACACGCACCCCCCTCCCTCCCCGCTTCGCCCTTCCCCGCGCCGTCTCAGCGCCCCCCCCCCCTGACTCCAGCGCCCAGTGCCTCCCTCCGCCCCGACCACTTTACACTTCGCCACCGCCCCCCCCCCTCACCCGCTCCCCCGCCCCCCCCGCGCCGTCCCTCAAGGGCCCCCCCGCGGCTCCAGCGCCCGCCCAGCGCCCCCTCCGCCTCGACCACTTTATTTCGGCACCGCACCCCCCCCCCGCTCCGCACCCTCCCCCGCGCCGTCTCAGCGCCCCCGCGCGGCTCCAGCGCCCGCCCAGTGCCCCCTCCGCCCCGACCACTTTATTTCGGCACCGCCCTCCCACACCCCCCTCCCCACCCGCTCCGCACCCTCCCCCGCGCCGTCTCAGCGCACCCGCGGCTCCAGCGCCCGCCCAGCGCCCCCTCCGCCCCGACCATTTTATTTCGGCCCGCACCCCCCCCATCCCCGCTCCGCTCCTCCCCCGCCCGTCTCACGCCCCAGCCCGCGGTTCCGCGCCCGCCCAGTGCCCCCTCCGCCCCGACCACTTTATTTCGGCACCGCCCCCCCCCCCCCCCCGTTCCGCCGCCTCCCGCCGCACCGTCCTGAGGAGCGCTCCCCCGCGGCTCGAGCGTCCGCCCAGTGCCCCTCGCGCCCCGACACCCCCCCCCATCCTCCTCCCCTCCCCCACAACGTCTCATCAGCGCCCCCCACGGCTCCAGCCCTCCTTGGACCCTGGAGGCCTCCCCTTGGAACCCTCTGTAGGCTTCTCGGGCGTCAGTTGGAGGCTTCCTGAGAACCCGTCAAAGGTCTTTGAAGCCATCTTGCGGGGGACGGCCCTTGGAGTCTCCTCGCGCTCGCCCTCTGGAGCCCCTCTTGCGGCCCTGTTTTGTTCACTCCTTCTGCGATGTCTGGCATCCTCTCCCCCCCCCTCCTCCTCCACATCCTCCTCCTCCCCCTTCCTTTTTGTGCAAGAGCCATGGCACACGTGCCACTTGTTTGCATCGCGCCATTTGGGCAGCGTAGTTACAGACTCCCTGGGTGCAGGTCCCTGGGCGTCAGGCACCCTGGGTTGCAGCACCCTTGCACCCGCCGCCCCGGCGCCGGCCGCGGCCCGCGCGCGCGTCCGGCCAATTAGTTTCGGCCGCAGCCCGACCGTTACTCGCCGCCGCTGGCGCTTCCGCCCGCGGCTGTAAAAAAAAAAGATATCCCCACCAGCCCATCCTACACCAGGCACTCGAACGAAGAGCGCCGATGATCGGCAGCTGTTCTTCTTCCCCTCTTCCTCCTTCTCCTCCGCCTTCTTCCTCCTCCTCCTCTCCTCCTCCCTCTCCTCCTCCTCTTCCTCCTCCTCCTCCTCCTCCTCCTCCTCCTCTTCCTCCGCCTCTTCCTCCTCCCTGGTGGCGTCTTGGAGGTATCTTCGAACGGTTTGGTGGGCTCTTGGGCCTTGCGGGCGGGCGGGCGGCTTTCCGCCCGCCCGCGCGCAGGGCCCAAGAGGAGAGTCCAAGACGTCTCTTGGAGCCATTTAGGAGGAGATCGATCAACGAAGGAGGGTCCCTCAACTTGGCTCGCCCCCCAGGAGCTCCAAACATCGTTCCCTGGGGTCCTTTTAGACGCCATCGGGGCGCTCTGGGGGGGCATCTTGGAGCAAATGTATCAAAGAAGAGCAGAGCTTTAATTAGCGTTGCCCCTCCAGACTGTCTAAAATCGCTTCCTGGACCCCTCTTGGATCGCTCTTGGAGCGCTCTTGGACGCTGTTGAGGCAGTATTGAGGCTCTCTTGGGCCCCTGTTGGGGCCCAGTTGGGACATCTTGGCGCCATCTTGAGGCCTCGGATGGGCTTCGGAAGCGAAAAAGTGAGAACACCAAAAACTTTGATTTTCCCTAGGGTTTTGAAGCATTTCGGCCTTTTGAGGGCACTCTAATGATGCTCTTGTGGGCACTTGGAACCATCTTGGAGCGGTCTTGGAACGTGTTGGAGCGTCTTCTGAACCATCTTCAGGCATCTTGCGCTATCTTGAGCCATCTTGGAGGCGATCTTGGGCTCTCTGAGGCCCTATTGGAGCCGTCCTGGGCCATCTTGGACGCTCTGACCGCTCCCCGCCCCTCCTGTCCAGGTCAGTGGGGAGGGGGTAGGGGGAGGGGTAAACCCCTCCCCGAAGGGGAAGAGGGAGGGGTGGAAGAGGAAACGCCCTAAACCACCGACGCCCAGAGGGCTGGTGGGATTCTTCGCCATATCCCCAGGCTAGCGTTTTTGCCACCAGTCGGTCTCTGATAACCCTTGGGCCAGTGAGCGGCCTCTGGAGGTCGAAGGCCTGGCAGCGCTATCGCACAGCGCCGGGTTGCGTCACTTCCAGGGGCGGCCCATTGCCAACGGGTTACTGCGCCATGCTCCATGCCCCCCCCCAAAACAAGGCAGGAGTTACATGTTGCAGCCAGGGTGCTGCCCTCGGGCCCTACTTTTCCGATCGAGATTATACTCCTGGAGGCCTGACGCGGCGCGCAATAGTTGTACCATGTAGTCCACACGTCCGCTCCGTACGGCATGGGTCCACGTTCGCGCGGCGATGCTCCGACATAGGTCGAGTTTCCTCAGAAGGTAGTACTCCCTTCCTGCCCCTAATCCGCTCAATCCCGCTTCATCCGGCTTCACAGCGAACTGAATCCTGCTTAGTCCAGCTCAATGGCCCCTTCTTCGGGCTTCATAGCCCTTCATCGTTGTGACGAAGACCTCCCAGGAACTTCCTCCTGAAATCCTCGCTGCTGGCCCTTCGGTCCTGATGGCGCGGGGAGGTGACTGCGATCACCCTCGTGGCGCTGGGCACCTCTTTGCCCGACCTCTTCGCCTCCAAGACCGCCGCGCTGAACGAGCCTTACGCGGACAGCGCGGGCCTGGCCCTGAAGGAGGAGGAGGAGGAGGAGAAGGAAGGCAGTGATGAAGAGACGAAGGAGGAGGAAGGAGCAGGAGGGATGATGATGCTGATGATGATGATGATGATGATGATGATGATGATGATGATGATGATGATGATGATGATGATGATGCTGATGCTGCTGCTGCTGCTGCTGCTGCTGCTGCTGATGATGATGATGATGATGATGATGGTGGTGGTGGTGATGATGATGAGGAGGATGATGATGAGGAGGATGAGGGGAGTGACGGAGGCGGAGGAGAGGCGGAGGAGGAGGAGAGGAGGGGGGAGGGAGCGGAGAGAAGGAGGAGGATGAAGAGAGAAGAAGAGGATGGTGCGAAGACGTGATGAAGATAAATTATGCTTAATGTTGATCAGAAAGGGGGAGGGAGGGGTGAGAGGAGGAGGAGGAGGAGGAGGACGAGGAGGACGAGGAGGCGAAGGAAGGCATAGATGAAGAGAAGAAGGAGGAGGGAGGAGCAGGAGCAGGAGCAGGAGCAGGAGCAGCAGGAGGAGGAGGAGGAGGAGGAGGCTCATCTGCACAGTGCGCAGCAACCCGTCCCATGCGGGGGTGCTGTGGACCATTCCTGCGCGGCACCACCAGCCCCTCGCTGCGGGGGCCGCTGGGAAAGAGCAGCAGAGCCGGCAGCAACTGCTTCCGCACAGCACACAGCTCGCAGCGGGGCTGCCAGGGGCCCGTCCGCGCGGCACTCCACCAGCTCACGTGCTGGGGGCGGGGCCCGCCGGGGGGGACCCCTCCCGCTGGGCATCGCTCAGCCGTGTGTTTTTCTCCCCGGCGAGAACCGTCGGGGAGCACTTTGTCGCAGGTCTAGAGGTTGACACCAACACCAAGATCGGCGGCGTGCCTCCACTGGGGGAAGAAGATCCTAATCTCGGTGATGGTGGTAATATTCTGGCTTCCAAGGTGACCGAACTATTACCACCAGCACCGGAATCCAGGATCCTCTTCCCCCTGTGGAGGCACCCCCCCCTGTGTTGGTGTTGGTGCCCATTTCCATGCCTCCAACTTTGGGTCCTCCCGCGGAAGCAGACAGCGCGCGACGCCGAGGCATGCGCGAGGAAAGCGGACGTCTCCGAGCGATGGCGGGCCCCCGCAGGGGCTCCAGGCCGGGCGCCCCCCGCGTCAGTGCCGGGCGCCGGCCCGCAGGCCGCGGGTCGGGGGTTCACAGAGGGAGGGTTATCCCAACGTGGGGCTCTGATCCTCCCTCCTCCTTCTCCTCCTCCTCCTCGTCCTCCTCCTCCTCCTCCTCCTCCTCCCATGGCCTCCTCCTGGGGAACGGGCCCAGTTGGGCGCTCCTGTTTAACTCAAGCAGTGGCGAAGCGTCGGGTCAGGGGTTGGTCTACAGGCCTACCAAACAATGTTCTCTAAGGACCTTTCAGTGGTCTGCACGAGATGTTCTTAGAACATTTCTGGCTGGTGCTGTCTTGTTTTGACGCGTCGGGCTTATGTTCTGAGAAGCATGTGTTTTTTTTGTTGAAAAGCACTTCTGCATTCTCGTGGTAGGCCTATAGGACTGCCAGGACGGTCGGTCCCTGTCCAAGGTTCATAGAGGGAGGGTTATCCCAAGGTGTGGCTGGGGAGCGGACCCAGCTGGATGCTCCTGTTTCACGCGTTTCCTTCCTCCAGAGGCCGTGCGGAGCGATTTTCCCTCCAACCCACCTTTGCCCCAACCTCACCTGGTGACCCCCCGATTCGGGGGCCACAGGGGGAGGGGGATGCGCGCAGGCTGAGCGCCCTGGGTGCCCTCCTGTGGGTTCTGGGGCTGGCGCCGCGTGGCCCGGCCTGGCGGGCGGTGCGAGCGCGGGCTTGCTCGAGGGCGGCGCTAAGAACGTTGGTCGACTACATGTGAGAGTGACCCTTCGCTGCAGTGACCTTGGGTGCGGGCTCACCGGGGTCCCCCCGATCGCTGAGCGCGAGGCCATAGTGGCTGCCTGCGTGCTTGGATTTGGCGACCTGGCGCCCCCTGAATCCGCGCATGAGAGGTCGGCCTTGCCTAAGGTCACTCTTGCGCGTAGCCCATTGAGGGCGGCGGGAAGGGAAAGAAACGGGGAAGGGGGAGGAAGGAGGAGAGGGATGTTCTTCTGGGTGCCTGGCCGTCTTCGGGCCCCGGCTTGCTTCCCATCAGTTGCGCGTGTTCGAAGGTGGAGGCGTGCCGAACGGCCGCATGAGGCCCGAGTCATGTTCCGAAACGTATGATGATGATGATGATGATGATGATGATGATGATGATGATGATGATGAGGAGGAGGAGGAGGAGGAGGAGGAGGAGGAGGAGGAGGAGGAACAGGAGGCGGAGGAGGAGGAGGAGGAGGAGGGACTCCGACGTTTTCCTTCTGGGGGTGTCTCGAGGTGTGCGGGGGACTTGTCGCCACTGCCAGGTCCGCCTCGGCAGCCCAGTCAGAGCGCGCTCCATCCGCCAGGAGAGGCTCTGCAGTCGACTCTCAGCCAGGAAGGGGCGCGTAGGAGGGGCGAAACGGAGGGAGGACGTGGCAGAGCCTCCGCACGTCGCGTGTCAACGCCAGCGCGCACCGGGAAACGTCAGGCGCGCTGAGAGCAGGCACTCTTGGCAACGCCTCGTCCTGTACGCGGCTAGGCTCGGATCCGAAGTAGGCCCGGGCCGTGGCCAGGGCGACTGCCGGACTGGGCCCACAGGTCTCAGCCCGGGCGTCTCGGTTCCCGGACCTCCAGGCGTCGCGAGCAAAACGCAACGGCCGTTGTGTGTTAGGGTTGAACATTATTTATTCTAAAGAATAATTATTGTTGGGCCCCCTGGTGCGCGCCCCCCCTGCGCCGCCTAGGCCGCAGCTACATTTTCATCATTTTCGTGAGGAAGCCTCAGAAAAGAGGGTGTGTACAGGATCCGGGTACGGTGCGAATCGCGCTTTGTTTTGTGTAACCGTTTTCCCCGTTGCAAAAAAACAAATAGAAAATGACAGAGAAAGTTTCTAATATAATCAATTTCAAGAATCCCCCTTTGCAACGAAAATAAGGGTAAAGTGTGGTGACATTCGATGTTCAGCGCGCGCAAGACGAAATTCCTTCCAAAAGCTACCTAAGTGTTCGCAGCAGATTTTAAAACATAAAAACATCAAAAAACCAATGGTTTTTCAACAAAAATTGTCAAAATCTCATCCCGCGCGCTCTTGCGGATTCGTAGGAAACCCAACACTTTTTTAACATTCCTGTCAAACGGGCTTTTGCGAGCAACTTTTTCGAACTTCTGCGACAACGGTTGCGCACCTGCCAGGGCCATCATCCCTGTCAAATAATACCATGCGGGACACATTCGTTTTTTCTTCGCGCGCGCACGCCGTCGTCGTCGGCCGCGGGCCCTGAATAGTAGCCACGGTCGTCCGCATGCCACGAAGTGAAGTGTCCGAGCGTCATAGGGCGGGAAGCTGGGTGTGGGTGGTGGCGAAGAGTCGTTTGGAAATTTGGTAGAGCTTGAACCGGCCCCCCCACAAAGTGGGGGTATTGCCCGCCTCCTATGGAAACCCTGGCACTGTAGAACGGAGTGTCCCCACGTGCTAGTAATTGTTGTTGTTGTTGTTGTTGTTGTTGTTGAACATTAATTATTCTAAAGAATAATTATTGTTGGGCCCCCTGGTGCGCGCCCCCCCTGCGCCGCCTAGGCCGCAGCTACATTTTCATCATTTTCGTGAGGAAGCCTCAGAAAAGAGGGTGTGTACAGGATCCGGTTGTTTTGTTGTAATCCGCTTTCCCTTGCAAAACAACAATAGAAAATGACATTTCTTGTTCTAATATAATCAAATTTCAAGAATCCCTTGCAAAAAATAAGGTAAAGTGGACATTCGCGCGCGCAAGACGAAATCCTTCCAAAACCTTAGTGTTCGCAACGATTTAAACATAAAAACATCAAAAAACCAATGGTTTTTCAACAAAAAATTGTCAAAATCTCATCCCGCGCGCTCTTGCGGATTCGTAGGAAACCCAACACTTTTTAAACATTTATGTCAAACGGGCTTTTGCGAGCAACTTTTTCGAACTTCTGCGACAACGGTTGCGCACCTGCCAGGGCCATCATCCCTGTCAAATAATACCATGCGGGACACATTCGTTTTTTCTTCGCGCGCGCACGCCGTCGTCGTCGTCCGCGGGGCCCTGAATAGTATCCACGGTCGTCCGCATGCCACGAAGTGAAGTGTCCGAACGTCATAGGGCGGGAAGCTGGGTGTGGGTGGTGGCGAAGAGTCGTTTGGAAACTTGGTAGAGCTTGAACCGGCCCCCCCACAAAGTGGGGGTATTGCCCGCCTCCTATGAAAACCCTGGCTGGCACTGGTGAGAACGGAGTGTCCCCAGTCTTAAATGATTGTTGTTGTTGTTGTTGTTGAACCCTCATTTCTGAAGAATAACTATTGTTGACCCCCCCCGTCCGGTGCACAATGTTTGTTTCGACCGAAGTGCCCTTCCCAGGGCTCGCACCTTGTCTTTAATCAGGGAAAGCGTTGCGGGTCAAACTGTGTCGTTGGCCCCCCGGTTTACAACAACAACGGCTCCCGCCTGAGACTCCCTTACGATTTAGCCAGGACCCACGCTCCCGCCCGAGACTTCCTCGCGTTTTATTCAGAAATCGCGCTCTCGCTTGGGACTTCCTTAGAATTTATGCTCCCGGCGCTCTGGAGTCGCGCTCTCGCTGGACATTTGCTTGCAATTTACTAAAGAATGGCGCCCTTGCATCGGAATTCCCTGCAATTTACTCCAGCGCCGCGCTCCCGACACCCAGGCACCCAGGAGTCGCGCTCACGCTTAGGACTCCCTCACAGATTACATAGGAATCGGGATCTCGCTGCCCTTCGTGGCACCGTTGCAGCCCTTCGTGGCCCCCTTGCTTTGTTTCGTGGCCCCGTTGCAGCCCTTCGTGGCCTCGTCGCTGCCCTTTGTGGCCCCGTTGCAGCCCCTCGTGGCCTCCTCGCTGCCTTTCGTGGCCCCGTTGCAGTCCTTTGTGGCCCCCTCGCTTTGTTTCGTGGCCCCGTTGCAGCCCTTCGTGGCCCCCTCGCTGCCCTTCGTGGCCCCGTCGCAGCCCTTCGTGGCCCCGTTGCAGCCATTCGTGGCCCCCTCGCTGCCCTTCGTGGCCCCATATATGTAGGCCCTTCGTGTCCCCCGCTCGTTCGCGCCCGTGGTGGCCCCATATGCATCTGTCCTACGTGGCCCAGTTGCTACCCTCAGTGGCCCCATCGTTGCCTGCTGTGGCCCCGCATTATCTACCCTTCGTGGCCCCCGCTCGTTCGCGCTCTTCGTGGCCCCATACGCATTCCCTTCGTGTCTCCGCTGTTGCCCTTCGTGGCCTACTTCGTGTCCTTGTGGCCCTGCTGTCGTTCTCTTTCGCTCTCGCTTTCGCTCGTCGTCGTCGTCGCCGTCGTCGTCGTCGTCGCCGCCGTCGTCGTCGACGTCGTCGTCGTCGTGGTCGGTCCCCTGTCCGCCCCTCTTGGGGTCGGGTCGACGGTCCGCGGCCGCCCCGCCGATCAGCGCTGCCGCTGGCCAGGCCGACGGTCCGCGGCCGCCCCGCCGCATGCTGGGGCCCGGCCTGCAGGAAAGAATGGTGTACCCCCCAAAAGGGGGTCGATCGAATACGAAGAGGGCGGGTATCGAGGGTTTGGGAAATAGGCGTTATTGGACACTCGAGCAGATAAGGGCGAACAGTCTTAACATGATTGTTGGTGTTGTTTTTGGTGGTGCTGGTGTTGTTGTTGTTGGTGTTGGTGCTGGTGTTGTTGTTGGTGGTGGTGTTGAACTCTCACCGTTGAAGAATAATTGTCGTTGATCGCCCCTCTCCAGTGGTCATTGTGCTTTTTACGTGCTTCCTCCAGAGCTCGCACCCGTTTATTCTATCAGGGAAGGTCACGGGGAAACTGTGTTGCTGGCCCCCAGATTATACCAACACCGACTCCCACTTGAAACTTCCTAGCAATTTAGCTAGGACTGCCGCTCCCACCTGAGCCTTCCTCGCATGTTACTCAGGAATCGCGCTCTCGCTTGGGACTTCCTTGCAGTTTATTAAGGGATCGCTCTCTCGGCGCTCAGGCGTCGCGCTCTCGCTGGAAACTCGCTTGCGAGTTACTAAAGAATCGCGCTCTTGCGTTGGACTTTCCCGCGATTTACTCAAACGCCGCGTTCCCGACACCCAGGCACCCAGGAGTCGCGCTCACGCTTAGGACTCCGCCACAAGTTGGCCCCCGTTTCAGCCCTTCGTGGCCCCCTCGCTGCTCTTCGTGGCCCCGTTGCAGCCCTTCGTGGCCCCCTCGCTGCCCGTTGTGGTCCCGTTGCAGCCTTTCGTGGCCCCTCGCTGCCCTTCGTGGCCCCGTTGCAGCCCTTCGTGGCGCCTTCGCTGCCATTCGTGGCCCCCTCGCTGCCCGTTGTGGCCCCGTTGCAGCCCTTCGTGGCCTCTTCGCTGCCCGTTGTGACCCCATAGATGTATGCCCTTCGTGGCCCTCGCTTGTTCGCGCCCGTCGTGGCCCAATATGCATGCCATTCGTGGTCCCGCTGTCGCCCTTCGTGGCCCCCTCGCTGCCCTTCGTGGCCCGTTGCTGCCTCATTGGCCCCTCCCTTGGCCTCTGCGGCCCAATATACGTGTGCCCTTCGTGACCCCCGCTCGTTCGCGCCCGTCGTCGCCCCAGGTGCATGCCCTTCGTGGCCCCGCTGCCGCCCTATGTGGCCCCCTCGCTGCCCTACGTGGCCCCGTTGTTACTCTCAATGGCCCCGTCGTTGCCCTTTGTGGCCCCGCATTATCTGCCCTTCGTGGCCCCCGCTCGTTCGAGCCCTTTTGGTCCTAGTCTCATACGCATACCCTTCGTGGCCTCGCTGTCGCCCTTCGTGGCACTCTTCCTGCCCTTCGTGGTCCCGCTGTCGCTCTATCGCTCTCGCTCTCGCTCTCTCGCTCTCGCTTTCGCTCGTCGTCGTCGTCGTCGCCGCCGCCGCCGCCGCCGCCGCCGCCGGCGTCGTCGTCGTCGTCGTCGTGGTCGGTCACCTGTCCGTCCCTCTTGGGGTCGGGTTGCCGCCGATCAGCGTAGCCGCTGGCCAGGCCGAGGGTCCGCGGCCGCCCCGCCGCTTGCCGGGGCCCGGCCTGCAAGGACGAAAGCTGTGAGAATGCTGACGGGGGGCCGAGACACGAAAACGACCTCGCCGTGCAGATGCGAATTCGGACGTCCAAGCGGATGTGCACACTACAAACGGCTTGGAACTCTGTGCTAGTTCACAGTCCCTAGAGACATCTCCTGCGTCTTCGTGGCATCGTCCTGACCGAAACGTCCCGTGAATTA
>CAUYUJ010007131.1:0-48756 GCA_963575745.1 Prorocentrum cordatum
TCCTCCTCCTCCTCCTCCGTAGCCATTTTGGCTCAAGATGATTGGTTCCCCTGGGGACCGCACGGATACCGCTAGTCCGCGGCCAGACCACCGCTCGCCTTCACCGTGGGAGTTGGGCGCCCACATCCAGTCCTTTCCAGATCGCGCTGCCACGGCCCGCCGAGTGGGCTGCTGCCTGGCGTCGTGGAGATGCCACCGCCGCATTACCGCTCGGAGCAGGCGCTTCCTTGGTACTGCAAGAGCTGCTGCGGGCCCTCGGGGAGACCGTGGTGGAATCATGCTGAGGCGCGGCAGTGTGCGAAGTGCAAGCTCGGCAAGGGACTGGTCTTCCATGGCGTGCGCCAGCCCTCGGCCCCCTCCCAGCGGAGGAAGGGTCATCAGGGCGGCGGCGGCAACGGCACTGGGATGACTCCGTCAGGGTGGCCCAGCTCAAGTCCGAGCTCGCAGAGGCCCGCAAGCGGCTGGCTGCGGTGCAGAGGCCGCCGCCTGGCGGGGAGGACGTGCAGATGGAGCCGGCCGCGGACGGGGACGGCCCCGAGTCCGTCGCCAAGGACAGGCTGCGCGAGGTCGGCGACCTCATCGGCAAGCTCAAGGGCATCTCCGAGCCGTCGGTCGTGGCCACGCGCGACAAGCTGCTGGCAGAGCAGGCCGAGCTGCGAGCCAAGGTGGCGGAGTCCCGACCGCTCGGGCAGCGACTGCGCGAGATGGGAGCTCAGTTCACCAGGCTGCAGAAGCTGCGCGACGACCAGCAGACCAAGCTCGATGGGCTGCAGGCGCAGATGCGCGACCTGCAGGAGAAGGAACGGCTCACTCGCGACAAGCTGGCGGCCATCGATGCAAGCATGGAGGAGCTGGACCAGGAGCGCAAGAAGCTTCAAGGACAGGTTCCGACGCCAGGCGACAAGGCGTCGCTCGATGAGCCGATTAAGGGGGTTGGTGCTACGCTCGAGGGCCTGGGGATCCTGCTTCAGAGCCTGGGCGCCGATCACCAGCTGTCGGGCAGCCTCGCGGCGAGCTTCCAGGAGTTGCAGAGGCTGCAGGAGGAGGAGGCGGCAAAGTTGGCAGCCCAGAAGGCGCAGGCCGATGCTGGGGCTGAGGCTGGGGCCAACGTCGAGCAGGACGAGCGGCAGGTCGATGCTGCAGCGCCACGCACACCACAGCCAACGGCCTTCTCCGACGACCCCGATTTCATGGAGGAGGTCGTCGCCGCTGGTGGCGAGAAGCACAGGCTGGAGGAGATCTTCATGCGTTGGGGTGCCAAGGTCAAGAAGCCAAGGCTCACCCCTGTCTAGCCTGGCTCCACGGCGGTGTTTTGCGTGTATTGTGTGGTTCGTCCTCCTTTGTCGCACCATGGCTTCTGTTGCAAGTATTACCACCGTGAACGTGTCCTCGGGCGGCCCGCTCGTCGATTTCCTGCCCACGTGCTCGAGCTTATGCATCGCGGTGCAGGAACATCATGCCAAGGCCGAGGGCGATGCCTTGGCGAAGTTGCAGAATAAGGTAAGAGCTGCTGGGTACCATGGCATTTGGGAGCCCGCTTTACCTGGGCAGGGAGTTGGCAGCAGAGGCGGGGTTGCGGTGCTGGCCCCTTTGCGGGTGGTCATCACCAAACCCCCAGGCCTGGACAGTCACGTGCTGCAGGAAGGCAGGATGATGGCGGCCCATGTCCACGCGGGGGTGAAGGGCGGCTTCGTCATGCTGTCGTGCTATTTCATTGTGGACGTGAAGCTGTCGCCTGAGAACCTGGCCATGCTGTACAAGCTGTACCAGTATGTCAGGTCGCTTGAGGCCATGGGCGTTCCGTGGATCGTCGGAGGCGACTTCAACATGGAGGTAGGCGAGCTCGGCCCGTTGTCCTGGCTCCAGTCGGCCAATGGCGTGGTGCTGGCGCCGAGAGAGCCAACTTGTCTTCAGAGCCTTCCTGGCCGCACCATTGACATGTTCATGGTATCTTGTCGTTTGCTGCCTCGCGTTCGGCAACCAGTGGTCGTCGACGCGGAGACGTGGCCGCACCTTCCCGTGACCATGGAGCTCTCCGCCACGCCTTTCGACGCGAAGGTCAGGAGGCTAGTCGAGCCACGCGGCATTCGTAGGCCGCCTGCGGCGGGGTGCGCGAGGTTCCCCCCCGACTGGGACCCGATTTTGGCGATCATCCAGAGTGCGTCGGACAGCGAGGGCATCACCAGGGCCTGGGACGTCGTGCTCAGCGGCATCGAGTTCGAGCTGCGGGGCCGCTACGACCTCGTGAATGACGTGGCGGGGTACTCCACGGTGCCAGGCCCCCCAACCTTCGAGCTGGCGAGTTTTCACCCTGTCGTGAAAGGTGCCTGGAGCAGGAGGTCGGCGGACACCCAGGCCTGGGCGCAGGCTGCGCGCTGGGCTCGTCACCTCAGGAGGGTTCGAGTGGCCTTGCAGAGCTTCGTGCTCCAGCTTCGCCCGCAGCAGGTCTTCGAGCTCGGCAGCGTCGGCGAGGCGCACGTCGACGGAGTGCCTGGCCTGGGCGATGGGGCACCCCCTGCTGCGGAGGTCGTCGGAGTGGCTGGTCTCTCCTCCGATGGTGGTCGGCCTCGGTCGAGAGCTCAGCGACACCAGCCCCCGCGACGTGCAGGCGAGGACCTATCGTGGGACGCCGTGCACTCCAAGGCGGCGCGCCACCTGCTGGAGTGCGAGAATTTCTTCCAGAGAATCTGGCGGAGGAAGGGAGTCTGGCCGCACCTGGACGCCGAGGCCGTCGGCTTCTTCTCGCGTGGCATACTTGCCTTAGCGCAGGCAGACTTCGAGCAGCAGGTCGACCGCATCCTGAGTATCTCCTCCGATGCTGAGGCCAAGCATGAGAAGGCCGTGATGCAGAGCTGGAGGCAGTGGGCGCAGGCAGCTTTTGTGGCTGGAGCCAAGGGAGCTCACCGATTCATGAAGCCCAAGGCTCTCCAGGAGATCGTGGACGGAGGCAATGGGCTACAACATGGGTACGTACTGGCTGATCGTAAGCTTGAATATTGGGAAAGCTTCTGGGTGCGGCATGGCGGTGAGCTGGCTCGCCGACCTGTTGATGCTGACACTTGGGAGCAGCTGCCAAGGCTTGAGGCGGCCGACGTACTCAAGGCAATCCGTTGTTTCTCTTGGCAGACAGGCGTCGGGCAGATCAACATCGCGCCCAGGGCCATGGAGCACCTCTCCCACGGGGCGCTGACGGCCATGGCGCGCCTCTTCGAGCGGTGCGAGCACCTCCTGCTGTGGCCAGACGGCAGATTCCTCTCGAAGCTCGTGAGACTCCCCAAGCCAGGGGGTGGGGAGCGCCTGATTGTGCTGATGAACACGCTGGTCAGGATCTGGGGACGGGCGAGGCGGCCTGTCTCGGCAGCGTGGGAGAAGGCCCATGCGCTCCCAGAGGTCTGGGGCCACACTGGAGGCAAGTCGTCGAGTGATGCGGCCTTTGATTTGGCGCTCACCAAGGAGATGGCGACCCTGTGCGATGACGACGCCATCATTGTGCTGCTGGACATGCTCAAATGCTACGAGCTGGTCAGGCATGATGCCATTTTGTTGGAGTGCAGGGCCAATGGATATCCTATGCGAATGGCGTTCATGCTTGTGCAGATGTACCAGCAGCTGCGTTCGGTGTACTCGTATTCTTCGTATTCAGTGGCGCGCAGGGCGTATCAGGGCATCCTGGCAGGCTGCACCCACGCCACTACGCTTCTCATGGTGTTGTTGACTCGCAGCATTCGCCAGACGATGTCGGTCGCTCCTCAGGTTCAGCCCAAGGACTTGGTGGACGACGTCGCGCTGTGCTGGGTCGGCAACGACCCGAGCGGGGTGCGAGAAATGGCCATTGCCACTCGTGCGTTCTGCAGGGCTGTCCGGCCCCTCGGGCTGGTGCTGCAGATGGATAAGTCTGGGCACCTTACGACGTCCAGGCGCACCAGCTACCACTTTCAGAAGTACGCTAGGCTGCTGAAGATCGCTGGCAAGAGGCACATGCGGTATCTTGGCCACGATCTAGCTGGGTCGTCGGCCACAAGGGCCGCGCAGAAGGGACGCCTGAAGGCCATGCACGGCAAGAAGGCCAGCGTTCGAGCATTGCAGAAGGGAGCAGGACGACAGCGGGCGGCTCGGCTCTGGGCCACGGGTGTGCTGCCATCCGTGGGGCACGGAGCCACGGTCAGCGGCATCAGCGACACGGAGCTGCAGCAGATGAGGACCATGGCTGGCGTCTTCTGTGGCTACAAGGGGTCGGGCTCCCTGACGCTGTACCTGGCCGCGCAGCAGTGGAACTTCGACCCCATATTCCACGCTACCTTCAGCATCGTGGGGCAGTACGCGGCGTGGGTGTGGGACGGGCGTGTGACGCTCTCCCGACTGCAGCGGGCCTGGATGGGCTTGCGTGACTCCTGGGAAGCCCGCCACACTCACGTCACGTGGGCCAGTGCGCAGGGCCCGCTGTCGGCTTTGTGGTTGTCCCTCAGGAGAGTCAACTGGAACATGGCCAGTTCTACTATCTTGGTTGACGATGAGGGCCTGCATATCAGTTTGCTGCAGTATTGTCCCAGTGAGGTGCTGTTTTTCCTGCGTCGCAGCCTCGACCGTTGGCAGAGCCATCGTATCCTCGACCAGCTGCCTGAGGCGCCCCCAGCCGATGGTGACGGCAGGCGGCAGCAGCATGTGTGGCTTCGTGCGCTTCGACTGGGACACGCTTCCTTGGCGCCTGGCCACAGAGGGGCTCTGGCCAAGCTGCAGTCCAACGGGTTCTGGTCGCCGCAGCGCCGCATGCAGGCTGGCTACGGCGGCGACGGTTCGTGCGAGTTCTGCGGGGAGGCCTGCTGCGACCTCGAGCATGAGATCTTCGGCTGCAAGGTATTGCATCAGCAGCAGGAGGACGAGGAGACGGAGCCGTACCCCGAGGAGGTGGCCAAGAGGAGGAAGGACATCCTGGAGGCAGCCCCGTGGCGCGACGGGGGCCAGGTGCAGGACTTCTCGGCCATCGACGTGCTCTACGCGCTGCCCCTGAGGCCTGTTTTCAGGCCGCTGCCTGCACGTGCTCAGGCTGAGCGCGAGTGGGGGGCGATCGACATGCCGTGGCCGTCGAAGTTGCACGGGGACGGGTCCTGTCTTGAAAGTGATTTCCCTGAGGAACGGCGCTGTGGCTGGGCCGTCGTGGCTTTGACCCGAGACCTGTGGCCATGCAAAGCTTTGTTCGGGAGCCTGGGGGGCCCTATCCAGACGGTGCCCAGGGCCGAGCGCGTTGCTGGTCTCAAGGCCCTGCAGAGGGCCCAGAGGCCAGCCACGTACGTGACTGATCATTTACAGCTGCAGGTCGAGGGAATGGCCTGGGAGGGTCGTCATGCTTCTGCCAGAGCGCCTCACGCGTCCATCTGGCGGAGCATCCACGAGCTGTATAGAGGCGACCCTGTCAGGCCCGTGTTTGTTTGGACGAAGGCCCATCGGACCGTCATCGAGGGGTTTGAGGCCTGCCTGGCTTCCCAGGAGCCCCTGGAGCATTTTTTCGGTAATATGTGGGCTGATGTTTTCGCCCGCGTGGCTGCGGCAGATTTCCTTGGATCCACCTCCGTGGTCAAGGCTCACAAATTTTCTCTGCTTCGGGCCCAGGACACGATGCGTTGTCTGGCCTGGGCTGCCGAGCGCGTGGCCCGCCTCTCCACCCCGATACTCCGTGCGCCTCCGAAGGCTGTCTTTCGGCCCCGCCGTCCGCGGCGGCCGACCGATCACGACTTTGTGGTCTTCGCTGGGGGAGCGATTCGCTGTCGTGCCTGCTGGAGGCTTGCAGCGACGGCTTCGTCGTTGAAGTCTCTGGCCTCCCGTGCATGCGACCCCCAGGAGGTCGGGCCAGGACACCAGGTCCAGGCCTTGGATCGAGTTTTGATCTGTGTAAAGTGCGGGGCGCACGCTGTGCGCCCCAATCGGCTGTCGGTCGGCCTGTCTCGAGCGTGCAAGAGGGCTGGGACGGGGTCGGCGGGAGCTGGGAGTGGGGGGGACGGAGCCATCGCGTCGATGCTCGAGCAGGCTCGAAGGGGCCTGCATCCCAAGACGGGCGAGCCCCTCGAGCCGCTCGTCTTCTCGGAGCTCGGGGAGCCTGCGATGCCGCAGCAGGCGCCCGAGCCCGAGGCACCTGCATAGTGGGCGGTAGTACAGGCGTGGGTTTGTCTACCCAACGGGGGGCGCGGTGCGAGTGGGGACTGCCCGGCGGTGCGCCGTTAGTGACCCTCGCACCGTTGCTCCCCGGCCCCGCGCACGGCGCGGAGAGTGCCCCTTGTTGGATGAGGGTCTCTCTCTCGTCCCTTTCCTTTTCGAGGCGTGTTCGTGATTCACCTGCACGCTCTCGGCACTGTCCGCACTGTCCTCCTCCTCCTCCTCCTCCTCCTCCTCCTCCTCCTCCTCCTCCTCCTCCTCCTCCTCCTCCTCCTCCTCCTCCTCCCCCCATCTAGGAGGCCCAGATGATGGACTCCGCGGCGCCCTCCGAGGTGGCCCCTCGCGGCCAGGGCTCCCGCGCCCTTGCGGCGGCCGCCTCCGCTCGCGGCGGAAGTGCTCTGGCCGCGGCGGCCCGACCTGCCCGTGGAAGGCGCGTAAGTTCCCAAACCTCCTCGCGCTGCGAACAAAAACACGACGGGAGGTTTTCCGCCATTTTTGGCCTCTTGGGGCCTTTACCAGGCCTCGGGACCGTCAGAAAACGACTCAGGATGAAACCTCGGTCCCCGGGAAGGGGTCCAGACCTAAAGGGTCGACGTTATGAACAAAAATCACGACGTCGGAGGTCTGGGTTTGGGGGGCAGCGAGTGCTGCCGAAAAGGGGCCCTCCAGGGCCCCCCACGGGGCCCTCTAGGGCCCAGAAGAGGGCCTCGAGGGCCCGAAGAGGGCACCGGAGGGGATCGTAGCCGGGGAGTGGGCGACTACGGTCAGGAGTTTCTGCTTGGCGTTCCGCGGAGGCGACCCCGGCGACACGCTATGCCCTGCGAGCGGATAGCGCGTCGCTCAGCACCGCGTGGCGGGAGGCTGGGAAAAACTCGGGACGTTGACGCTTGGGGACTGTCGCGTGGATAGCGTGTCGCGCCGAAGCGCGGCAGGCCGGAATCGCCGGAGGGACACGCTAAGCCAAAGTCTGGGGGGGCGACAAATCGGAGGGCAGCGAGGGCTGCCGAAAAGGGGCCCTCCAAGGCCCCCCGCGGGGCCCTCATATATAGGGCCCAGAAGAGGACCTGCATAGGGCCCGAGAAGGGCCCCTCTCGTTCCCCCCTTCTCATTCGTCGCCCACCCCCCTTCCTTGCTTCGCGCTCCGCCGCGCCCCCCGTCGATCTGCCAGCCGGGGAAGCTGGGGCCTCCCGTACCCACCCCAAACCAACCCGAAGACCCGAACTTCGGGTGGGGAGGGGGGGGCGGGCTTCATCTGTGTTTGCTCAATATTCCCCGACCCCCCCCCCCTGGAGATGGAGGGCAAATCGGGGCCTTCGGGTTGGGTTGGGGTGGTTTGGTGGGTGGTGGTGGTGAGGAGGAGGCGGCGGCGGAGGAGGAGGAGGAGGAGGAGGCGGAGGCGGCGGCGGAGGAGGAGGAGGAGGAGGGGGAGGAGGAGGAGCAGGAGGGGAGGAGGAGGATGAGCAGGAGGAGGAGAGGAGGAGGAGTAGGAGGAGGAGGAGGAGGAGGAGGAGAGGAGGAGAGCTGCAGGCCTCGTGCCGAGACAGAAGGGGCGCATCGCAAGGAGCGAAGGGGGCCTCTTCTCCGACCACGTCGGGCCTCGGCCACAGACAAGACAGGGCTCCACGGCATGCGTCCGAGGAGCGGCTCGGGGACCCTATGCAGTGGAGGCCAGTCCACAGGAAACCTTCCTAGGGCGCCACATGCGAACCCTACCCCTACCCCCCCCCGATTGCTGAGGGGGAGGGTGGGGTTCACTTCGTTCGGGAGCTCCCAAACGAAGTGAACCCCACCCTCCCCCTCAGAAATCGTGGGGGGTAGGGGTAGGGTTCGCATGTGGCGCCCTACTTCCACAAGAAACCCCGCCCTGAGGCCCCGGGATGTCCATTGATTTTTGGCGTGGGAGCGTCACGCTTTCCAGAGCAGAGCCATCGAAGCCCAAGCAACCCAGGGCACCCTGGAGGCAAGCAGGGCGTTTCTTGACATGGGCCCCCACTGTAGCCCCGTCTGACCCCAGAGTGATCCTTCTTTCAGCGCCTTGGCTGTATGGGGGAAACCCTAGCAAACGGCGGCGAGCGAGGGGGGAGGTGAGAAGGAGAATGAAGGGGCCCTGGGACACACAATAAAATACATACAAATCCGCCGGCCCCCTTGTGGGGCCACCAGGCTGCGAGGCACGTGATTCGCAGTTTCCTGTACCAGTCGTAGGTTGTAGTTTCCAGTGTTGCAGTTCTGCTTCTTGCTGGTTACTGTAACTAGTTGACTTCTTGCTAATTACTGTAACTAGTTGATTGACCGCGCGAGGGGGGGGGGGAGGCCCAAACAAGACTTTTAGCCTCACCTGGGCGCGTTGTCTGAATTGCTGGGGGCGCTCGAAATCGACACCCCTCACGCAGATCCGCGGGGTCAGGGTCCAAAAACACATGGGATTTGCCACATTTCTGAAATTCGGTGCCACCCCTCACGCAGATCCGCGGGGTCAGGGTCCAAAAACACATGGGATTTGCCACATTTCTGAAATTCGGTGCCACCCCTCACGCAGATCCGCGGGGTCAGGGTCCAAAAACACAAGGGATTTGCCACATTTCTGAAATTCGGTGCCACCCCTCACGCAGATCCGCGGGGTCAGGGTCCAAAAACACAGGGGATTTGCCACATTTCTGAAATTCGGTGCCACCCCTCACGCAGATCCGCGGGGTCAGGGTCCAAAAACACAGGGGATTTGCCACATTTCTGAAATTCGGTGCCACCCCTCACGCAGATCCGCGGGGTCAGGGTCCAAAAACACAGGGATTTGCCACATTTCTGAAATTCGGTGCCACCCCTCACGCAGATCCGCGGGGTCAGGGTCCAAAAACACATGGGATTTGCCACATTTCTGAAATTCGGTGCCACCCCTCACGCAGATCCGCGGGGTCAGGGTCCAAAAACACAGGGGATTTGCCACATTTCTGAAATTCGGTGCCACCCCTCACGCACATCCATCGCAAGGCGTGGTAACCCAAACTGCGAGTACTCCCTCGGCCCTTTAATCCCAAGGTGTGGCAACCAAGCTCGTAAACCATACACGTCTTACCAATCGCCCTGTGTGGTAACCCCTCTTGTGATCAGTTGGTTTTGCCGATTGCGAATCGGCCTCGCATGAAGTTCCGATACTGCTGCACGACAGCGCCAAGCCTCATGACTTAGCTCTTCCATGGCCCATTCTCCGAGAGAGGGGGCCGGCGGCAGGGGGCGAAGCCCTTACGGATAACCGGATTCCCCATATTTTCAAATATTTTTTGGATTTTTGTCTTCCCCCCCACTTCCAATATTTCCCATATTTCCTGGGGGATCGACGATTAGTTGTGTCTGTGTGTTTTTGTTCCCTCTAGCTTCGACCGGAAGAGGTGCGCTCTCGACCTGCGAATCCAAAAGTTGTTGTTCCCTCCTGAGAGAAGGCCTTCTCAGAAGGCGGCGGGGCTTCTCCGAGGGCCTCGGGCCTGTCGAGAGGCTTTCTGCGTCTTCGGGGAAGGCTTGGAACACTTCTTGGAAGGCTGGGGGACTTCCGAACCTTCTTCGGCGGTGGACAAACCTCCCTTTAGTAGACCTCCCCTTAGTGACAACGGCCTGGGACCGAAACCGACGGAGCTGGACCCGCAAAAAATGACGGCCGCGACGCCCTCTCGCGAACCGAAAACGGCCAATTCCTTACTCGACGTGTCAGGGTAGGAGGTCTGTCCACACCCGACTTCTGAGAAGGCCCGCCCCTCCTCACTTCCACCCCAGGCTCGCCGCCGGCTGGGGCCTCTGGGAGCTACGCGGGCACCCTGAGAGCATGCCTCCCGCGGCAACGTGAGACCCAAGGTACGCCGGGGCCACGTTGGATGGACGTCGGATCTCCGCCCGCCAGGTCCGCGGGGGCTTTGAGCCGACGTCGGACTTACGTCCGAACATCGCCGCGCGAACGTCGTCCCATATCTGAAGGGGCCCCAGGACACACAAATAAATACACACAAATAAACAGATTCCCCATATTTTCAAATATTTTGGGGGTTTGTGTCTTCCCCCCCACTTCCCATATTTTCCCATATTTCCGGGGGAATCGACGATTAGTTGTGTCTGTGTGTTTTTGTTCCCCGCCGGAAGATCCAGCGGGGCGGACGTGTGGACGAGATGCTACACATCTATTGTCGTGCGCAACGCGAGGGCGCCAGGACTCATGATCTTCAGCGCGAGAGGCACGTCGGAGGCTATCTGGAGCCATGCTGGGCAATCTTGAGCCATTGAAGGGGCCCTGGGACACACAAATAAATACACACAAATAACAGGATTCCCCATATTTTCCCATATGTTCTGGGTTTTGTCTTCCCCCCCACTTCCCATAGTTTCCCATATTTTCTGGGGGGTCGACGATTAGTTGTGTCTGTGTGTTTTTCCCCTCCTGAGCCATGCTGGACGCCCTCTTGGGCCATCCGGAGCCCACTTGGAGCCACCTTGGGCCACCTTGGACGCCTTGACCCCTCGCGGGAATGGACGCTCCAAGCGGACCAGGCAGCACAAGCCAGCACGGGCGTGCCACGGGGCAGCGCCCGACCATCCCGCCCCCAACTGGACCCAGGGGGCCAGAGGGGGCAAGGAGGGAAAGGCAGGACCCACGGGCATAGCCACGCCAACCTGTGCTACCTTCTAAGGCTGCCATCCCAGCGGCTCCAGGACCTGAATGGGGGAGGGTGACAGGAGGGACCCCCAAAGAGGGGCCCTTCGGGGCCCCCCTTGGAGCCAGCAGGGGCCCAACCGGGGCCTTCAAAGGGCCCCCTCGAGGGTCCTTCTCTTCACCCCCCCCCTTGGGCCATCCCCCCCTATCACCACCCGCCCGAGGGGAACGGGCGGCGGCGACGGCTCCCACGGCCTCCCTCCTGCTCCTGCTCCTCGCTGGCCTGACACGCCGGCATCCGAGCGGCTGGAGGGGGGGTGGCCCCCTCACGACCAGCCACAGGAAGAGCTCGTAACCACTCCTGAGAATCCGATGGCAAGCAAACACCCCGAGTGGGATCATGATCGCCCCCCCCGTCATGAGTCGAGGGCGGGGGGGGGATGGGCGGGTGCTGTCGGGAGGAGTTTGAGGGTATGGGCTCGCGTCGAGGGGCCAGCGGGTGTGGGCGGGGAATTTCCGTTGCAAGGCTACGGTCGGGAACTGTTTTGGGGCGCGAGTTAGTGGGAGGCGGTAAATGAGGGGGAGAAAGAGAGGTGCCCTTTTCGGGCCCGAAAGGCCCTCTTCTGGGCCCGAGAGGGCCCCTTCAGGGGCCCTGGAGGGTTCCTTTTCGGCAGCCCTCGCTGCCCTCCGATGTCTCGCCCCCCCATTCATCGCCGCCCAAACTTTGGTTTAGCGTGTCACTCCGGCGATTCTGGCCTACAGTGAGGGCGCGGCCGCAAGGAACCCTCACAAGACACCCAACCCTGAAAACCCGCGCGCGAGGTGCGCCAGAGGGGAATCCGGGAGCGCCCTGAATGCAGCAGCTTCTTCAACGGCTGCGGAAAGTCACCGCGCAGCGGGCGGAGCGAAGAAGCCCAGGATGCCCTGACGAAAAGCAGATGGTTTCTTGATGCGCGCCCCCACTGTACCCCGCTTCGGAGCGACACGCTATCCACGCGACAGTCCCCAAGCGTCAACGTCCCGAGCCTTTCCCAGCCTTCCGCCCCGCGGTGCGGAGCGACGCGCTATTCGCTCGCAGGGCATAGCGTGTCGCCAGGGTCGCCTCCGCGGAACGCCAAGCAGAAACTCCTGACCGTAATCACCGCCTTCCCGATTAGGATCCCATCCGGAATACGGCTGCACCTAGGACACAAAGACGTCCTTCAAGCACGTGAGGCCCTCCGCCGGCCAGACTGAGGAACACTCGAGGGTGCCCTTCCCCAGGATGCACAGGACCCTCCCCGAACCGACCTCAATCTGATACTTCGATCCGACCGTACTCGAGCCAAGGAGACACATGCGGGAGGAGGCGGAGGCGGAGTTGGCGGCGGAGGCGGAGGCGGAGGAGGAGCAGGAGGAGGAGGAGGAGGAGGAGGAGCAGGAGGAGGAGGAAGAGGAGGAGGAGGAGGTGGAGGAGGAGGAGGAGGTGCAGGAGGAGGAGGAGGAGGAGGAGGAGGAGGAGGAGGAGGACGAAGAGGATGAGGATGAGAACTACAACCGTCCTGCAGAATCTGGCTCCCGGGCAGTATGGCCAGAAAGCGCCCGCCACGGAGCTCATACTGCAGGACGTCTCGGCGCGCGCGTCACCCCTGGGGGGGGGGGGGGGGGGGCGACGCACACATGGCACTGGTACGTCGGGGTGGCGCCGATGGAGGGCTGGGGGCAGGGCTCGACCCGAATGGTGCTCTGGACAAATCGCGGGCCGTGCTCGTCGCGACTTGTCGCAGGACAGCGGCTATGCAGAAAAAAGAAGGACCAAACGAAGACCACGAACACAGCACGAAGACGACAGCAGCACGACACCGGCACGCGGACAGCACGACAACAGCACGAAGACGGCACGAACACGGCACGAGCGCAGCACAAGGACAAGACGAAGCACCACGAGCACGGCACGAGAATGCAGAACACTGCTTGGGACCGAGGCTTGGGCCGAGGGCCGGGGGGACGGGGTCTCGGGTGGAGCGGGCCGCCCTCCTTCCAGCGCCGCTCCCCTCGCTCTCTTGCCGTTCTGCTGCGACGTCGGGGGGCCTTCCCTGTCCCGAATGCGCGTCGAATCCGCGACGAGCTCGTCGGATCCGCGTCGAATCCAAGTCGAATCCGCGTCGACTCCTCGCCACGTCCGCGTCGAAAGCCAGGCACAAGAGGAGACACCAATGTGTGGGACAGACGAGGCCCCCCGAAGATGCACCACAATCTCTTGCCGCTCCTGCGCGGGGAGTCGGGCCGCACCCCCCTCGCCCCATGATCCGCCCCTTCCTCTCTGCAGGGGCCCAGGGGCACACAAGGAAGGATGCACAACTCCCAGGATGCCCAATCCCTTACATCTTCCCTGGACGTTCGGCTTCCCCTCCACCTCCCACAGTTTCCATACTTGCCTTGGGGGTCGACGATTATTTGAGTATGCGTGCTGTTTTCCTTTCCTGGAGAACAACACACGCACTCAAACCTGTAGGGAGGAGGAGGATGAGGAGGAGGAGGAGGAGGAGGAGGAGGAGGAGGAGGAGGAGGAGGACGAAGAGGAGGAGGAGTGGGGAAGGGCAAGGCGAGAAAGGCGCTGCATATCTGGGTGCGAATCGTCGGACCCCCAGGGGGGGGGGCTCCCGTTGGAGAGGGGACCCCCATCCGACAACACACACCCCTAGACAACCCCAGGATTCAACCCCGAGAGAACCTGGGGGTCGCAATGGGTCTGGGGTATGGGTGCCTGTTGCTAGTTGTTAATTCATGAGTCCGCCTCACTCCTCCACCTCTGCGGGGCAACATCAGGATGGGGAACAGATCGGGGCACGCCCGAGAAACATCGGGGTCGCTTGGGCATGGGGTGGGTGCTAGTTGCGAGTTGTCAGTTCCTGATTCCGCCTCCCTCCTCCACCTCTGCGGGGCAACGATAGGGTGGGGGCCAAATCGGAAGGGGAACATCGACTTGCAATCAGCGGTGCATCCCCGATAGATCGGCGATAGGTCCCCGGTGGCGAACATCCATGTTCCTGGACGGGGTGGGCTATCGGGCCCCTACTGGCGATCAACGGGCGATCGGGGGTCGATGGATCCCCCCCGAGCGTATCCCGTCCTGGCGGTTGCCTCTGATCCTCCCTTCCTGTCCTCCTCGTCTGCCTACCTCCCTCCTTTCTGGCAGGGGCGCGGGGCAGGGACGAGGTGGATCCGTGTCGTAACTTCTCCGACCTGCACCCCCCGACCTGGTGGAGCAAGAACGTTGACTACCTACCAGGCCACCCCAGCCCAACCCGAAGACCCCGAGTTCGGGTGGGGGGGGGTAAGGGTTCTACACGTGTTTTTGTCGATGCTTCCCGACCTCCCCCCCACTGGAGATCGAAGGTAAATCGGAGCCTTCGGGTTGGGTTGGGGTGGGGGGGGGGTAAGGGTTCCACATGTGCTTTTTCCATCTTTCCCGACCTCCCCCCCACTGGAAATCGAGGGTAAATCTGAGCCTTCGGGTTGGGTTGGGGTGGTCTGGTGGGTGGAGCGAGACCAGCACCAACGACGCGCCGCCGTGGGGGCGCTGCTGCCGAAGAAGCACCAAGGCACTCGGACAAAGGCAAAGCACAACACACTGACGGGCTCCCGACGGCAACGTACAGGCCTCGGAACAAATTTAGCGAACACCCATGCCACATTCATCTGTCAACGCCTCCCTCTCGCCCCAATGTTCAAAGTTGGCGGTGGGTCTGATGACGCGCACTTCGACCGCAGTCTCCCCCGCGCGTGCCAACATTGAGTTTGGGGGGGGGGAGGGGGAGTGTTCAGTAATTGTTTCCCTCTACCGTATCATGTATATTCGCTCCCCCCCAGGAAAGCCGGCCCCCCGGGGAGGCAAGAAGGTACCGACACCGCTGCTCCCCAGGCCTCCCCTGGGGTGCACCCTGACCGGAGCTTCGAGGAGAGAGAGAATCCCGCCATGGCGACGAAGGCTCTCCAGGACGTGCAGCGGCATCGGTACACCCAGACCCCCGGCGTCGGGATCTTTTTTCCAAGCGTCGACCCCCAAGGGTCTGGACCTCTCCCCCGGGCCCGGAGCTTCATCCCGAGCCGTTTCTGCTGACGGCCCCGAGGCCCGGGATAGCGAAACGCCTCCCGTCGTGCTTTTGTTCGCGACGCGAGGGGGTCTGAGTGTGTATCTTCCCCCTCAGGTTGGCGGCGCGCTCAAGGGGGTGGAGGTAGAGGGGAGGGCTTCTTAGAAGGAGGCTGCTTCTTAGAAGGCGCCAGCCTTACATCTGTAGACAAGGCCCGCGCCTTCTAAGGAGCAGGGGTGCTTCTAAGGAGCCCTCCCCCCTCCCCCCACCCCCCTCTGCGTATGGCCGATCAGGACCTCCCGCCGATCTCCCGCTCAGATCGAGCCCGCGGCCCCCCTCGCAGGGCGGCGCGCGGGGCGCCGCTTCTTTTCGGCGCTGCCGGGGCGCAGGGTTCGCGCCGGCAGCCGCTGCCCCCCCCCGCCATTCCCGGGGCGCGGAGCGCGCCGCGGCCGCCAGGGGGCGGGGGGGCGGAGGCCCAGGCCCCCCTCGCGTCGCGGAACATCTCGAGGGGAAGGTTGTTGTCCATGTCGGGGGGCCCACAGGGACGTACTAATGCCATACGTCCTCCTCGGAGGCGTGCGTCCGACCCGAACATACAGTGTACCCACCTTGTAGTAGATCGTTTCGCGAGCGGTGTGGCCAGAAAGCGCCCGCCACGACGCATATACTAGAAGGACTTCTCGGTGCGCGCGTCGCCCCTGGGGGGGGGGCGACGCACATATAGTAGAAGTATGTCGGGGTGACGCCGAGGCAGGCCCCTCGAGCCTCGAATCATGAAAAAATCCCGGCGGGAGCGTTTTCGCTGCTTTTTCGGCCTCCGGGGCCCCTTCCCGGGCCTCGGGACCGTCCAAAGCCGACTCACGACTCGGGAGGAGAAGCTGGGCCCCAGGGACGCGGTCGAGATCTCTGGAGGTCGACGTTGTGAGGGAAACATCGCGACGTCGGGGGTCCTGGGGGCCGGAGGAGCAGCAGCGCCGATGCCGTAGGAGCACCGCAGCATCCGCCCTGTTGGGGCGCCGCCGCTGCCCTCAGTACACCGGCCACTGCGCGCTGCTGCGGGGGGCGGTGCTGGCCGCCTGTGGGGCGACCGCGAGATCTGGGCGCTGCGTGGCTTTCGCCGCGTGCCCTCGCCTGGCTCCGGGCCCCCGGGGACCCTCGCCGATCCCCGCTGGAAGAGTGCCGCTCGCAGGGGGGGCCTATGGGCCTGGCAGCGACAAGGCCGTGTTTTGTTGCCGCTTCCGCTCTGCCGTTTTTCTGCTGCCGGTTCCGACGCCGTTTTTCTACCGGTTCCGTCGCCGTTTTTGTGGCCGGCTCCGGCTCGGGTTCCAATCCTGGAGCTGTGTTTTTGCCGCTTCCGGTCCCCGTTTTTTGACCGCTTCCACTTTCAAGAAAAACGGCCCTGCCGTTTCCGGGGTCGCGATTTTGTTGGCGACGCTACCGATTCTTGCAGCCTCGGATCTCAGGGGGGAGCGCGCCCTCCTTCTCTGCCGCAAGCTGCCCTTCCTCCGCACCCCCTCCCCCGCGCGGCCACCACTGCCGCCTCGGCGGCTCCTCCATGCCCGGATTTGATCTCAAGTGTGGAGGAGGAAGAGGAGAGCAGAAGAGGTCAGACGAAGTCAGGACGAAATTAAAGCTGGTGGTGATAAATCGCGAACATCTGAGATCCAGCGCTCCTGGAGGCTGTCTAAGGCGCCGCGACCTTCTCAGAGCGGTCCGGAACGCTCTGAGACCGTTCCGGAACGCTCTGGCCCAGACCCCCGACTTCATGATTTGTTTCAGAACGTCGACGCCTGGAGGTCTGGACCCATTCCCCTGGGCCGGTTTGTCGTCCAGAATCGTTTTTGTTTGTCGGCCCCGAGGGCCGGTAAGGGCCCCCAGAGGCCGAAAATAGCAAATAACAGAGGGGGTCTGGGGAGAGCGTTCCGGACCAGACGCTCCGGGACAGATTATCTATCCTCGTCCCAGCCCCGCCCGAAGAGGGGCCAAAGCGGGCAGGCCACCAGTGGCTCCAGCAGGGCGTCGCAGCGTGAACGAAGGCAGCGAACCGGCGAGGCAACTGTCTGGGCATACATACACATACATATACATATACATATACATATACATATACATATACATATACATATACATATACATATACAGTTGGCTACATATGTATATACATCTACACACATAGTATATATATACACGCGTACATACATGCATACGTCTATACATACATACGTGATTACGTACATACATACATACATACATACATACATACATACATACATACATACATGCATGCATGCATACATACATACAGACAGACAATCGGGCATACATACATACATACATACATACATACATACATACATACATACCTACATACATACATACCTACCTACCTACCTACATACATACATACATACATACATACATACATACATACATACATACATACATACATACATACATACATACATACACACACACACATACATACATACATGCATGCATGCATGCATGCATGCATGCATGCATGCATGCATACATACATACATACATACATATCTATATCAGACTGCAGTGGCGCTTCGCGCCATGCACCTTGGTCCTTGAAGTTTGGTAGGCAGGCGGAATGGCAGGAAAATCAAGCCGACACTTTAGCGATAACTGCTTGTTGTCTTCTTCCGGCATCGCCGTTCTAATCATGGTATGCATTATCCTTCATCCATGTTTCTGTTTCCTCATTCTCGCCATATCCTGCGTATTCTCCCCATCCTCCTCAGCTCTCTTTGCGGAGGCTCCTTCTTGGAGAGCTTCTGGGGACCTCACAACAGTTTTTCAAGCATTCTCACGGCCCCCTGGAGGCCTCCTGGGCGTCTTCTTGGGGCCTCTGGGGGCTTCCTCGGCCACCCTGCCTTCAAACCCGGTCTTCCTGAACGACCAGGTCACGATTTGGAATGCTTCGGAGGGTGTCTTGGGGCCATCTTGGGCCGTTATAGGGGCTCTCTTAGGCCATCTTGGAACCCATTTGTGCCGTCTTGGGGCTCTCTTGGACTGCCTGGAAGCCCTTTCGGATGGTTATGGGGCGATTTTCGAGCCTCTCAGGCGGCTTCGGACGCCCAGAAGACCGCCGTCTTGGAGCGTCGGGAAGCCGAAAAGAGGAGAACCCAAAAATCCACAACAAACAACAGAAAAAACAGTGAATTTTGTCTCTTGGTGCCTTCTTGGGAGTGCTCTTGGAGGCCTCTTGGGACGTTTTGGAGAGATCTTTGGGGGTATAACGGCTTCTTTGGGGTCAGGTCCGCGCGGATTTCTCG
This sequence comes from Prorocentrum cordatum, assembly GCA_963575745.1. Lineage (NCBI taxonomy): Eukaryota > Dinophyceae > Prorocentrales > Prorocentraceae > Prorocentrum > Prorocentrum cordatum. Next base: position 18,159 of record CAUYUJ010007131.1, read on the forward strand.
GATCGGCGCTGGACCCCCCTCCCTGGCGCGCGGAGCGCGCCAGGGGCGGCGCCGGAAGCGCCGCCGGGGGGTCCCAGCGCCGATCCGAGAAATCTGCGCGGACCTCCGAGTTTTTATGTTTATGCAATTTTTTGTTCCCCTACTCATTGGGGGGGGAGGGGGAGGGGCCAGGGGGCGGGGGGGTATAATGAGTAACGCCTCCCCCCCGCCGTGCGCACGGCGGCGGTGCCGGAGCGCACTGAGGGGGCGGGGGAGGGGCGTCACGTTTCGGCGGTGGACAAAGCTCCCTCTAGTAAACCTCCCTTTCGTGGAAACGGCCTGGGACGGACCGAAACCGACGGACCTGGACCAGCAAAAATGACGGCCGCGACGCGCTCTCGCGAACCGAACACGGCCAATTCGCTGATCGACGCGTCATGGTAGGAGGTCTGTCCCCCCCGAACGCTATAGGGGGGGAGGGGGTGGGGGCCGCATTGCCCATTCTATGCCCCAAGCAGTGTGGAGACACGCGCTCCCTCCGAGCGTGGCCTCCAGTGCGCGGCTTTTTTGGGGGGGGCCGCCGCGCGGGGATTCCACGCGCGGGCGCGCGGGGCTCGCCCGCGGATCGGGGCATCCCTGCTGGCCCGCACCCGAGGCCACCTCGCAGGTCGGGCGTGTCCTCCAAGAGGCGGATTTTGGACGAGGAAACAATCAAAAACAATTCAGCACATGCTCAAACAGATGCACACACACACACACACAAAAAAAACCTTCCCAGACTATGTTGTGCCCATGTTTGAATACTCCTGCTGTGGAGGGACACGCCCGACTTACGTGTAGTCGACAGACGACGTGTGCACGTGCGCGCACGCACGGTGCCCGCCCGAGCCGCTCCGAGACGGTGCCCCCCCGAGGCGCGCCTCGGGCAAGCTTGGGGACACCAGAAGATACCGATACCGCTGCTCCCCCGACCTCTCCCAGGGTGCGCTTTTGACTGGGACGTCGGGGCGAGTCCAGCGGTGGCGACGAGGGCCTCCCAGGAGGCCGACAAGCAGGGAAAGCGGGCGAGGGGTGGCATGATGGGCCCCTCTTCCTCCCCTGAAGACTCCGGAGCGAGCTGCCCACGGCCGGGCCCCCGCGCCCGCGCGAAGGGGCCGGGGACCGCGGAGCGCTCGGTGCTGAGCGCTGCGATCTCGGTCACAACGGGCGTCGCTTCGCCCGGCCTCGGGCCACGGAGGCCCTCGCGGGTCGATCCGGCGCGAGCAGGGATGCAGAAAGATGGGGTCCATCGGGGATCTCCTGACCCGGGTCAATCCAGACCCGGGTCAGTCAGGCCTGCAAGATCCTGCAAACTCCTGCACCCAAACCCGGGTCAATGCGAAGGATCCTGCAGGATCCTGCAAGATCCTGCACCCAAACCCGGGTCAATGCAACCCTGGCCCTGCAGGATCCTGCAAGATCTGGCGCTCTGGCTGACCCCCGTTTGCATTGACCCTCGTCTCGAAGCTCCCGAGTCCATATGCACGGTTTCCCCCGGGGCCGTCGGCGACCGGAGGAGGAGGAGGAGGAGGAGGAGGAGGAGGAGGAGGAGGAGGAGGAGGAGGAGGAGGAGGAGGAGGAGGAGGAGGAGGAGGAGGAGAGAGGGAGGAGGAGGAGAGGAGGAGGAGGGAGGAGGAGGAGGACCAGTGTAAACCCAAGAGTCCTCAACGATGTTGGAATTAACCCTCCCTCCAAGCTCCCTCTTCTTAGGCCCCTACAACGGTTCATTTCCATTGAGGGAACTGCCTCGTTGGAAGACATCCGTTTGAAGATCCTGAAACGTGCCCAAACATTGTTCTCGGGAATTCAACGCCACGTATCAACCTGATTGCTGCGTCTTGACGATCCGAAATCGCACCATAACACCATTTTGGGACTTCAACAACGCGAATCAACATGACTGTTGCGCCGGCATAATCCTGAATCCTTCCAGAATGCCATCTCTGGTACGTTGATTATGCGAGTCAGTGAAACTTCTGCAAATGTCTAAAACGAATGTGCGCAGCGCTACGGCGAGAACCACATGTTGAAAACCACCCGTCCTCAATCCGTGAAGGTCCTACAATGTTTAAAACGAATGTGCGCGGCACTCTGGCGAGAACCACATTTCGAAGACGACCCGCCCTCAATCCGTCAACCTGTTGCACATGTTTAAAACGAGTGTGCGCAGCGCTAAGGCGAGAACCATATTTTGAAAACTAACCGCCCTCAATCCGTGAAACAGTTGCAAATGTTTAAAACGAATGTGCGCGGCGCTGAGGCGAGAGCCACATGTTGAAAACCACCCGTCCTCAATCCGTGAAGCTCTTGCAATGTTGTATACGAATGTGCGCGGCGCTAGGGCGAGAGCCACATTTTGAAACGGCCCGCCCTCCATATGTGAATCGGCTGTCACTGTTTAAGCTTCAGAATCATACATAGTGGGGAAATCTCAGGCGATACGCCCGTCCCGCTCTAAAAACTGGCCTCGGTGTGCGATAGGGAGAAGTTATCTAGAAGGAGAAGGAATGGAGGAGGAGGAGGAGGAGGAGGAGGTGAAGGGGGAGGAGGAGATGGAGGATGAGAAGGAGGAGGACAAAGAAGAGGAGGAGGAGGATGGAGGAGTAGGAGGACGGGTCGCCTAAGCCCTTCGGAGAAACCCTCCAGGAAACCCTCCAGGTCCATATAGGGCTCCAAGCGTAACTAAACAATGGGGTCCATAGGGCTCCAGTCGTGAGGTGTCGCAGTGGTGCGGCTTTGCTGCAGCGCGGGACCTCAGGGAAGAGCTGGCATGGGGGAAGCGGGTCCTGCAGGAAGCGGGTCCAAAGAAACAACGAACAGTCACCAGGACCCGTGTCCCTCAGGAGCCGCTTCCCTAAGGCGCAAACAAACCCACCTCGCTTTTGGCCACCCTCGCTTCCAATAGATACCAAGCGACGCCAAACTACGGCCTGCGCTGGTCAGGCCGCTTGACGAGGAAGCGCGTGGTATGACTTGGTTTTGCCTGGAGCGAAAGCGGGGTAGGTAATTCACGCTCTGATCCCTCCTGGCGGCTCAGGGGAGAAGCTGGCGAGCCCCGATAGGGCGTTGCCGGCGACCCTGAGATCCAACGCTGCAAAGACTTGCAATATCGCGAAGAATTGAGATCAAAGCCCTAGATCCAATTACCAAACCCCCTCGCGTCGCGAAAAAATCGTAGCGGGAGTTTTTTTTTTTGTTTTGCTATTTTCGGCCTCCAGGGGGCCTCGGGACCGTCAAAAAACGATTCAGGATGTAAAACTTGTCCCCGGGAAAGGGTCCAGACTTCTGATGGTCACGTCATGAAAAAATCATGACGTCGGGGGTCTGGGTTTGTTGGCGTCATTTTTCGAGCCAGATCGATCTGTGAGGGCCCGGAAGTCGGAAAACAGGCCCAGCATGAGAAGCTGCTGCGCCCGGGTCTCAGGCGCGGGTCTTCAGGGCTGGACTTCTCGCGAGGGCTTCCTGCGGCCGCGCCCGCACTGCAGCTCGGCCACGCGAGCAGGGAGGGCCGCGGGAGGGGGGAAGGCTTCTCAGAAGCACCCCATGCTTCTCGGGGGGCGCGGGCCTTAGCTGCAGACGCAGGGCCGGCGCATTCTGAGAAGACGCCTCCTTCTGAGAAGCACCCTCCTTTTAAGAACTTTCTCAGAAGCAGCCTCCTCCTAAGATTAAGTCGGGCGTGTCCCCCTAAAGGGAGCTTTTCGACGAACAATAAAACATACTCCACAAATGCTCCAACATGGACAGAAATACGCAAAAAATAGTCCCCATACGATTTTTTTTTTAAAACTATTTTTGAATGTTCCCCCTGTGGCGGGACAAGACCGACTTAATTCTAAGAGCTGAGCAGGGACCGACCGTCCCGGCATTCCTATAGTCCTACCACGAAATGTTCCTAGAACCCAAACATGTTCTAAGAATAAAAACCATGTCCTTAGAACATGAATCCGATGTGGTAAAACAGGACAATATCAACCAAACATGTTCTCAAAACATGTCGCGGAAACCACAAAACGGTTCTTAGAACATTGTCTGGTAGGGCTACAGGCGAGCCGGGACGCTTCGCCTCTGCTTGATAGAAGCAGCCTCCCTCTGGGGAGCCACGCGAAGTCGTGGCCGGCCGAGCCGCTCTCCCGGGAAAGGCCCCCCCGAGAGGCGCCGCAGTATGCGGGAGCCCTTCGGAGCAGGCCGCGCCCGCTTTCCACGGGGCGGCACCGATCTCCCCGCACTCGGCTCTCCCCCGCCGAAGCCGGGCCCCCCCCCCTCTTGGGAGGCTTCTACAGGGCAGTGTTTGAGACATGAGCTGTTTTAAACTATAGGATTTTGGATACATGGGATTCATTTATGAATGAATTGATGCATGAACTCATCGTTGTTGTTAGTACTAATTCCCTGCATTTTTAATGCATGATCCGGACGCGGAGCATGTATTAAAAACGGCACTGTAGTTGTTTGTCGGGCATGTACTCCTACAGACAGCTTCGGAGCGAAGAAGTAACAAATATGCAAAACATACTTTTCGAGTATTTTGAAGATGCCTGGGAAATTCGCCACCAGACTATTTTTTGACTATTTTGACAGACTCTTCCTGGAGAGGGACGCGCCCGACTGAATACTAGACGGGGTCCGAGTAGACGGGATCGGAGAATCGGCCGCAGCGGTGATGCGTTGGCGATGCAACGGCGACGTCGGCGACGCATCGGCGACGTGGGCGCGGAGAGAAGATCGGGCTCCGTGTCGAGCCGCATCGCCGATGCATCGGCGATGCGGCGCGATCCTCGACCCCATCTGCTCCGACCCCATCTTGGAGGCCTATAGACCCATGCCCCGTCCCCGCCTCCCTTCGGGGACGCCCAAATCAAAGATTCGCAAGAGCTTCACGGAAGGAGGACGGTCCGTTTTCGAAGTGTGGCTCTCACCGGATGAAAGTCTGTTCCTTTTTCAAAATGTGGCTCTCACTTTAGCGCCGCGCACAGCCGTCTTCAAAGCTTGGAGCGGCTTCGCGGATGAAGGGCGGTCCGTTTTCGAAATGTGGATCTCGCCTTAGCGCCGCACGCGATCGTCGTAAAAGTGTGGAACAATTTTACGGATGAAGGGCGGTTTCTTGTTCAACATTTGGCTCTCTCCTTAGCGCCGAGCACAGCCGTCTTAAAGGTTTGGAGCGGTTTCGCGGATGGAGGGCGGTCCGTTTTCGAAATGTGGCTCTCGCCTTAGCGCCGCACACGATCGTCGTAACAAGTTCGGAACCGGTTCCTTTTGAAAAGGTGGCTCTCGCCTCAGAGCCGCGCGCATTCGTCTTCAGAGTTTGCAGCAAATCTGAAGATTATCATTGTTAACGCCCCAAACATGGTGTTCTGTCACGGTGTCGGAATGCCAGGACGCAACCGTGATTTTGATTCACGATGTTGAAGTCCCCAAAATGGTGTTCTGGCACAACGCAGGATCGTCAAGACGCAGCAGTAATGGTGATCCTCGGAGTTTACATTCAAAGCATGGTGTTCTGGCAGTGTTCCGGATTTTCAAGCGGCTGTCTTCCGACGGGTCACGTCCCCCAGCGAACATGAATCCTTGCACGGGGCCCATGATGAGGGAACTTGGAGGGGGGGTGTATTGCAATATCGTTTAGGTCCTCCTCCTCCTTGGGTCCTCCTCCCCCCCCCTCCTCCCCCCCTCCCTTCCCCTCCTCCTCCTCCTCCTCCTCCTCCTTCCTCCCCTCCCTCCTCCTCCCTCCTCCTCCTCTCCTCCTCCTCCTCTCCTCTCCTCCTCTCCTCCTCCTCCTCCTCCTCCTCCTCCTCCTCCCTCCTCCTCCTCCTCCTCCCTCCTCCTCCTCTCTCTCCTCCTCCTCCTCCTCCTCCTCCTCCTCCTCCTCCTCCTCCCCCTCCCCCTCCTCCTCCTCCCCCTCCTCCTCGTCAACCGTCAGCTCCGTCGTCCCCCTCGCCCTCCACCGCCGCCTCCGACCGCACCCCCCTCCCGCCCGGCGGCACGGCGCGGGCCGCAGCCCCCGCCTGCCCACGAGAACCAGCACCGCCCCGCCCAGCGGCGCCCGCGCGGCGCCGCCACGGCACACGGCGCACGCCTCCGCCGCCCCGCCGCGTCGAAGGAGGGGAGTGGAGGCCGAGGGCGGACTGAGGAGGAGAAGGGAAGACAGGGATGAAGAAGGGCGCGGCGAAGGAGGAGAAGGAGGAGGAGCCCCTCCTCACACTCATCACATGCTTCTCCCCCTTCACCGTCATCCCGAGCTATCCTCCTCTTGCTGCTCGTGGTCCTCCATGTCCCTACCAAGGGCCGGCAATACCACCGCATCTGTCCACATGTTTGCGTGTAATGGTGACGAACTGATGAACAGGGGGCAGAATCCGCCGACCCTGTCGGCGTGTGGAAGACGCTGTTCTGTCCGTCGTCGTCGTCGTCGTCATCGTCGTCGTTGTCGTTGTCGTCGTCCTTGTCTTCGTCGTCGCCGTCGCGTTTGACTCCCCGCTCCTTGGGCCCATCGACGCTCTCCCCCCTTTCACTGGGCCCTCCTCCTCAAGCGAGACAACCACAGCGAAAACAAAGGGAAATTGAGCAGCGTCGTAGTTGAGTCGAAAGGAACCCCCTTCGCTTTGATATTCTTCCCCCTGCTAAAATATGTAGAGAAGGTCCTGGGGGTGGTCCTCCGGAGGGGCCTCGGGGGGGTCCCGGGGGGTGTTCTGGGGGAGGCCCTGTGGGGGTCCTGGGGGGGGGGCCCGGGTCAGAATACGATCCGCCCCCGGGGTGTCCCCCTACACAGCCCGAGAGGCCCCCAAGACGGTCCAAGAGGGCCCCGAATCGCCGAACAATCGGTCCAAAACGCCAGAGATGGCCTCCTGACAGCCCAAGCGGCTTCAAAGACTCTCGAAGGGGCTTCCGAGAGCACACCAACAGGGCCCCAACAGGCAACGTTGAATCATTACTGGAAAGTTTTTGCAAGATTCTGGCATTCTCGCCTTTTCGGCTTCCCGACGCCCCACGAGGGCCCGAGATGCCACCAAGATCTGCACCAAAGGCCCCCAAGAGGTTTCCAAAACGGCCCCGCAACGACCCCAAGAGGGCCCCAAGACAGCCCCAGAGGCCTCCCATACGGCCCAGGGCCCCCAAAACGGCTCGAGGAGGGTGCCCACACGGGAGCCCGAACGAGCATTTCGAGCCCTCGACCCCGAGGAGCTCCCAGGAGGCCCCAGGAGGCCCCCCAGGAGCCCCCCACGAAGCCCCAAGAGGCCCCCCAGGGACCCCCAAGAGGCTCTCAAGAGGCCCCCAAAATGCCTCCAGGAAGGCACCGCAACTGCCCCCGAGAGACCTACCAGTGCGCTCCGAAAAGACCCCACGAAGCATCTGATGACTCTGCCCCACGTCAGCGTCGCCGTTGCCGCCGACGACGCCGTCGTGGTCCCCCTTCAGGGCCGGCGGCACAGGCCGTATGGCCTTCCAAATATATCCCGCTGCTTCCCTCCTCAATGTCAGCAGTCGAGCGGCGTCAAGCCACATGCCGTCGACGAAAATAACAATGGATTGTGCGATAAGATGTGGCGACCTCATTCGGTGGCTTACACAGTCCGCTCATGCGTCACATCACGTGGAGAAGTGGACACTTACGTGTGACCTTACGCGGGCAGCTTCCGCGCGAGTGTCAACGCGGCCGATCACTTTGTTTACGCCGCTCAGGTGTCGTTCAAAACGGCAGTATATACACTCCCGCGTCGGTCGCATCACATAGATTCCACCACGTGGATTGCGCGACACAGCTCGTACCGCACATGTTGCACCGCTGAGTTTGCAACAGTAACTTCACCACGTGTATTGCGCAGCACATGTTGCGCAACCAGTGTGCAATGAAGCGCTGCGTGGCGTCCACGCTGGAATCCCACCTTTGTACATGACTTGTGCCTCATCCTCGCTGGCTGTGCAGCGATTCGGGTGATGCGCGAGAAGACTTGGGGCCCACACGCAGGAGGGGGGGCATCGGCCGGCGACAGAGAACGCGGCCGCAGAGCCAACCAGGGCTCGTCGGGGAGCAGCTCCATTCGACCGCCGCGCGGGACCGAGCCCGCTCGCGGGTCAGGGATCCGAGGGCGCTAACCTTCCCCGCCGCGAGCCCGAAAAAGGCCAAACCCCTCATCCTCCTCCTCTACCTTCGCCGTAGCTTCCCTCTCCTCCTCTCCTCCTCAGATCCCCATTCCACCTGTTGCCACATCGTCAACCTACCCGACGTCCTCACCGCTCCACCGCCATGACCGTCCCAACCACCCCCCAGCCCCTCCACTCACGGCATGGCGGAAGCATGCGTGCGGTTCAGCCCCGAGCCAAACTGGTTGGACTGCGCGGATGTATGGTGAGGTCCTGGCGGGGGCCGCTGCCCACTCCTTTTCCTCTTCCTTCTCCTTCTCCTCCTCCTCCTCCTCCTCCTCCTCCTCCTCCCTCCTCCTCCTCCTCCTCCTCCCCTCCTCCTCCTCCTCCTCCTCCCTCCTCCTCCCTCTTCCCTCCTCCTCCGCCTCCAACGCCTTCTCTCCGCCTCCTCCCTCCTCCCTCCTCCTCCTCCTCCTCCGCCTCCAACGTCTTCTCCTCCCTCCTCCCTCCTTTTCCTCCCTCCTCCTCCTCCTCCTCCTCCCTCCTCCTCCTCCTCCTCCTCCTCCTCCTCCCGCCCCCTCTCCATCCTCCCTTCTCCCCCTCCTCCTCCCCGCCCCCTCTCCTCCTCCACCACCTCCGCCTCTTCCTCTTCCTCCTCCTCCTTCTCCTCCCCCTCTCCTCATCCCTCCTTTCTGGGTGACTGGGTGGCTGCGTCAGCGGTTGTCGCACAAGCACAACCGTCCGCAAACTGGGACAATTAAGTGGTTCCCTCAGCCCTCAAAAAATAGAAAAGGGACACTGGGGCTGATGCGCGCGCTGGACGCGGGCGAGAAGGCCCTGTTGAACGCGCTTGTGCTTTGTTTCCGAGCGCGCGAGGGTATTACACTTGGGTCGGGCATGTCCGCCTCCAGTCTGGTTTTGAAAGGGGAACACGTGTAATCAAAGAGTGCTCATATATACGTAGCACCTCGCATATGCGGATAAGAATGAGGGGGCGGTGGGGACGTCGGCAGTTTGCGATACTCTGGAGAAGCCCGCCGCAGGCGCCAATGTCTCACAATGTATGCAACGAGCCCGCCGCAAGCACCATTTTTTCGGTAAACCAATGTGGGTAGGTCGCGGGTAGGTCGCGGTTGGGTTGCAAATGGGTCGCGGGTAGGTCGCGGGTGGGTCGCGGGTGGGTCGCTGTTGGGTCGCGAGTGGGTTGCGGATGTAGAGGGCGGAACATCCACCCCATAATAACAACCCCGAAATGCGAAGCCGTTTAGTAAACGCACACAAGGAATGAACCGACCAGGGCAGGGCTGTTTAATGAACGCCCTGGGCCGTCTATCAAACGTCAATTGTCGGGTCCGGGTGGTTTTTCCTCTCTCGAAGGCGGGTCGCGGGTGGGTCGCGGGGTGGGTCGCGGGTGGGTCGTGGGTGGGTCGTGGGTGGGTCGCGGGGTGGGTCGCGGGTGGATCGCGGGGTGGGTCGCGGGTGGGTCGCGCGTGGGTCGCGGGTGGGTCGCGGGGTGGGTCGCGGGGTGGGTCGCGGGGTGGGTCGCGGGGCGGGTCGTGGGTGGGTCGCGGGGTGGGTCGCGGGTGGGGTCGCGGGATGGGTCGCGGGGGGGGTCGCGGGTGGGACGACGACGACAACAAACAACAAACAACAAACAGCAAACAACACACAACAAACAACACACAACAAACAACAAACAACAAACAACAAACAACAGACAACAAACACAACAACAACAACAACAACAACAACAACAGCAGCAGCAGCAACAGCAACACCAACAACACCAACAACAACAACAACAGCACCAACACCAACACCAACACCAACACCAACAACAACAACAACACCACCACCACCACCAACAACAACAACAACAACAACAACACCACCACCACCAACAACAACAACAACAGCAACAACAACAACAACACCAACAACAACAACAACAACAACAACACCAACAACAACCAACAACAACAACAACAACAACAACAACAACCACAACCACAACCACAACAACAACCACAACAACAACAACAACAACATCAACGACAACAACAACAACGACACCAGCAAAAACAACAACAACAACCACAACCACAACAACAACAACAATAACAGCAGCAACAACAACGACAAAAAAACAACTGCAACCACAACAACAACAACAACAACAACAATCATTTTACCCGAACGCGTGGTGTTCTCCCCAGTGCCAGGGTTTTCATACGACACCAGGCAATACCCCCACTTCGTGGGGGGGCATTACAAGCTCTACCAAATATCCAAACGACTCTTCGCGACCACCCAAACCCAGCTTCCCGCCCTATGACGTTGGGACACTTCACTTCGTGGCGTGCGGACGACCGTGGCTACTACACTGGCGTGGGGTACACACCCACAGAACTTGGTCACTTATTCGGGGCGCGCATGTGCCCAGCATGGTGCAATTGTGCCATGCTGGGCACATGCGCGGATGGTATTATTTGACAGGGATGATGGCCCTGGCAGGTGCGCAACCGTTGTCGCAGAAGTTCGAAAAAGTTGCTCGCAAAAGCCCGTTTGACAGAAATGTTTAAAAAGTGTTGGTTTTCCTACGAATCCGCAAGAGCGCGCGGGATGAGATTTTGACATTTTTTTGTTGAAAAACCATTGGTTTTTTGATGTTTTTATGTTAAAATCGCTCCGAACACTAAGCTTTTGGAAGGATTTCGTCTTGCGCGCGCGAATGTCCACTTTACCTTATTTTTTGCAAGGGATTCTTGAAATTTGATTATATTAGAACAAGAAATGTCATTTTATAGTGTTTTTTGCAAGGGAAAGCGGGGGGGAACAAAACAACCGGATCTTGATCACATCGAATTACCTGAGGCTTCCTCACGAAAATGATGAAATGTAGCTGCGGCCTAGGCGCGGCGGGGGGGGCGTGCACCAGGGGGCCCAACAATAATTATTCTTTAGAATTAATAATGTTCAACAACAACAACAACAACAACAACAACAACAACAACAACAACAACAACAACGACGACGCCGGCGACGACGACGACGACGACGACACCAATAACATAAACAGAAAGGCGTGCGCTTCGGGCCTGGTCAGGGACGGAGACTCCGGTGTCACTCCGCCGGTGGACGGGCGCACACTCCAGCCCCAGGACCCCGAAAGAGGCCCCAAGAGACTCTCCAAGACACCCCCAAGACGCCCCAATAAGCTCCCGTGAGGCCCCAAGAGGACCAACAACGTTCGGCCCCAGGCCCCAAGAGGACCAACAAATACCGCCAAGAGCCCGCCGAAAGCCCCCCAAGAGACCGTCACGAGAGCTCAGGAGGCCCCCTGGAGGCCTCCCGAGTTCTCCAAGAGGCCTAAAAAGAGGCGCCAAGAGGCCCCAAACGGCCCCACCGAGGCTCCAAGAGGCCACGAACGCGCAAGCAAATGCCTGCGATGGCACAATACGGGCCGGCGGAATGAGCGAAGCGATTAAATAACATAAACGGAAAGGCGTGCGCTTCGGGCCTGGTCAGGGACGGAGACTCCGGTGTCACTCCGCCGGTGGACGGGCGCACACTCCAGCCCCGTGGGTATGAGACGCTGTGTGACGACGACTTCTCCGGCCCTGCGAGAGGCCATCTGCGGCGGTTTCGCGCAGCGGTGGGCAAACGTACACTCCGCCCCCGTATGCCCCGTCATCTGTGCTGTTCCCTCCACAGAAAACGCTCCCCGTGCGCTACCCCCTTCTCCGGCCCCGTGTGCAGCTAACACACCCTCAGGGACCCTCACGACGACGACGACGGCGGCGGCGGCGACGACGACGACGACGACGACGACGGGGATCCTGAGGAGTCCTCGGGAGCCCTGAGAAGTCATGAGGTGTCCTTATGAATCCTTGGGGGCCCTAAAGAATTCTAAGATATCCCACGGAACCCTGCGCAGGCCCGCAAGATTCTGAGCAACCCTGGCGAGATCCTGACTAATGCTTGGGGAATCCAAAAAGGATATCTGTGAGGTCCTGAAGAATCCTGGGCTCTCGGGAAGAATCCTGATGGATCCAGACGAACCCTGACGATTCCTGAGGAGTCCTGATGAGTCCAGAGGAAGCCTAGGGGATCCTGAGGAGTCCTTGTGTCCTGAGGATTTCTGTGCAATTCTGAAGAATGCTAAGGGGTCATGAAAGGGTTGATGGGGTGCCCTGAAGGGATCCTGAGGTATCCTGTGGGATCGTAAGGAGTATTCAGGCATCCTCGACAACCTTTGAGGAGGATCCTGAGGCATCAGTGTGGACCCTGAGGAGGAAGCCATCGGACTCTTTGGAGGGGGCGGGTCCTGGTGAACCCTGAGGAGTCCTTGGGACTCCTGAAGAATGCTGACGTGCCCTGAGAAATCCTTGGGGGTCCTGAAGAATTCTGAGATATCCCGAGGAATCCTGAGCAGCCCATCGGGATCCTGAGACACCCTGGGGAGATCCTGAAGAACCCTTGGGGGTCCCACGGGTTCCTGTAGGATCCTGAGGAGTCCTGGGGACTCGGGAGGAATCCAGAGGAATCTTGAAGGGCCCAGAGGAATCCTAGCGAATCCGGAGGAATCCTGATGAGAGCCCAGGGGAAGCCTAGGGGATCCTGAGGAATCCTTGTGGGACCTGGGGGATCCTGGGGGATCCTGAAGAATGCGAAGGAGTCCTGAGGAATCCTTCGGGCCCTTCGGAATCTTCAGGCATCCGGAGGAACCCTGGGGGATCCGAAGGAATCATCGTGGATCCTGAGGAGGGATACATCGGACTCTTTTGGAAGGGGGGGCGGTCCTGGGGAATCCTGAGAAACCCTCGGAAACCTGAGGAGTCCTGAGGTGCCCTGAGGAACCCTGACAAATCCAAAATAATCCGGATTAACCCAGAAGAAACCTAGGGGATCCGGAGGAATCCGAGTATGTCCTGAGGATTCCTAAAGAGCCCAACGGAACCCTGAGAAACCCGAGGGAGATCCTGAAGAATCCTAAAGGTTGGCAATGAGGGGATGTCAGCGACCACCACCACCACCAACCGATTTGGAGATGTTGAAAATACCCTTTGTGTGTGCGTGTGTGTTAAAGAGACTAGTATCCTTTGTTTGCGGTCGTAGGATCGGTGAGTTCCATTGCCCTTTCACACAGGTCGGGCTTGGCCAAGCGAGCTTCCTTTCCGCTGCAGATTCCGATCCCCATGGCGCCCGCCGACGCTGGTGCTGTAGGGCCCGTTCCGCTGGTGCTCGTGATAGATCCTGCTGGCCCTGCGGCCGCGGCTTCCTTGTCCCCGTCGACAGGCAAGTCCACGGCGGTGGTGGGTTTCTTTCTCCTTCGGCAGCGGCTGGTTTTCTTTAACCGGGGCCGTCTGCCGTCCTTCTCCTTTGAACTGCCAGCTTCTGTTTTGCTTTTCATGTTCAGAGCATGAGGCTATGGCTCCCTCGCGCGCGTGACAAAACAAAACTAGTTTTCACTCGTTGTGGATGCGTCTGATATTGGCTGGGCTTTCTTCCTCTCTTGTGGGCTCCCTCCACATCAGCCGTCTAGACGTCGGCATTCTCGCGGAGCCCAAGGCGAGATTCGCAACTGAAATGGGTCGACGCCGTGTCATCCATACACATGATTGATGATTAGGACGTTTGCCACTGAAACCACCTGTTCGTGTAGCTCGGCGATGGCATGCTTGTACTTATTGCCTGCTTGCCCCAACTTCGCTTCAGTCCCTTGGACCCTCTCGAGTTGGGCCACAACCTTCTGATGTATACTGCCAGGGTGTTCGCACTGATCTGGCATCTGGGACTCCAGTTTGCGATTCGAATGTGCCTTGTCCGCCCGAACCTTGGGGGGATCGGGTGGCTTGGGCAAGGGGGCCAGCGCGAGTACTGCTTGGCCAGCGGCAGATTGCCAGCCTTCCTGGCAAGCAGAATGAGCTGCACAACCTCCTCGTGAATGTTGCTGGCAGTATGGGTTGGCAGTGCAACAGGTGGGACAGCGTCGCGAGTAAACCGAAGAGCGTGGGGACCAGCATTCCAAATCGAGCCACCATGGTAGGACCACTTTCGCGGAGGATCACGCGCGGCCGACTCACGACAATGCGTACCACTGTGCTTGTAGTAGTGCATGCAGGACGTGTTCTTGCAGCACCCACGACCACACTTCCAGAGGCGCATCTGGATGGACGTCGCACTGCCACGCGCGCGGGACTGGAAGTGAGCGGTCGCTGAAAGATGGAATCGAAACCTGAGGGCGCCCAGCTCTGGGGCAGCCCCTTGGCTGCAGACAAGGAGAAGCATCCAGGGCGAGGGTTTTTAACTTGAGCCAACATTGCTACGTGCGGCGCCCCCCCCCCCTGCCTCCTTCCCCTCCCCCCCTCTTACTCCTTCTCATCCTCCTCCTCCTCCTGCTTCGCCTCCTCCTCTTCTTCCTCCTCCTCCTCCTCCTCCTCCTCCTCCTCCTCCCCCTCCTCCTCCTCCCCATCCGTCGCCTCCCCCTCCCGCGCGTCCTCCTCCTCCCCTCGGCCTGAGAGGCCCACGCCCCCATGGGCCTCCGAGACGACCCCAAAGCGCCCAAAGAGGGGCCCCCGACTGCCGAAAGAGGGCCCCAAGGCGGCTTCCAAAGGCCAGGAGCAAGAGGCCCCAGGAGGCCGCCAAGACGCCCCCAGGAGGCCCCAAGTAGCCCCTTGAGGTGCTCCCAAGAAGCTTCCGGGAAGCACCCAGGAGGTCCCACGAGGACCCCAAGAGGCATCCTTCTGTTAGTCCTCCTCCTCCTCCTCCTCCTCCTCCCCCTCCTCCTCATTTCTCTTCCTCTCCCGAATGCTCCCCCACACCAGTTTCCACAACGGCTGGGGGAACACATAGCCCATCAACTTGGCAAAGCTTCGGCCCAACGTTTCACCGCGTGGGCGTTTCCAGGAGGCGAGGGGACGGCGGCGATTCGCCGTAGGCGTCCTCGACCTGCCGCCCCCGCAATCTGCTGGAGGGGTGTTTGGCGTGCCGGATGTGTAGCTGTTGCTGGTCGTCCCTTGCAGGATTCCCAATGCCCTTCGGCCCAACCCGCTAGCCACCCGCAGCACGTGCCTCACAACGACCTGCCCGCCTGAGATGGCCGCACAGAGACGGCCAGGAGATGGCCCAAGATGGCAGTACGCTTCCAACGCGCAGCCAAGACGGCCCAAGATTGCCATACGGCGGCCCGCGATGACAGCCAAGGGGCCCGCACGACCGTCGCCCCAAGCGCGCAAGAGGCCCTCCCCCCAGGAGCCCCAAAGGAAGCCCAAATCAGTGATTCCGAATTGGGGTTGAAAGAGGTTCGCGTCCTCGCCTTGCGGGCTCCCGGCAGCCCAAGACGGACCCACATGCCTGCAAGACATCCCAAAGACAGCCCGAGAAGAGCCGCCGAGAGGGCCGAAACCCTGGCAAAGAGTGCCCCAGTACAGCGCAAGACGACATCCGAAGGCGTCAGACTGGCAAAGCGAGCCCTGAGACGGCCCAAGAGGCCCCGAAGACGCCCTAAGATGCCCCCAGGAGGCCCCCTTTAAGCAGCCCCGCGAGGCCCTCGGAGGCCAACAAGAGGCCTCCTAGGAGGCCCCCCCCCCGGAGGCCTCAAGAGGGGCCCAACGAGACCTCCTAGAGGCCTCCGCCTCCTCCGTCTCGTCCTCAGTACCCCCCCTACCCTCATAGCTCTGGTTGTCACACACACACGCACACTTTCTCTCTCTCTCTCTTTCTCTCTTTCTCTCGTTTCCGGTTTCTGTCTGTATGTCTCTCTCGCTCTCTCTCTCTCTCTCTCTCGTTCTCTCTCTCCCTCTCTCCCTCCCTTCCCTCGCTCCCTCCTCATCTCTCGTTATCTGCCTTTAGTCTTATTATGTGTTTGATGTTTTCTCTCTCTCTCTCTCTCCCTCCCTCTCCTTCTCTCTCTCTCTCTCTTCCTTCCGCACGTGTTCACCAATCAAGGGTATTCCACAAAGGCTGGGGGAGCATAGAGTCCAATAGCCTGGCCAGATTGGACTACCCGTTGGCCACATTGACACTTCCAACAAGTAGGGTGCGGCGATGGTTCGCGGTAGGCGTCTTCAACCCATGTTGGGCTTGCCCCCCATGCAATGGTACGCCTGGAAATCATGGAACCGAAATGCAAACGGGGAGCCAAACAGAGAGACGGAACCTATGAGGTGCATGGTGATACACATTAACAGTGTTGTGATGCTGATGTCTTTGATGATTGCTGTGATATGTTCTGGTGACGCAGATGCTGGTGATGGTGTTCACTAATACCATGGTGATGATTGTGGCTGATGCGTCTGATACTGGCTGTGAGTAGCATGTCGACAACGAGGATGGTGTCAAGGCGGAGGAGCAGAATGGGAGGGATGTAGGGAGGGATTGCACAGACTGGTGCGATGGAACCTGCTGACTCCCGCTGGCCGCAGTGTCGAGGCGTGCGAGACATCTGACGGCCCTCCTCACCCCCTGCGGTCCAAAATGCCAAGTGGAAAAGGAAACATGAGGGAGAAGGGAAATGAAACCAGAAGGGAGGAGGCAGAATCATGAAGAAGGGAGACAGAGAGAGGAAACAACATAATTGACGAACAGGTGGATGAATGGGCAGGGGGTGAATAGGTGGAAGAGCACTGAGGCGGAACTGAAAGAGGAAGAGGAGGAGGAGGAGGAGGAAGAATACGACGATGATTACGGGGATGCAGAGAGGGGGGACGGGGGATATCGCGAACGAACGAACGTGACGGTGGATGACGGAGATGGGAGCGAAACAAAAGATGAATGAGCATAGCGGGAACGTTGAATACAAACCGCATGCTTGACAACACTGATGCGCAACGGGGAGACTGTGACGTAACAAGCGGTGACAAAAGGGGAGATGAGAAGGGTGGGGGGAGGGAAAGAGAGAGAGAGAGAGAGAGCGAGGAAGCGAGAAAGAGAGAAAGAGAGAGAGACACAAAAAACAAAAAAAAGAAGTGCGAGAGAGAGGGAGAGAGAAAGAGCGAAAGATGGAATAGAGAGAGAGAGGGCGAGGGAGGAAGGGGGAGAGTGGAAGCTACCTTGGCCTCATCACGGGCGAGGGCACATGAGAAGCGGAAACGGCACGCCAGCAACAGCATGTGGGGAGCCTCAACTCACGAGTCTGGCGCTTCTCCTCCCTCCTGCCCTCCCTCTGATTCTACAGAGGCCCAGGGTGACAACCACGCATATCGACGTACATTCCAGAAGTGCCAGTATGCGTGCACATGTTGACATGTGTCAATACTTCCACTTTTGGACGAGAAATGTCCCATACGTAGTTTCCTCTTCCCCATCCACTTACCATATTTCCCATATTTGGGCACATGTCAACGACTATCTGTGCGTGTGTGTGGGTGTGTGAGTGTGTGAGTGTGTGTTTGTGTGTGTGTGTGTGTCTCTGTGTGCGCGTCGAGTTATCCCGCTTGGGCCTCGCCCCCGCCTCCGCCCCGCTCCTCTTCGCCCTCTCGTCCTCCGCTCCGCCCCCATCATCGTCTCCCCGGTGCTGCTGCCATCCTCCCACACGCAGGAGTGGCCCTGGGTAAAGACTGACCTTTCGTGCGCGGCTTTTTGGGGGCCGCGGGGGGACCAGACCTGGGCGCGCAAGCCGCTGCTTCTGCTTCGTTTTCGGCCATCTGGGGAACCATATGCGCCCGCACCACAGGTCACTCCGGCGAAAGGTCGCTCTTACGTATAGTCGATCCTCGCATTCGAGAAAAGAGAGTCCAACCGGGGTTAAAACCAACCGCGCTGGAGCAACACTGTAGGGAATCCATCGTGGAATCCGCGGGGGAAACCCATGAGACATACGCAGCATCTTGAATAAAACGGTGTTACGTGGTGTCAACCTGAGATTCCAAACATCCGATCGGCGTTTTTTCGGCTTCGTGCGGACCTGCGTTTAGCATCATTTCGGGGTGACAATTACGGAATTCAAGTGGACATCCTGTGCGACGGAGGCTTCCACAGAGGTTTCACGCGGTGGTGGATGGGCAAAGATCAATACCTGCGATTCTGCGCAAGGGCTTTGGAGGCGGCTGGTGAGCCTCCCTAGCCTTCAAAAGAAGGTGTTATCAAATTAGACGCGAATCGATGCGACTGTGTAAACGGAGTGGTATCATACATTGACACGGACGTCCATAATATACACGGATATAGCGACACGTAGATAATACTTAGACACGAATCGGCACGAACATATATCCGACGACGGGCTCGCGCAAAAAGGCAACGAATGATAGACATGCTTACATACGGTGAGAGGGAAACAATTATTGAACACCCCCCTTCCCCCCCAAACTCACTGTTGGCACGCGTGGGGGAGACTGCGGTCGAAGTGCACGTCATCAGACCCAGCGCCAACTTTGAACATTGGGGGGAGAGGGAGGCGTTGACAGATGAATGTGGCATGCATGTTCGCTAATTTGTCCCGAGGCCTGTGGGTATGTTGCCCGGCACGTGGCTACCCTCGAACTCATTGGGGCGCAAAAATACAGGAAGAGGTACACGGGAAAATGCTCGAGCGGAGGAGACATCTCAATCACTGCGAAAATCAAACCGTCAACCGTGGACATACCCCGGACTGAGTCAGACCGGGGTAAATCGAACTTGACACTTTGCTTTTCGACTTTCACGACGAACCACGGCGGCGGCCGACTGACAACGACGACATCGTCCAGGCGCCAAACAAGATCCGGCCAAAGCGGCTGCATGTCGTTATGTCTAGCGCCTCCCCAACGGCCCCGGGACCCCCCCGGAGGCGCGTCGCGCATCCCACCTTATTTTTCATGTATTACTCGTACCACTCGGCCCATCACTCCTTATTTTTCACATATTACTCGTATCACTCGTAAGAAAAATAAATAAACTCAATAGGATCATTTCATCTCCACGAGTGATACGAGTAATATTTGAAAAATATAAAGTGATGGGACGAGTGATGCGAGTAATACGTGACAAATAAGGCGCGGGACGCCTCGGGCGCCAGAACACTAAAAAGGGGAATATATACATACATATGTACACATATAAATATACATTTTTGTGTATATATATATAAACATAGATAGATCATAATGGTCTCGCAGGAATACTTACTGGCAGAATCGCTCGGCCAACTCGCAAACGACGGGGCAAACTAAAAGATGAGACGTAGGTGTCTGCATGTGCATATATACACCCGTGCGTGTACGGAAACACACGTAGTCCTGTACACTTGCACGTCCACGTGTGAGTGATCCTATGGTGTTGGGATTTGGGGGAAGAACGCCGGTGAGTGCGAAGGAACGGCAAGAGTTAGGAGGAGCGCCGCGGAGTGCGATGGACTGCGGGGGGTCTGGAGGAGTGAGGAGAAGTGCCGAGGAGTGCGATGAAGAGGGGAGGTGTCAGGAGGAGAATCGAGCAGCGCGGTGGAATGGGGAGGAGTGGCGTAGAGCGCCGCGGAGTGCGATGGAGTGCGCTGGAGTGTGGAGGAGCGGGGGGGGGGGGCCGCCGAGGCGTGCGAGGGCGTGGGTAGGAGCCGGGAGGAGTGCAGACGAGTGAGATGCAACAAGGAGTCCAGAGTAGGGAGGAGAGCCGAGGAGTGGAGTGGGAAGGAGTCCACAGGAGTGCCGAGCGTTGCAATGGAGAGGGAGGAGAAATCGGGGGAGTGGGGTGGAGTGCCGATGAGTGCGACGGAGTGGGGAAAAATCCGGAGGAGTGGGAAGAAGCACCGAGGCGTTCGATGGAGTAGGCAGAAATGCCCAGGAGTGCGATTGAGTGGGGAGGTCGGGAAGAGTCAGGAGGAGTGCCTAAGAGTGCGATGGAGTGTAGAGAAATTGGGAGGAGCGCTGAGGAGTGCGATTGGGCGGGGAGGAGTCAGGAGAAGCGCCGACGAATGAGATGAAACGAGGAGTCCGGTGTAGGGAGGAATGCCGAGGAGTGGAGTGGGGAGGAGTCCAAAGAAGTGCCGAGGAGGGCCGAGAGTTGCAGTGGAGAGTGGAGACGTCAGGGGGGGAGCGGGGCAGAGTGCCTAGGGCCTAGGAGCGCGATGGAATGGGAAAGAAGCAGACATGTGTACATGTACACAGGCACGCCTATGCATACACAAATACGCACAGCACACGCGCGAACCAATGGCTCCCCAATGCGGGTGGATCGCTGGCATAGACACGCCGCGTCTCAAACATAGGCACGACAATATAGATACGGATAGTTACAAAACTGTGAACATAGACACGACTAGACATGTTTCGCAAAATACCTACGCTTCATGTTGGACACAGATAAGACACGGAAAACCGCTTATGAAAGCTCGAAAACTACTTGGGACATCATGGCAACCCCGAGTCTAATTTCTATCTTTCGGGCGTCTTGTAGGCTAAGGCTGAACGGCGGGACCCTAGAAAATCAGTCATGAGGGCGGGATTAAGCCAAATCCGCTCAGAATACGGCCCGAGACCCAGACCCCTCCCAATGTCCATCTGGTGCAATATTCCACCCAAGATCCGTTTCTGACGGTCCTGGAGCCCGAAAACGGCCGCCGGAGGTCGAAACAACAGAAAACCGCCAGCCTGTGTTGCTAGACTCTGGCGCGTTTACTTGCATGGACGGGAAAGGGGGTTGAACCTGAAGTAGTCCGCAAACGACTTGCACGTGCGGAAACCACGCAAGTCGAAAGGCACTGGCACGCCAGCATTCGTCTGGAGAGGGGCAAGGGGGGGGGGCGGTCAAGGATCGGCAACAGTTGGCGGCCAGCCCAGGGGGAAATGAGAGGGGGCGGGCCTTCCCAGGGAGGCTTCCGAGAAGGCTGGGGAGTCCCCTGGCCTTCTCAGCGGTTGTCTTTAGCCTCCCCCGGAAACCCAGAAGACTTCTGGGAAGGCTCCAGGACTTCTGAGAAGCCGCCTTCGGAGAAGGCCTTCTCTTTAGCAGTTGCACAACATGCATACTACTCTCCTCTCTCCCCTGATGACGTCTGGAAGACATCCGGCGCCCCTCCACGTACTGGTTCTTACACACAGGATTCCCGGGAAATGGGTTTTCGCTTGTTTTTGTTTTCAAAATGTGCTCCCGGTGAAGCGCTGGCCTCATTGTGGGACTTCCGCTCGTTCCGAATCGTGCTCCCGCTGCAGCGCTGGCCTCATTTCCGCGCTTCTGCTCGTTCCGAATCGTGCTCCCGCTGCAGCGCTGGCCTCATTCCCGCGCTTCTGCTCGTTCCGAATCGTGCTCCCGCTGCAGCGCTGGCGTCATTATTTCCAGTGCTGTGCCACGCGAGGTCTTCGGTCCTTCCAAAAGTAAGCCCCAAAATCCCCCCTCCAAAAAAACAGGAAAAAACATCAGAACTGATTACACATTCGGTGCCGATTCTTTGATTTCTGGGCTGCAGAAGCCCCCCAAAAAACTTTGGGGCGTCGCCACGCCATCCTATGTCATGCTACGGGTAGATGTTCAACACCATGCTATGCCATGAAATGCTATTCCATGCTGCGACGTCGGACTGTGCGAGTAGAAAGGAGATCTACGCCATGGCAAGGGATGAGAGGGAGGGTTAGGACGTGAGATATGACGCGAGCGCCCTTAGCTTGTCACTTCCCCCCCCTCGCCCGCCGCCGAGCCGAGATTCTGGTCAGGGATCGCTGCGGCGGCAACGGCTGTCCTTGGGGCCTCAGGCCGCCGTAGGAGGCCCCTCCTGGGGGAGCCGCGCGCGCATTGCGCGCGCGCGAGCGCTCCGCGACGAGCTGACCACAGCCCGGGCGCACGATGCCCATCGGCCGGCCCCGACTGCCTGGCCAAGAGGGGTGATCGCCATGAAGGAGACGGGTCCTGAGGCTCGGTGGCGAGCTGGGGGAAATGAGAAGGAGAAGGCCTTCTCAGAAGGCGGCGGGACTTCTCGGAAGCCCTCGCGCGTCCTGAGAGCTCTGCTCTGTGTCTTCGGGGAACGCTTCGAACACTTCTCGGAGGGCCGGGGACCTCCCGAACCTCCTGAGAAGGCCCTCTCCTCCTCTCACTTCCCCTCCTTCTCCTTCTCCTTCTCCTCTCCTTCTCCTTCTCCTTCTCCTTCTCCTTCTCCTTCTCCTTCTCCTTCTCCTTCCCTCCTTCCCCTTCCACTTCTGAGAAGGCCTTCTCCTTCTCCTTCTCCTTCTCGCTCGCCGCCCGGGTCCTGAGGTTCCCCACCGCTCTCGGGCTCCCGCGGGCCCTGCACGGGCCCCGGGGGCTGTCAGAAGGAGGCCTCGGGAGGAAGACTTCTCGTGCTCGGGGGAGGCCCAGAAGGCTCCAGGACCCCTTGCCCACGGGACCCGTTTCTCCCCTATGCTGAGGTGAGTGGGTGCATGAGGGAGCGCGCGGAGAATTTGGACGCCCGACATGGGCACGGAAAGAATGGGTACAGTGCCCAACAACAGATGTTGTCCCAAACCAACAGCGGCCGCTGTTGGGCAGGCGGCCTCCTGTCTCGAATGGACACAGACCGCGGCGGCGCGGACAGCGAGCCCTGTTCGTTCAAAATGAACAGGAACTGCTGTTGGGCATCGTACCCATTCTTTCCGTGCCCGTTTCGGGCGTCCAGAGAGACGAAGATCGTCATGCGGCACGAGGAAGGCCCCCGTTTCGCACTGACTGCAGGCTGCAGGACCCTCAGGGGTCCCTGAGAGTTCGGCCGGGTGTAGACGCGAGCGTTGCGCTGCTTGCGCTCGACTGTCTGCGCCCCGTCGCCGCGCGCGGGGCCGCAGCGCCAACAAGTGCGTGCTGCACTGTTGGTGCTGCCCGTCGTTCCTCTTCGTCTTTCCCCCGCGTCGTTCCTCCCAAGCTCCCTGCCCGGGTATGCGTACGACACGGTCGATCCCCTATGGGCGGATCCCTGCCCTGGATGCCGAATGGCCAGGCCGCTCATTCTCTGCTTCGCTCGACCTTCTACTCCCCGACGCTGCGCGCGAGGCCGCGACGCTAACAGGTGGGTGTCTGTGGGTCACTCCCGGGCTGCCGCTCCTGGCTAAGCAGGCGCAGCCACTGCTGGGCTGCCGGCCGCTCAGCCCCGCACTGCGCTCGCCTGGTCTGGGGTACTGTCTGATGCTGGCCCACCGTACTTGTTGTCCCGTCCCGGCCGTCTGGCCGCACCGCGCATCCATATGCCTGCCTCTCGGCATGCCTCACCCTGCGTCGCACAGGGGTGTGGTATACAGGGGGGTGCGGCCTCCCATGCCGACAGTAGCGATGTGACCTGCGATAGCCGCAGGTGCGACGCACCCCGATCGTACCAGCGCTGGCTTCGGTGGCAGGGTGCAGCACCCTGCCACCCTCGCTGACCACGCCCGGGCATGCGCATGGCATTGTCGATGCCTTCTGGCTCCCTGCCCCTCCCCTCTGAGGTGGCTGGCCGCGCGCGCGCTCGAGCCGTCCAGGGACTCTCTCCGCCTCGTCTCGCCGCCGCGCGCGTGGCCGCGGTCGCCAAGAAGCGTGCGGGGGCGGCAAGTTCGGAGGGGGCCATGGGACGCACCGATCAATAGACGCAAATCCCAGGATTCCCCATACGTTCACATCCTTTCTGGGCTTCTGTCTTCCCCCCCACCCCCCATATCTTCGCATATTTTCCCGGGAATCGACGATTCATGGTGTCTTTGTGTTTTGTCTCTCCTGAAAATTCCACGTGCACCTGCTTACGCCCCCTCTTTTTTGGCACACGTCAGTCACGTCCTGACCACCCACCGACTGGCGCTAGTTGGTGCGGCCGGACCTGGGGCATAATGATGTCCTTCGAGAACAAGGGACCCTCCGACGGCCCAAACTGAAGAACATTCGAGGGCGCCCTCCCACAGGATGCACAAGACGTCCAACAAACACGAATGACGTAGCACCCCGCAGTTCCGAATAATTCGTCCACAAAAACGCCACAACAACAATCACAATCCGCACCGAAGACCTTCACTTCAGCCACGCGCCCAGGGACAGTGAATGACCATTTGGCCCCCTCACACTGACATTAGGGTGCCCGAAGCGACCTCGAACCTATACTTCGGCCTGACCGTACTCAGTCTAGGCGTGCCCCGCTCTAGCACTCACTGCGTTGAATCCACCGGCCAGGGAGCAAGTGTGTGGCGAGCGTTGACAGGGGAAGAAAAAGAGACAAGGGACAGGAGGGGGTGAGCAAGACGAGGAGGAGGAGGAGGACCAGCGCCAACCCAATATTCTTCAACGGTGCTGGAAGAAACGTCCCCCCAAGCCCCAAGCCCCCTGTTCATAGGCCCCTACAAGGAGTCATTTCCATTGAGGAAGGTACCCCGTTGGGAGACAATCGCTTGAAGATTCTGTAACGCGCGTGCCAAAACACCATTCTCGGAACTTCAACGCTGCTAATGAAGAGAAGGAGGAGGAGGAGGACGACGACGACGACGATGCCGAGCAGGAGGAGCAGACGGGAGCGGAGCAGGAGGAAGAGAAATGGGGGATGGTGGAGGCTGAAGGGAATGGGAGGGGGGACAAGGAGGCCGAGGGGCAGAGGAGGAGACCGAGGAGGATGAGGCTCAGGAGGAGGGTGGGGGGGAGAAGCGGCACGCCGACCGGGAACAGGATGGCAAGGATGTTGAAGACGAACAGATCGAGGAGGCCGAGAGACATGCTGATGCGGAGGGGGGGGGGGGATCACCACCACAGCACCAGCATGGACAAGGCAAGGTGCTTGGAAGACCATAGAACAGCACAAACACCACCTTTCGGATACCCGCGTGGGCTTCCGAGAGGTGCGCTGGGCCCCCCCCTCCCCGGCGCCCGGGGCGCGCGAGGAACCAACGCGGCGTGCAGAAAGCTGCTGCTCATGCCGCCTGTTCTTCGGGTATCGGGCTGCGCGCTCCGAACCTCGGAGAACTCCCTGCGGGCCGACGGCCCGTTCTCACCCCTGCGAGGGGTGGGCCGTCCAACCCTCTGTTTGTACGGTTACAACGTGGATGTTTTGAGATATGTCTAACCAACTAGCATCTTTGCCATTGGCACAAGCATCACCATCATCAAAACCAGCATCACGACAATCATCATCATTATCATCTTCATCCTAAATCATCAACAAAAACCTCCTCATCATCCGCATAGTCATCATCCTCGTCATCATCAACATCAGCACCGCCACCATCGCCATCACCATCACCATCAGCACCATGATCGACAACATCATTCTCATCATCATCACCATCGTCATCATCGTCGCCATCATCAACATAGCTGTCGTCGTCATCATCACCATCCTCCTCCTCACCATCATTCTCACCATTATCGTTACCATCGTCAGCATCGCCATCACCATCACCATCATTACTACTGGGAACCAACGATTGGTTTAAACAATTTGTGCATAAAAAACTTTCTGGGGCGGGCGATACAAAAAAAACATCGCGGGTCCTTAGCGCGCCGCAAAAGCGGGGGGGCGGGGCATGCAGACGGAGGGCGGACAATCCCGGGTTGTCCTGAGGCTCGGGGGGGGCGCGGGCTGACACTTCAGGGCGGGGGGGCGGGGGGCCAATTCGGAGCCGGGCAAGCAAAGGCTGGGAAGGACTTCGCGGGCTGACGACTCGAATCCGCAGGTGCGGACAACTCCAGGCCGCGAGGGCTGATTTTGGCCAGCCCTGAATGGGAAGTCGAAAATTCTGATCCACCCGTCCTGCGCGGAAGGCAGACAGTCTGCGCCGCCTTCAGACAGCGACCTCCTTCCCCAACTCGTCTCCCTATTCTCCTCCCCCTCCTCCTCCTATTCCTCCTCCTCCTCCTTCCCCTCGCTTTTCTATCCCTTGTCACCTTCTCCCCTGCTAACTACTGTTCTTCTACAATTTCCCCATATGAATACTATTCCCCGTTCTCCCATGATGCACTCCGGAAGATTGCCTGCACCCTTCCGCGTATTGTGTTATTAATTGCACACAGGTTTGGCGCGACTCCGTTTCTCATATATGCATTTTCAATCGTAACGTGTTCGGCTCTTCCAGCATGTCGTTCCCGCTGCAACGCTGACCTCATTTTCGAGCTTCCGTTCGGTTCGGATCCTCCCGCGTGCTGTTTTTTAAAACAGAGGATTGGGGAAGCGTGCTGTTCATGTATGTTGTTCAATCCGAACTGGTTCGGCTCTTCCGACACGCTGCTCCCGCGGCAGCGTTGGCCTCATTGTCAAGCTCCAGCCGCCCTCCGCGAGGACGACAATTGGGCCGTCCTCAGGTTGGTTCTTAAATCGGGGATGAAAAAACGACATAAACATAAACTTGTGGCGGTCCTCCGTGGACTTCCTGGATCTGCGCTGGGACTCCCGAGCGGCGCTTCCGGCGCCCCCTCTCCGCAATCCTCCTCCCGCGGCCGCGGGGATCAAACGAACGCAGGAGGACGAATAGAAAATCAGTTTCCGCAAGGCGGCAAAATAAAACGCCCGGGGGGCAGACGATTACAAAAACAGTTTCTGGCGGCTGAATTCCCCACTCATTCATTTCGGGATCCCCGGGACGGGGGGGGGGGTGCAAGTTCTTAATCGTTTGCCCCCATTCAGTGGCATCGTAATCATCATCAACATCATCAGCATCAGCATCATCAGCATCATAACATCGTAACCATCAATTACCTGTGGCGGCCTTGCGAAACAAATATTTTTGCGGCGGCCTGGCGCAGCCCCACAGACCCTGAGATCCGGCGTTGCGCAAGATTCGCAACCTCGCGACGAACCACGGCCGGAGCCCCACAGACCCCGGCTACCTGCGGCACTTCTCGAGCCGGATCGATCTCTGATGTCCCCGGGGTTCGACATCGGGCGACCGCACCTTGTGCGAACAAGAAGAACCTCGCGACGCCCGGACCTGCCCCCTGCGAAGGCACGACGGCGGGCGACCCGGACCCCCGACGCGGCGGCTCGTGCGACCCCACGAAGTCTGGACCCCTTCCGCGGGACCGGCTTTTCGTCCCGAGTCGTTCTTTGACAGCCCCGAGGCCCCGGAAGGACCCCTGGAGGCCGACCATGGCGAAACACCTCCCGCCGCGTTTTCTTCGCGACGCGATGGGGGCCTGCGAAGGCACGACGGCGGGCGAAAGCCGACGACGAGCAGCGAGGCAGCGGCGCCGCTCCTGGCGGCTGCATGCCGCCGGCCTGCACCGGCTGGCCACCGGGCGGCGCCATGCCCGCGGGCGCCATGCCGCCGGGCGGCGCCATGCCCGCGGGCGCCATGCCGCCGGGCGGCGCCATGCCCGCGGGCGCCATGCCGCCGGGCGGCGCCATGCCCGCGGGCGCCATGCCGCCGGGCGGCGCCATGCCCGCGGGCCGGACCGGCTGGCCGCCTGGAGGCGCCATGCCGCCGGACTGGACCTCGCCGGCACCGCCAGGCGCCCCGCCGCCACCGCCCCCGCCGTCGACGCCGCCGTCCTCCTCCTCCTCCTCCTCCTCCTCTCTTCCTCCTTCTCCTTCTCCTCGTTCTCGTCCTCGTCCTCCTCCTACTCCTCCTGGCTCCACCTCCCCCTTCTCCTCCTCCTGCTCGTCCTCCTCCTCTTCCTCTTCCCTCCTCCTCCTCCTCCTCCACCCTCCTCCTCCTCCTCCTCCTCCTCCTCCTCCTCCTTCTTCTCCTCCTCCTCCTCCTCCTCCTCCTCCTCCTCCTCCTCCTCCTCCTCCTCCTCCTCCTCCTCCAAACGGCGCCCCCAGCGGCGGTTCTGGCGACACGCTACGCCCTGCAAGCGGAGATGGCGCGTCGCTCCGCCCTGCGAATGGTGGGGGTCTCGGCACGGCCCGGGCCGTGTTGGAGCCTGGGGGCTGGGAAGAGGAGATGGCGTACCGCGGCCGAAGCCAAGCCAAAGATCCTGACCGTACCCTGAGATCCTGGCGTTGCAATCTTTTCGCGCCGGGCGTTTTCGCCAATTTCGGGCCCCTGAACCCTCACGGATCGGTCCGGCTCGAGAAATGCAAGAAGATAGGCCAGGGGCTCTGGCGGTGATTTTTCGCGATGATGCATTTTTTTTCGCAGCGTCAGATCTCAGGGGTCGCCGCCGACGCCGTCGTCGACATCGCCGTCCACCACCTCCTTATCCTTATCCTCCTCCTCCTCCTCCTCCTCCTCCTCCTCCTCCTCCCTCCTCACTCCTCCTCCTCCTCCCTCTCCTCCTCCCTCTCCTCCTCCTCCTCCTCCTCCTCCTCCTCCTCCTCCTCCCTCATCCTCCTCCTCCTCCTCCTCCTCCTCCTCCTCCTCCCTCCTCCTCCTCCTCCTCCTCCTCCCTCCTCCCCTCCTCCTCTCCTCCTCCTCCCTCTCCTCCTCCTCCTCCTCGCGCCTCTTCCTCCTCCCCTCCTCTTCCTCCTTCTGCTCCTCCTCCTCCTCCTCCTCCTCCTCCTCCTCCTCCTCCTCGCCTCAAAGCCACGTTCCCCGACGTCCACGGCCATGCTTTTTCCTCAAAACGGGGTCCCAGAAGTCCCGATCGCATCCCATTCTGCGTCGTTGTTGACCGGGCCGGGGCTCGGCAGAAGGGCCCCTGGACGCCGAAAATTCAGAGGTGACAGACCGTCCTGGCATTCCTGTAGTCCTACCATGCAATGCTCTTAGAACACAAACAGTCAAATAACAACACACATGGTCTTAGAACATGAACTCGATGTGATATAACAAGTCAGACTCCGCCAGAAATGTTCTAAGAACAGTTCGTGGAAACCACAAAAGGTTCTTAGAGCAATGTTTGGTAGGGCTATAGGCGAGCCAAGACGCTTCGCCACTGCTTGAGAAAACTGCCCCAAACCTCCCGCCGTGGTTTCCGCGCGAACGCCGACAAGAGCCCCCCCTCGAACCCTGGTCTGCAAGCCTCCTCTTCCGCGGAGCCTTCTCCCCCCTCCTCCGCTTACGGGGGTCAACGCGAGGGGGGGACCAGCTCAGGGGGGAAACATCGCCCTGCAGTCGGAGCCAGGCCAGAACACGCAGAACATCCAAGGCTGCCCTGCCCAGGATGCACAAGAACATTCAACAAGCACGACCAACACTGGGGTAATCACCCTCCCCGAACCGACCTCGATCCCATACCTCGGTCCGACTGTACTCCGGATCCCTTAATAATCGTCCCCCGGGTCCGGTTTATTAAGGCGCCTTTGGGGGAAGCAGGGGGGTCCGGTTTATTAAGGCGTTTCTTGAAGCCGACGTTCAGGGGGGGTCCGGTTTATTAGGGCGCCTTTTGGGTACTAGCCCGCGAAGTACTAACCGTCATCATCATCATCATCAGCATCATCATCATCGTCGTCATTGTCATCGTCATCGTCATCATCATGTTCATCATCACCAACATCATCATCAGCATCATCATCATCGGCATCATCAGCATCAACAACATGTTCAACATCATCGTCATCATCCTCATCATCGTCGTTATCACCATCATCACGATATGATACGGCGGTGGCAATGATGATACTTCTGATGGCGATGACGACTATCTCGGTGATGGTTTCCTCATCGCACCCCAAGCGCGAACATCATCTTGCGCACTTAAGTGCCCCTCAGTTCTCCTTGAAGCCCGCCTTCAAGGCCGCTTTCTTCGTGCGGAAAGCTGCCCCTTCGTCGTCGTCGTCGTCTTTGTTGTCGTTGTCGTTGTCGTCGTCGTCGTCGTCGTCGTCGTCGTCGTCGTAGTCGTAGTTCTCGTATCGTCGTCGTCGTCGTCGTCGTCGTCGTCGTCGTCGTCGTCGTCGTCGCGCTCGCAATTTTGCTGGGGGGGGGGTCCGGAATATTAAGGCGCCCTCTGTGGGAGGGGGTCCGGAAAATTATGTCGCGAAGGAAGGGGGGGTCCGGTTTTTTGAGGGGGGGTCGATTATTAAGGGATCCAGAGTACATCGCCCCTGAATCGGCAACACGACGCCGATAGATCGCCGACGAGTCGTCGAGGCCCCTGAGCTCGCCACTCCGCAGGGCCAGGGGCGGGGCGGGCCGTCGATGGGCCCCCTGCCGGCGATGCTGGGCGACTCCGGCTGGATGCGTCCCCTCCTGATCCCATTGCCCCCTGTCGGCGCTCCCCGGTTTTCCGGCGATGCCCATCGGTCGGAAGAAATGAGGTCGAACCATGAAGCAGGAAGGCGTTGGAAATAGATTGGGTTTCCGCTCGCCTCCCGAAGAGGCGGGAAGACGGAAAACCACTCGAATCTTGAAGGAGGAAGGCGGCTAAGGTAGATTGGGAACTGGGAATCCAAAAATACATACTTTCAAATCCCCAGCGGCGTGGCCTGGGGTGTAGGTCGTTCCATTCGGGTTTCGAGGGGTGTATCCCAAACTGGAGTGATACTTTGGCGGGGGTCTCGAAGAGGATCTGGATGGGGATGGGGATCGGTTAAACGATACCGAAGTAACTCGGTTCTCTGGCGGCCGTTCGGGGGCGATGTGGGCATCCCTGGACTGTCCCCTGGCGAGGCGCAACTGTTGGAACGCGCCCCGAGGCTGGACAACCGGAGAGAGACGACGCAAACGTCAGAGAAAACCTCGAACCTCGAGACCTTTGCCCCCTCTGAGCCTCTCCCCCCCCTTGCCTCGGGGGCGTCCAAGAT
>CAUYUJ010007132.1:0-2500 GCA_963575745.1 Prorocentrum cordatum
ACTACTACTACTACTACTACTACTACTATACGACTACTACTACTACTACTACTACTACTACTACTACTACTACTACTACTACTACTACTACTACTACTACTACTACTACTACTACTACTACTACTAGGTCCTGGCGCTTCCCGAGCCTCGGGGCTCAAACCTGCCGCCGCCGTCGCCGCCGCCGCCCTGCCGGCCCCGCCGCCGCGCCCTCGTCCCCGCCCTCGTCGCCGTGCTGCCGCCATGGTGGCGGTCGGCGGCGTCGTCCTCGTCGCCGTCTGCGTTGTGGGGAGAGGCAGGGCGCGGGCAGAGCACGCGGCGGGGCGCGGGAGGGCATACTGCATAGTACTTGTGTGCTCCCCTTGGAGAGGCGCACGTCTGAGCCGAGCATGCACTGCAGACACGCCTTGCAGCACATCGCTGCTCCAGCCTGAATATTTCCCCCTGTAGAGGGACGGGCCCGACTGAAGCCCAGGCGGCCTCCGGCCAACCCCGCCGCGCGTCGGCGGCGAGCCCCCAGGGGGGGGGGGAAGTTAGGAGAGGGGGCGGGCCCTTCTTCCAGAAGGCTCGGGAGGCCTCTCGGGCCTTCCGGTGGAGAATTCTCGAAGCCCCCCCCCCGAGGGCGCGGGAGACTTCTCGGGGGCCTTCCTGGAGGATGCCTGGGCCATTCTTTGGGCCGGCTTTGGGCCCTCCTTGGGCTCTCTTGGGGCCCTCTTGGGGCCCTCTTGGCCGTCTGGGGGGTCTTCTTTGCGGCCTTCGGGCGCCGTCTTCTTGGGCCGCCTGGGGCCGTCGAGGGGCCTCTCTCGAAGGCCGTCGTGGGTCCCTCTGGAGGCCCTCGTGGGCCAGCCTGGGGCTCTCGCCGGGCTGCCTCGAGGCCGTCGTGGAGGATGCCTGGGCCATTGTTTGGGGCCCTCCCGGGCCGTGGGGCCATCTCGGAGGCCTCCTGGGCCGTCTGCAGCCGAAAGAGGCTCGGAGAGGCGAAGGCGTCCAGACCTCTCAGTCACACGAGGAGCATCTGGGTCTTCGGCCTCTGAAGGCCCTGCCGAGGGCCCTCCAACCTCTCAGCAGGCGGCGGGGTTTCTGAGAAGCCCCGCCGGCCTCTGAGAAGGCCGCCTCCTCTCACTTCCCCCCCCCCCCTCGCGCGCCGCCGCACCCCGGCACTTGCCAGCTCGCTCGGACGTCCAGGCCCCGTGCACGCTCCGTTTCCATGCGTTTTTTTTGTTCTGCTGCTCGGTGATCCAGGATGCTCCTCGATGGTCCTCGCCGAGAGCACGTGCACACCTACGGGCGATGCCGAGACCACGCGTCTGTCGCGGAGGGTCTCCCAGGCGCGCTGTCTCCCCGGGCGGGGTGCTGGCCGCCACGCCACTCCACGGGGGGGGGGGGCGGGGGGGCGCCTGGGGCAAACAGTTCCGTCGTGGAGGCAGCTCTCCCCACCCCTCCCTCCCTCCCTCCCTCCCCCCACCCATCAACTACCCCCCTACCACCCACACCCCTCCCTCCCTCCCTCCCTCCCTTCCCTCCCTCCATCCCTCCATCCATCCTTCACCTCCCCTCCCTCTCCTCCCTAAATCCTCCCCCCCCTCTAATCAACCTCCCCCCCCCTCCCTCCCTCCTCCCTCCCCCTCCTCCTCCATCCATCCATCCCTCCCCGCCCCTAGCCTCCCTCCCGGCCTCCCCTCCCCTCCCTCCACTCCCTCCCTCCCCCCCTCCCTCCACCCCTCCCTCCACTCCTCCATCGCTTCCTCGATCAATGCGAGTGAGGCCCAGGGCTTCACACTCGTGTTCCCTGGTTACGCGGTCTGCTGCAACAGTCAGGAGCAATGCACCGCGTCTATGGAAGTAGCGCCGAACTGGAGCAGCGCGGCATGGCCGCAAGGCTGCACAGTTGTTGGGTTGCCTTGTGCCTCCTGGAGGCCTCTGGGGGGCCTCTCGGGGAACCCTTGCGAGGAGCGGGAAGAGGGGGGGAGGGAAGGCGGGAGCAGGAGGGAGGAGGCGCCGGGGGGAATGGAGAAAGAAGAGGAGGATGAGGAGCAGGAGGAGGAAGGATGGCCGTGTCGGATGGACCCCCAGGCCAACAGCAGAGCAACATCGTGAGGAGGAGGAAGGCAGCCTGGCACCTCCGACCAGGAACGAGACTGGGAATGCCGCAGCGCTGCATGGTGTGACCGTGAACTGCTTAGCTGCCCCGACACGCAACACGCAACACGTTGCGTGTTGCCACGGGCTCAAAACGTGGATTGAAAACGTAATTAGGTCCTGCGCGATGCGCTCGCCGAAACGTGTGCCACCACCCGCCGAACCAAACACGCAGCGTGTCAACCCGAACGTCTTGAACTTAACGGGCGAAGAAAGGTATAAAATAAACTTTTTCGCTGTCGGGGGCGCCTGTCCCAGGGCGGCTGGAAAGTTTGTACCCTTACGGTGGCACTGTAGGGGTATACACTTTCCAGCCGCCCAGGGACAGGCGCCCCCGACAGCGAAAAAGTTTATTTTATACCGT
>CAUYUJ010007132.1:7500-35000 GCA_963575745.1 Prorocentrum cordatum
CCACTGAAAACAACCACGGGGCAACCGCGGGACCACCACAGAACTTAGGTTAGTCCGCGGCCGCAGGGGGGCTCCAGCGGCGGTCAGGCTACGGCGGGGCGCACCGCGCCAGCAGACTGCGCAGCACGAGAGGCGGGGGGGGGAGGCCCGTGCGGGGCGCGGAAGGAAGGAAGGAGTACTCCACGCCCTAGGGCGCGTCGGCGCGGCATGCGCTCAGGCGAGCACGAAAAAGTTGTCGATCTCGAGCAGCGTGTGGGTGTAGTTGCTTGGCCCATTCCAACCAGCGCGGGGCGCGGAGGGGGGGCGGGGGAGGAGAGCCACGCTGAGACGAGGCAAGCCTTCACACGTGCGCGCCAGTGCAGGAGGTCGACGCCCTCGGACGAGACAGTGCGAGTGGAGCCACCGCACTGCCGCCCTCGAAGGTGGGTGAGGGAGGTACAGTAGGGGCTCGACCACGAGAAACCTGTCACAAGAAACCCGGCCCTGAGACCCCAGGGCGTGGGTCTTCACTTTTACCAGGTAGCGGAACGGAAAGTATCCCCAGCAAGAGCAGGCGAAGCCTCCGCCCATTGACGTCATGAGAAGACCCGGAGAGGTCGAATGCCGAGGGCAGAAGCCAGAACCACCGCAGCACAGCCAACGACGACCAGGGTCGGTAGAGTCTGGTGCTCCGACACATTCGGGAGCGGCCAAGAGGGGGGTGTCCAAGAGGGGGAGGTGCAAATCATTGACCGGCGGCATGTGCGCGGCCCAGCGGGGGGGCCAGGGACGTCATGAAATGAGAAGAGGCACCATGAAATCTGCAGAAATACCATGGCCCCTGCCATGATATCCACCCCCCCTCAGTCAGCATCCCCCTCTTTTCCGCCCCCGAGACATGTGAGCCGCCACCACGGAACAACCGCGGGGCAACCACGGAGCAACCACGGTGCGACCGCAGGCCAAACACCGGACAACCACGGGACAACCGCGTGTTGACCGCGGGACGACCGCTGGACAGCGACGGGACAACCACGGACCAACGACAACCGCGGGGTAATCACAGGACACCGATCTAACAATCTGTCGGTTTCACGATCACTCTACCCGTATCACTATGAATCTAGGGGTCTATTAGGGGGCCACATGTGAACCCTACCCCTACCCCGCACGATTTCTGAGGGGGAGGGTGGGATTCGCTTCGTTCGGGAGCTTCCGAGCGAAGTGAACCCCACCCTCCCCCTCTCCCGAGCGAAGTGAACCCCGCCCTCCCCCTCAGAAATCGTGGGCGGTAGGGGTAGGGTTCACATGTGGCCCCCTACCGATATCAAAATCTACCTGTCTCACCATGGATCTGTGGATACCGTGGATGCCATTCTCTATATCTCTATGCATCGGTCCCGATGTCAACGAGTGTCACCGTAGAGATAACACTATAAACCTGTTGAAGGAGCTGACTATTTATCTATCGGTCTCACTGTCTATCGGTCTACAGTCTCCACCCAAGACGACCAAGGGACAGACACGGCACAACCACCGAACAACCACGGGACTACCACGGGCCACGGGACTACCTCGGGACAGACCACGGCACGACCATCGAAACAACCGCGGGACAACCGCGGGACAACCACGGAACGACCACGGGGCCACGGGATAACCACGGGACAGACCACGGCACGACCTTTGGGACGACCGCGGGACAACTGCGGGACAACCACGGGACAACCGCCGGGCAACCACGGGGCGACGACGGGGCGACCGCGGCACCAGCCGCGGGAGAGAACCGCGGGACAGCTCCCAGCGCAGGCCCTGACATGTGCAGATACGCATCCAAATACATATGAAGATGCAAACGCATAAACATACACATTCACGTATACGTATACATATACATATATACAGATAGATATACATTTACAAATACATGCACATAGACATATACATGGATCTATACATATATACAAACACGAATACATGTGCCTATGCATAATCATATGCATATACAAATACATATATATATATATATATATATGTGCGTATACCTGTATAGATATACATATATATAATATACGTCTACATATACATATACATATGCATGTACATATAAACACCGGGCCGCGACTCCGAGGAGCCCTGACTCCGCGAGGCCGTGGACGTGGCTGCGGTTAGGTCGGGCATGTCCTCCCACAGGCGGACTCTGGAAGAAAAACAAACATGATCCAAAAAACAAAATAGCCGAAAGAGCACGAAAAAACGTCACCAGACCATTGACTATTCTCGACTATTCCTCCTGTGGAGTGACATGCCCGGCTTAAGGCTGCGGCTGCTGCCCGCGGGGGGTCCCCCGCGGACGGCCCTGGGCTGCCGAGGGCTGCGACATGGCGAAGGAGCGGTCTGCTTGCATAGGGAAAAAATCAACGTAAACTTGTGGCGCTCCGCGCGGACTTCTTGGATCCGCGCTGTACCCCCCTCCCTGGCGCGCGGAGCGCGCCAGGGGCGGCGCTAGAGGCGCCGCCGGGGGCCAAAAGTTTGCGTTTATGGCGCTTTTCTTCTTCTTCTTCTTCGATGTTTCATGTTTGTGCCGTTTTTCCTTCTTCGATTGCATGAGAGCCTGGTCCCAGGCGCCGCCTCATGGCCGGTGACGCCATGGCGCGCCCCGCGCGCAGGCTGCTCCCGCGGGGGAGGCGCCGAGGTGAACCCTCGCCTCTGCGAGACGAAAGGGCTGCGGGAGCAGCAGGATCAGCGACAGCAGCAGCAGCAGGAAGTGCCGATGGGTCCATGTTCCACCACCACCACTACCATAGGTAGGAGAGGGAAGAGGAGGAGGAGGAGGAGGACCTCCTCATCCTCCCTTCTCCCCCGTCCTACATATGGTAGTGGTGGTGGAAAACTTGCCCATCAAGTGCAGCATCGGGGCAGAAGCAGGAGGACGATCAGCAGGGATCAGGAGTCACGCCGGTCTGCACTGCCGCACCTGCTTCTAGACCTGCCGACCTGGACCCTCTTCGTAAGGAGCCGTCGCTGAACGAATTCAAACATCAATACTGAAAACGTACTTTTGTCGAGGCGAGGGCGACCGTCAGTGGTCGTACCTCGACGGGAACGATCCATCCCCGCTTCCAAACTACTCCTGAACTCGTGCGAGGCGGCTCGCTTGCGGAATCTACACCACAAGTTGGATACTCGTTCTGAAGATCTTCCTGGAGCCTTTCGCTCCACTCTCGCGTCGATGCTGCGTCGAACATCCGTCGGCGTGAGTCGAATGTGAGTCGAGCTAGAGCCGAACTGGAGTCGAACTAGCTTCGAGCTAGAGTCGACCAGGTCCGCTGGGTGGGCCCCCGCAAGGTCCCCGAAACGAACGTCGAACGCAAGCATACGGCATCCGAGAACCCGAGGGACACGACGAGCGCAGCCGAAGGCATGAGCAACAGATGGCGGGCAACTAAAGGGGCCCCAGGACACACAAATAAATACACACTAATAAAATGATTCTCCATATTTTCATATATATTTTCTGGGTTTTTGTATTCCCCACCACTTCCCATATTTTCCCATACTTTCTGGGAAATCGACGATTAATTGTGTCTGTGTGTTTTTTCCCCTCCTGAGCAACGGCGGGAAAAGAAGGCGGATCGGGCAGGGCAAGAGCACAAAAAAACTCGGAGACCCGCGCGGACCTCTCGGATCGGCCCTGGGCTGCCCCTCCGTGGCGCGCGGAGCGCGCCCGGGGCGGCGCCGGAGGCGCCGCTGGCGGGCTCCAGCGCCAGTCCGAGAAATCCGCGCGCACCTCCGAGGTGTTGTCTTACGTCGGACGTGTCCCCCTACAGGGGGATTTTCGACGGAAGATAAAAAATACCCCAAAAGTATTCCAAAATGGCCAAAAAATGCTCAAAAAAATAGTCCCCAGGCTCTTTTTTGACTATTTTTGAAGATTCCCCCTGTAGAGGGGCAAGCCCGACTGAGGTGTTCTGTCTTCGTGATTGGTGGACTCCCCAGAGCCCAGCCCTCGACCGGCTGGCCATCGCTCGGACGTCCGTTACCTGTGCTTTTAGTCGGCTTCGCGCGTGGTTTTGCTCGCCCGTGGTTTTTGTTCGCCAGATGAGCAAGGATGCTCCTCGATGGTCTTCGCCGGAGGAGTGCACACGCCCGAGCGGTGCCAAGCCCGAGCGGTGCCAGGCGTGCGCGGCTTTGTTCGCCGAAGGAGCAGGGATGCTCCTCGATGGCCCTCGCCGAAGGAAAAAAGTGCACACGCCCGAGCGGCGCCAGGCCAACCCACGACGGCCGACCGACGCGGGCCGATGGACAGCAGAAGCCCGCAGTGGGAACCAGGGCAGCGCGGGCGCCTGGGCGCGGCCCGGCACGGCGCGGCAGGGGGGGGGGGGGGAGCACCGGGGAGCCGAGCCCCTCCCCGAGCCGGGGCGAAGCCAGGGCGAGCGCAGGTCGAAGGACAGACCCCCTCGAGGCAGGAAAAAAAACACGACGGGGAAGCTTCCCGCCATCTTCGGCCTCGCGGGGCCCTCGCGGGGCCTCGGGAGCGTCGGAAGGAGACGCGGGATGAGAGACCCGCTCTGGGGAATAAATCAAGACCTCTGGGGGTAAGGCGAAGCCAGGGCGAGACTCTCTGAGATCAGGCGGCCCTGGAGGACGCCTCCAGCGCCGCGGCCTTCTCAGAGCGTTCCGGAAGGCTCCGAGAGCGCCCTGAAACACTCTGGAACGGATTTCATCCGTCTCCTGGCCCCCGCCCCCCCCCCCCCCGGGCCCCGCGGACGGGCGCTGGGCAGCCTCGCCCTCGTGCTGCCACAGGAGCGGCTGCACAGAGCAGGGAGGAGGGGGGCGCTGCCCGGCCACGGCGAGCCCCGGCGAGCGCTCTGGAGCGGATCTGTCCTTCTCCTCGCCCCGTCCGGCAGCCTGCACGGACACGCGGGGCGTAGGTCGCCCCACTTCGCCCGTCGCGCCCTCCCGCGAGGCGCGGCGCGGCGGCCCGCTTCGCGCCGTCGCGCCCCCCCACCCCACCCCACCCCCCTGGAGAGGGGCAGACGAGGAGGAGGAGGAAGGAGGAGGAGGAGCAGGAGGAGGAAGGAGGAGGAGGAGGGGGAGGACGTGGAGGAGGAGGAGGAGGAGGAGGAGGAGGAGAAGGAGGAGGAGGAGAGAGGAGTCACGGTTTGTCGGGCCTGGCTTGTCGGGCGCGGCTGCTTCCTTGGGGCTCCCTGGTGCTGAGTGCCGTCCCGTGGGTGCCGTGCCATCCCCGTGGCGGTGAACGTGGCCCCCCTTGCCGCCTCCCTCCCCTCCCCGCCTAGGTCTTGTGAAGTCATGCTTCTCCTGAATGTGTCGAGTTGCGTGCACATTTTTAGGGGAACCAAAAGTGGCATAAACATAAAAACTCTGAGGTCCGCGCGGATTTCTCGGATCGGCGCTGGGGCCCCCCGCGCGCTAGGGAGGGGGGTACAGCGCTGATCCGAGAAATCCGCGCGGACCTCCGAGTTTTTATGTTTATGTTACTTTTTGTTCCCCTATGAATGTGTCGAGTTGCGTGCGCATTCTGCATGACGTGCAATGGTGGTGCGAGGAGTTGTGTGCCGTGCAGGGTCTTGCCATGTGCATGCTTACTAGTACTCCATCCGACATCGCACCTGCTGCGGAGCGTAATCGTATTACTTAGTCATTTGATCCTTTCCAAGGGAGTGCTCGGTGTGTTGGCTGCCCCTCGGGTCGAGACATGGTGCGACAGGAGAGACAGCCGTGCGAAGCCATACCGATCTTCAGCCCACATTTAGGGTGCTCCCGACCTCGCACCCAATGAATGGGTGAAAGTGCAGGAGGATAATGACATGAGGCGGTTTAGTGTTGCTTTATCGCTCGCGGCTCAGTCTGTCAACTGCCCAGTTGCACTACTTCATGCCAACCCTCTCTGCTCTCCGCACCTTCCCTCCCCCAGAGAGCTACCCGAGCTTGATTGGATCTTTAATGGCGCGTGCAATTGTGACTTCAGCTTGCATCTTTGTGCTCCGGTCGAGTTTCCATTGAGAGTCTGTGTTTCTCATTGCCCTTCTCTCAAGCATGATCTCAGAGCAGGTGTCGATTGTCAAGATGGCTTCATGTCCAGCTCTGCCACTTGGCCATCCTCCATGTGCCGAATCATGGCAGCTTGTTTCTGCGAGCGTGTCGCTAGATCGGCCCGCAAGTGTGCGGTTGGTCAGTTCACACATCCAGATGTGCTGGGCGCCCGATGGTACAAGCTTATGGACCCATATTGGGGGTCGGTTGGGAGCGCCGCCGTCGGCGGCGTTGAGGCTTGCCCGCGCCCTTTGTCCCTCTCTCTTCCTTTTCCATTTGCATGTTGCACTGTAGTGGCCACCACGGACATGTCGTCTTTCAGGGGAGTGCGCAGGGGGAGGAGGAGGAGGAGGAGGAGGAGGAGGAGGAGGATTCAGGAGAAGGAGGATGAGGAGGAGGAGGAGGAAGGAGGAAGGAGGAGGAGAGAGGAGAGGAGAGGGAGGAGGAGAGGAGGGAGAGGAGGAGAGGAGGAGAGAGGAGGAGAGAGGCGATGAGGAGAGGTAGGGAGGAGGAGGGAGGAGAGGAGGAGAGAGCCCCCCCCCTGGAGAAGGGCAGACACCGCGCTGGCCCGGGCCGCGGCGCGCGCGAGGCACGGCAGCCTGCGCGCCCCCGCGGGTGGCCATTCGTTGGGTCGAGATATCGAAGGTCGCTCCAAGTCCAAGATGTCATGAGATATCTTCGCCACACGTGCCTCCTCCTCCCTCTCTTGCCCTCACTCCTCCGCCCCCCCTCCTCCTCCCCTCCTCCTCCTCCTCCTCCTCCTCCTCCTCCTCCTCCTCCTCTCTCCTCCTGCTCCCTCCGTCCACCCTCCTCCTCCTCCTCCTCCTCCTCCTCCTCCTCACTCGCTCCTCCTCCTCCTCCTCCTCCCCGTCCTCCTCCTCCTCCTCCCTCCTCCTCCTCCCTCCTCCTCCGCCCTCCTCCTCCTCCTTCTCCTCCTCCTCCGCCCTCCTCCTCCTCCTCCTCCTCCTCCTCATCTGCCGTCTGCGACGGCCAGGGTAGTGGCGACAGTGTCGGTGGAGGCAGCACTGACAGTCAGCAGCAACGGCGACGGCGATAGCACTCAAGCCATGGCAGTGGCAACGCCGACGTCGGGAGCTGCTGCGACAGTGGAGGGGCCTGGCCTCCTGCATGGGTGACATGTGAAGTCGACTCGACTCGGATCTCGCCCGCTCGAGCTCTCGCACAAACACTATGCAGGGCATCTCCTGCCAAGCCTGCTGCAGTCCTCCGCGGGACGCTCGGAGCCCGATCTGGCCACCTCCGAGAGCGAGGTCCCATCCCACCGTCCTGGCACGGCGGTTCGAGTCGCCATAACCCGCGCCCCCCGACGTCGTGAGCTCTTCACAACGTTGACCCCCAAAGTGAAGGGGCCCCAGGACACACAAATAAATACACACAAATAAAAGGATTCCCCATATTTTCCCATACTTTCTGGGTTTTGTCTTCCCCCCCACTTCCCATACTTTCCCATATTTTCCAGGGAGTCGACGATTAAATGTGTCTGTGTGTTTCTTCCCCTCCTGACAGAGGTCGGGACCCCCTCCCCGGGACCGGCTCTTCGCCCCGAGCCGTTTTGTTTGACGGCCCCACGGCACGGGAAGGCCCCCCCAGAGGCCGAACAAACCGCGACAAAAAACCTCCCGCCGTGAGTTTTCTTCACGACACGGCGAAGGTCTGTCTGAGCCGTCGACGCTGGTCCCCTACTCGGGAGCGGCCAAGAAGGGGGCGGCAAAGAGGGGGGTGATGACTAGGCGGGGGTGGATATCATGGCGTGGGCCATGGTGTTTCCCCAGATTTCGTGGCGCCTCTTCTTGTTTCATTACGTCCCTGGCCCCCCCCCCCCGGGCCGCGCACATGCCGCTGGTGTCCAAGAGGGGGGTGTCCAAGAGGGGGGGTGCAAGTCATGACCAGCGGCATGTGCGCGGCCCAGGGGGGGGGGCCAGGGAGGCAATGAAACAAGAAGCGGCGCCAGGAAATCTGGGGAAACATCATGGCCCACGCCATGATATCCACCCCCCCCTGGTCATCACCCCCCTCTTTGCCGCCCCCGACCTACGCCGCGTGGATCGTTCCCCCTGGAACGACAGCAGCTCTCTCCGACGGCGCAAACCTTTCAAGGTCGGCCGGCTCCGGGCCCCATCCAGCGGCCTGCCACGCGGCACGTCCGCGCCGGGGATTGCCGCCGCCGCGACGGGGCGCGGCACTCGAGGCTGCACCGACATCGGTGCGCTTCCCTCCTCGCTGGTTCGATGATCCTCGCAACTGAAAGGAGCCCTGGGACACACAAATAAATACACACAAAGAACAGGACTCCCCGTATTTGTCCGTATTTTTTTGATTTTCGTCTGCCCCCCCACTTCCCATATTTTCTCATATTTCTCTGGGAGTCGACGATTAATTGTGTCTGTGTGCTTTTTCCCCTCCTGAACAACGTGTGTTAGCGCCGACGTGTGTTATCCACCGAGGCCCTTCCATACGACGCAGGCGATGTGGTGATCTGCGGGTGTGGCTGGACGGGGTCGACACATTGGGCCAACACACGTCCTGAGGATCATCGACTGGTCCTCGACGAAGCCCCCTCGAAAACGGTGCCCGGATCCCTTTCGGTGGCAACTCATGGGTGCGTCCCATACTATCGTGTCGGCTCTTGCGAGTCGACGCTAATCGACGCTACATCGACGCTAATCGACGCTAACCGACGCTAAATCGGCGCTATCTCATCGACTCCCGACGCTAATCGACGCTAAAGACGGAATTACGAGGGTAGACAAGGCCCCCATGATTTGCTACCGAGCGGACCCTCCTGGGGTCCATCTGGGCCAGTGGGTCCTCCTGGACCGAATGCTGATGGCCCCGTGAACCAAAAAAACGGTCCCCAAACGCCGAAGACCAGGACAAGAGCAGCAGCCTCAGACCTCCGACGTCATGACTGTTTTGCACATCGTGGCCCCCAATAGGTCCGGACTGACTGGCAGTAAGAGGACCCCGAACCCTTTGGGAGTGGACCTGAGTTGGGAGGGCCAGAGAAACACTAGGGATAGGGGGGGTCTTCTCTGCAGATGTATCGAACCAAGCCGCCCAGAAGTAGTACCCCTGATGCCAAGACGGGGACCTAAGTGAGGCCCTATCTTCACTGCGTTATCAGGGTTAAGGGTGTTCTCGATATTGGACCCCTTCCTGGGAGCCGGCTCTTCTTCCTCCCGCGTCGGTTTCTGTTGAAAGGGCTCCTACAGACCGAGGCTGGTCAAAAACCTGCCGTCGCGAGAATGTTCACGACGCGAAGATGTCAGAGGTCGTGTCCCCCATGGCCGAAGCAGTGAAGTCTACAGTAAGACGAAGCCAGGACGAGGATAACATCGGATGAGGATAAATCGAGAACCTCCGAGATCCGGCGCCTCTGGAGGATGTCTCGCGCGCGGCGGCCTTCCCCAGAGCGTTCCAGAACGCTCTGGAACGGATTGATCCTCATCCTAGCCCCGTCCGAAGATGTCAGGGGTCGTGCCCCTCTGTGGCAGAAACAAGGAAATCCACAGGCGCTGCTGGGGCTCGGAGGCGCCATGGGCCCGACGAAGCCGCCCACGGCGAAGGCCGCCACGCCGCCGGCGAGGACGATCGGCAGCGTGACGAAGCCGCCGACGGCGCCCTTGCAGCGGGCTTTTTGCGCGGGTGCCGCAGACGCTCCAGCTCCGTGTCATTCCTGGACCCCCGACGAAAATGGATCAACGACTCGAACGTGCTTCGCCGTTGGCGGCCTCTGGAGGCTCTCGCCGGGACCCCGTATTGTAACAAGCAGTGCATCAGATCCCTGGCCTGGGAAGCACAACGCCAACATATGGCCATACGACGTTTCCAATCCAGGCGCGTTTCTTCCTCCTCCTCCTCCTCCTCCTCCTCCTCCTCCTCCTCCTCCTCCTCCTCCTCCGCCTCCAGGTCCTCTCGCCCCACGGTCCTCCTGCATGCTCTTCCTTGCAACTGTATGGCCTCCCGCCGCCCAGCACTGGTCTACGTACGCTGGCACCGGCGCGCCAGTTGTCGCCACACGATGTCTCGCATGTGTCATGGCCCTCTGGAGGGGAGGGAGGGGAGGTGGTGAGG
The DNA here is from genome assembly GCA_963575745.1 of Prorocentrum cordatum. Lineage (NCBI taxonomy): Eukaryota > Dinophyceae > Prorocentrales > Prorocentraceae > Prorocentrum > Prorocentrum cordatum. The sequence goes on from CAUYUJ010007132.1 coordinate 17,632, forward strand.
CGGAGGGAAACCTGGGGGAGGGGTGAGGAGGGGGAGGAGGAGGATGAGTAGAGGAGGAGGAGGAGAGGAGAGGAGGAGAGGAGGAGGGAGGAGAGGAGGAGGAGGAGGAGGATGAGGCGGGAGGAGAGGAGGAGGAGGAGAAAGAGAGGAGGAGAAAGGGAAGGAGGAGAAGTAGGAGGAGGAGGAAGGAGGAGGGGGAGGAGAAGCAGGAGGAGGAGGAGGAGGTGGAGGAGAGATGAGGAAGAGGAGGAGGAGGAGGAGGGGAGAAGGAGGAGGGGAGGAGGAGGAGGAAGGAGGAGGAGGAGGAGGAAGGAGGAGGAGGCGGAGTGAGGAAGGGGAGGGTGAGGAAGGGAGGAGGAGGAGGAGGAGGAGGAGGAGGAGGAGGACGACGACGAACGATCCGATCGCTTGGCCGAGCTCGGGCCGCAACGTTCGGCCGCATGGGCGCTCCCAAAGGGCAGGGAGCGGCGGTGACTCGCCGCAGGCGTCGTCGATCCGCCGCGCATCCCTGTGGCTTGCCGCGGGGATGCGCGGCGTGCCAAAGTTTAGGTTGTTGCTGCTGGTCCTTTCAAGGTTCTCAATGGGCCTTCGGACAGTCTTGCGGATGCCACGACAGTGGACACTCTAACAATCCGATCCTCGAGTTAAACAAGTGTTTCAAAATGTGCAAGACATGTTCTAAAAATGATTCAGCCATGCGCTTTCAGATTGAAAACATGTTTGGAACATGTTTTAGACATCTGGAAATTATTTGACAGCATGCTTCCTCTCCATTAGTCGACTTCCAAGGACAATCGCGCTGCCCACCCCGAGGACCCCTAAAAGGTCTCGCCCGGCGGTCCTCCCCTCCCGTAGAGGGCCAGTAAACTTCCCAGGTCATCGGCCTTCCCGCTCCAGACGGCCCCAAGATGGCACCCAAGACGGCCACGATTGTCTCCAAGACGGCTACGATGGCGCCACCATAAGAGCCCAAGATGGCCCTAAGATGTCTCCAAGACGGGCCGAGATGCCCACAGGAATGCCCAAGATGACCGCAGGATCACCCAAGACGGCCCAAGAGGCATCCAAGATGGCCCAAGGGGCCTGCCAGCTCCAGGAACGCGCGAAGAGGCCAAAATCCGTGATTATCTTCCTGGGACTTGTGAAGGGTGTGGGGCGTTTGCTCATTCTCGGCCTCCTGAAGACCCAAGACGGCCCCAGAGACCACCAAGATGGCCCCGAGAGCGCCCAAGGAGCCTCCCAGGTGGCCCCCTGACGGCCCAAGAGGCCCCAAAGGCGGCCCCGAAAGCCCCCCAGGAGGGCCCCAAGTCGGCCCAGAGAGCCCCCAAGGCGGCTTCCGACTGCGTCAGATGGACCAGGAACGCCCTCAGACGGCCAACGAGCCCCCGAAGGAACCCCAAAGGTCCCCAAGAGGACCAAAGAAGCCTCCAGCCTCCAAGAAGCCCCCAGGAAGCCCCCAGAAGGCCCCAAGAGTGCCCCAAGAGGCATCCAAGATGTCTCCTCCTCCTCCTCCTCCTCCTCCTCCTCCTCCTCCTCCTCCCCCTCCTCCTCCTCGACCTCCTCCTCCTCCTCCTCCTCCTCCTCCTCCTCCTCCTCATCCTCCTCCTCCTCCTCCTCCTCCTCCTCCTGCTCCTCCTCCTCCTTATCTACCTTGCTCCTCGCTCTCCTCCTCTTCTTCATATTATGTATCCCCCACGGGTTCCCCGAAGGGTTTCCACAACGGCTGAGGGGAACACATCGTACGATAGTTTGGCCGAGCTCTGGCCGCAACGTTCAGTCACATTGGCGCTTCCAAAAGGCAGGGGGCGGCGGTAATTCGCCGTAGGCGTCTTCGATATGCGCATAGATCCGCCACCGTGCCTGCAGCACGCTGAGGCGTGAAATAATGCCAAGTGCTGTCGGGCAATGCTTCTGCAGTCTTCTAAAGAATCCCCACCTTCGCGGGACACAGACTGTCACCTGCACCCCTCTTACTCCCGGGGGGGGCCCTGGACGGCCATGGCGCCCCCTTGGGGCCCTCAAAGGCTTCCATGACGGCCCAGGAAGCACACCCAGGCCGCCAAGGTGGCCCAATATGCCCCCATGCTGGCCTTCCAAGATGGCCCCAGAGGCCTCCAAGACGCCCTAAGAGTCTTCCAAGAGGCCTTCCAAGAGGGCCCCAAGAGGCGAAAATCATTGACTTTGTCTTAGGCGCGTGAAGGATTTGGGCGGTCTCGCCGTCTCGGCTCCCCGACTCCAAGACAGCCCGAGAGGCCTCTAAGACCACCCCAAAACAACCCAAGAGGCCTTCAAGGGGGCCCCAAGACAGCCGAAGAGCGCCCCAAGACGGTCCCAAAGGGGCCCAGGAGAGGGACCACGAACCGAAAATCCAAGCCTTCCACCCCAAGAGCGCCCCAGGGGGCCCCAAGAGGCGCCCAAGAGGCCACAAGAGGCCCCCAAGATACCCCCAAGAGGCCCCAAGAGGCCCCCAAGAGGCCCCACAACGGCCCCCGAGAAGCCCCAAAACTGCCTCCCAGAGGCCCCCGAGAAACATCCGACGAGATCCCAGCGAACATACGATGGGCGTTACCCATCACCCAGGCACGGTGGCGGGGCTTACCGTAGGCAGCTGCATATATAGATGCATGTATATGTATGTATGTATGTATGTATGTATGTATGTATGTATGTATGTATGTATGTATGTATGTATGTATGTATGTATGTATGTATGTATGTATGTATGTTTGTATGATTGTATGTATGTATGCATGCATGCATGCATGCATGCATGCATGCATGCATGCATGTATGAATTATGCGTGTATGTATGTATGTATGTATGTATGTATGAATGTATGTATGTATGTATGTATGTGTGTGTATGTATGTATGTATGTATGTATGTATGTATGTGTGTATGTATGTGTGTATGTGTGTATGTGTGTATGTGTATATGCGTATATGTATATGTATATATGTGTGTATGTGCGTCTGCGTGTATGTTTATGAAAATATGTGTATACATATATGCAGAAACGCAACATACATACGTACATACATACATCAGCTGTACATACATCCGCGCATGCATACATGCATGCATACGTGCATGCAAACATGCATGCAGACATGCATACACACGAACATACATGCATGCAAACACACATGCGTATGTACGTACATACATACATTCATGCATGCGTACATAGCTGCGTGTATCCCTATATATGCATGCATGCATAAATTCATAAAATATATACACACATTCATTACAGGCATACATACATGAGTACATACCTGCATGCATATAGACATACATGTGTGTGCATGTATGCATGGATGAATACATGAATGCATGTACGTGTGTGTAGATATGCACGTATACCTGTGTGCATGTGTGTATGTATGGCATGTGTGTATGTGTGTGTATGTACGTGTGTATCGATGGACGGCTGTATGCATGTATGTATGCATGGATGCATGCATGCATGTATGCATGTGTATGCATATGTATATGTATGCATATATAGGTATGGGCGTGCACATGTATATATGCATGTGCATAGATGCATGCATGCATGCATGCATACATACGGACATATGTTCCTACATGTATGCCTACATACCTGCATAAAAAACATTATCCCGGCAAAGCAACCTAACAGCGATGTGTAGAAGCATATCTGAAAGCATTCCCCTTAAGATTCAAATGAGAATCCAGTTGTCGAATTCTGCTGTTCTCGCAGTCGTAGTCGCATTCGCGATGACAGTCGCAGCGGCAACGGCAGTCGCAGTCACAGCCTCAGCCTCAGCCTCCTCCTCCTCTCCTCCTCTTTCTCCTGCTCCTCCTCCTCCTCCTCCTCCTCCTCCTCCTCCTCTTCCTCCTGCTCGTCCTCGTTCTCGTCCTCCTCGTCTTGCTCGTCCTCCTCCTCCTGGTGCTCTCTCCTCCTCCTCCTCCTCCTCCTCCTCCTCCTCCTCCTCCTCCTCCTGGTGGTCCTCGTTCTCCTCCTCCTGGTGCTCTCCCCCCCCTCCTCCTCCTCGTCCTCCTCCTCCTCCTCCTCGTCCTCCTCCTCCTCTTCCTCCTCCTCCTCCTCCTCCTCCTCCTCCTGGTAGTCCTCCCCCTCCCCTCCTCCTCCTCCTCCTCCTCCTCCTCTTCCTCCTCCTCCTCTTCCTGGTCGTCCTCGTTCTCGTCCTCCTCGTCTTGCTCGTCCTCCTCCTCCTGGTGTTCTCTCCTCCTCCTCCTCCTCCTCCTCCTCCTCCTCCTCCTCCTCCTCCTGGTGGTCCTCGTTCTCCTCCTCCTGGTACTCTCCCCCCCCCTCCTCCTCCTCCTCCTCGTCCTCGTCCTCCTCCTCCTCCTCCTCCTCTTCCTCCTCCTCCTCCTCCTCCTCCTCCTCCTCCTCCTCCTCCTCCTGGTACTCCTCCCCCTCCCCTCCTCCTCCTCCTCCTCCTCCTCCCTGGTCGTCCTCCTCCTCCTGGTCGTCCTCCTCCTCCTGCTCGTCCTCCTCCTCCTCCTGCTCGTCCTTCTTCTCCTGCTCCTCCTGCTCCTCGTCCTGCTCCTGCTCGTCCTCGTCCTCCTGGTCTTGCTCGTCCTCCTCCTCGTCGTGCTCTTGCCCCTGCTGAAAATGTGGCCCAGGAATGGGAGTTCTGGGAAGATCGAAGAGCACGAAGTTGCCTACAGTTGGCTACGGGCATTCAAAATGTGGCCCGGGAATGGAGTTCTGGGAACTCGAAGAGCACGAAGTGGCCTACAGTTGGCTCCGGGCATTCAAAATGTGGCCCGGGAATGGAGTTCTGGGAACTCGAAGAGCACGAAGTGGCCTACAGTTGGCTCCGGGCATCCAAAATGTGGCCCGGGAATGGAGTTCTGGGAACTCGAAGAGCACGAAGTGTGTGACTGTTGCATCCGGTTATCCAGAATGTGGCCCGGGAATGGCGTTCTGGGATGTCGAAGAGCACGAAGTGTGTGACTGTTGCATCTGGTTATTCTAAATGTGGCCCGGGAATGGCGTTCTGGGATCTCGAAGAGCACGAAGTGTGTGACTGTTGCATCCGGGTATTCAGAATGTGGCCTGGGAATGGAGTTCTGGGAAGTCGAAGAGCACGAAGTGTGTGACTGTTGGTGAAAAACGAGCCCGGCACCCTGCCGCCCGGCAACTCCCCAACACCTGCCCGGACCCCCCTGTGGAGTGATCTGTGAGCTCTTTTGAGACCACTAGAAACCTATCAGTCTTCGCTGTTAGGTAATAAATGCATGCGTGCATACATGTATACATACATATACGCGCGCGCACACAAGCATACAACTATATACACCAATATACATACATACAAGACTACATTGGCGCTTTGCGCCATGCACGTTGGTCCTTGAGATTTGGCACGCGGACAGGAGGGGCAATAAAGAAACTGAACATTTAGCGATAACTCGTTGTTGCCGTGTTCGACATCGTCGCTGTGATAATGTTGTTCGTCATCCTTCCCTCATGCTTCCTATTCTTCATTCTCGCCTTACCCTGCGAATTCGTTCCCATCCTCGGCTCTGTCTGCGGAGGGTCATCCTGGGAGAGTTTCTTGGGGGCCTCACGACAGTATTAAGGGATTGTTGAAGCCTTCTGGAGGCCTCCTGGGTTCCTTCTGGGGGCCTCTGGGCGCTTCCCCAGGCAACCCTGCTTCCAACCGCGGCCTCCCTGAACGACAGGGTCACGATTTGGAATGATTCGGGGGGGCGTCTTGGGGCCATCGTGGGCCGTCATGGGGCTCTCTTCGGGCCATCTGGGGGCCCTGTTGGGCCGTCTTGGGGCTCCTGATGAACTGCCTGGAAGCCCTCTTAGTCAAATCTGGTGCGATTCTACGGCCTCCTGGTCGGTCTCGGACGCCCGAAGGCAGAAGAACAGAGCATTCCCAAAATAATACACAAAACCCTAGGAAATCAATGTTGTTGTAAGCTTCGAATGCCTCTTGGGGGCCGTCTTTGGGTCGGCTTCGGGCGTCTGGTGGGTGTCTGGGGCCTCTGTGGGCTCTCGCGGGGCCGTTCGGCCGCCCTCTTGACCGACTTGAGCTAGTCGCCTAGGCCCAGCAGGGATTTCAGGAGGCCCAGAAAGCACAGGGGACCGTCTGCAAGGGCGTCCAAGGTGCCCCCGGGGCCAAGGATCTTGGGGGGGTCCCGTGAAGGGGGGGACGGGGTCGCAGGGTCCCAGATTATAAATAATACTGGGAAAAAGGAGATGTACATATCTACATGTATATATATGCATATATAAATATTTTTATATATACACACATATTACAAACATGCATGCATGCATACATAAATACAGACATTCCTGCGTACAAACATACAGACAGACAGACAGACAGACACACAGAAAGACAGACACAAACACAGACAGACAGGTAGCCAGACAGACAAGCATTTATACATACATACATGTATATAGATGCGTGTGTCAAATTAAGAATATATATATATATATATAACGCGTATATATATATGTATGTATACGTACGTACAGACACACATACATACATGCATGCGCACGTGCATGCATACATGCGTACATGCATACATGCATGCATACATACATTCATACATACACACACACTTACATACCGACATACATACATACATGCATACATGCTGACATGCATGCAAAGATTCCCACACACGTACATACATGCATACAGGCATGCATACATACACGCATGCATGCATACGTAAGTACGTATGTACATGCATAGATACCTACAGACATGAATGCATAAAGACATGCATACATACACATACAACCATGCCCACCTATATACCGATCTGCATTCATACATACATGCATTACACTTACATACCGGCATACATGCATACATACATACATACATACATACATACATGCATACACACAGACATACATGCATTCATTCATGCACGCACGCACGCATACATACATGTACGCATACCTACATACATTCATGCATACACATATGCATGCATACCTACATAAAGACAGACAAGCATGTATCTATCATATCTATATACATGCATGTACGGACAGGGGGAGGGGGAGAAAGATAAAGAAATCTATATAGAGAGAGAGGTCTGCACCTGGTTACGATAGCTTCGGACACAACGGACCCATGCACGCCCCAGGGCGGGCATTCCCCAGAAGAGCTGGCTGGATGTCAGACGCTGGCGGGCGACCCATCTGCTGTTCCGCCCCTTCTTCCTGTCGCCTCATGCAACCTCCCAGGTGGGAGGACACCGGCTGTAAACACACACACACACAGTCCCTGGCCGGGACCATCCTGGGTCCACGATCGGTCAAACGCCCTCCTGGCTTGGCCAGGGATGAGTGTCCATAATGTATGTATGTGTGTATGCATGTATGTGTGTAGGTCGGGAGGTAAGTAGGTAGGTAGTCAGTTAGGTAAGTAGATAAGTAGTTAAGTTAGTAAGTAGGTATGTAGGTAGGCAGGTAGATAGGTAAGTAAGCAAGCAAACAAGCACGCAAGTAAGTAAGCAAGTAAGTAAGTCAGCATTTAAGTAAGTAGTTAAGCAAGTAAGTGGATCAGTACGTCAATAAGTACGCAAGTAGGTAGGCAGGTAGGTAGGTAGGTAGGTATGCGTGTATGCATGCATAGATGGATAGCGAGTCTGGACCCAGGATAGGCCTGGCCAGGGCCAGTGTGGCTGAAGAGCCCTCGTCGCCCCACCAGGGCCGACGTGTGCTGTCGCCACTGCTCGCCTGGAACGATGTCTCATCGCCGGAGGAGTCCGCCGTGAGACTCTCGCCACCGCCGGTGGCCTGCAGCTTCGCGTCGACGCCGACCACCTCCACCTGCCGACGCGGCAGACGCCGCCGGCGCTGGGGGGGGGCGGAGGCCCTGCTCGGGAGCGGCGCAGCCCCCAGGAGACCGCCACTTACGCACCACGCCGATCCTGGTCAGGCCCCTCCTCCTCCTCCTCCTCCTCCTCCTCCTCCTCCTCCTCCTCCTCCTCCTCCTCCTCCTCCTACTCCTCGCTCCTCGCTCCTCGCTCCTCGCACCTCGCTCCTCGCTCCTTGCTCCTAGCTCCCCACTCCGCACTCCTCGCTCATCCGCCTCCTCCTCCTCCTCCACCACTTCTGCACCACGCCGATCCTGGTCAGGCCCATTCTCATTCTGGGCCCAGCATCGGTGTATACTAAAGACGAAGCTAGGACCAGGACAAACTCGGACCAAGACAAACAGGACCAGGACAACTCGGACCAGGATCTCTGAGATCGGGCGGTTCTGGAGGACGTATCAGGCGCCGCGGCAGTGCCGGAGCGATCTGGAAAGCTCTTGAACGACTTATCCCTGTCCTGAGCCCGCCCGATATACGCCCCAATGGACTGGACAGAAAGGCATATCGCAAATCACGGGCCAAAGATCGGCCTGGCCAGGATCGGTGAGGTGAGCAGTTGGTGACCCCCCGATTCTGGCTCACCCTCGCGTTCGCGCGGTTCCCTCGGAGAAGGAGGCGTTTCCAGCCCAGGCTGCGAAGCGCGGAGCTCGATTATCATAGCGCCCCAGTGAGTGATCCCACTCCTCCTCCTCCTCCTCCTCCTCCTCCTCCTCCTCCTCCTCCTCCTCCTCCTCCTCGTGATCCTCCTCCTCCTCCTCCTCCTCCTCCTCCTCCTCCAACTCCTCCTCATCATCCTCATCCTCATCCTCATCCTCGTCCTCCTCCTCCTCCTCCGCATCCTCATCATCATCATCATCATCATCATCATCATCATCATCACCACCACCACCACCTCCACCACCATCATCATCATCATCATCATCATCATCATCATCATCATCATCAGCAGCAGCAGCAACATCATCATCATCATCATCATCATCATCATCATCATCATCATCATCATCATCATCATCATCATCATCCTCATCCTCATCCTCATCATCATCACCGTCACCATCACCATCACCATCATCATCATCATCATCAGCAGCATCATCAGCATTCTCAGCAACAGCATCATATTCCTCCTCCTCTTTTCAATATGACTATTAGTATTGTTATTAGTACTATCAGTGTTATTAATATTATTATCAGCAGTGTAGTTTGAAGTATTACGATTCTTCTTAATACTACCACTAGTATCATCATCAACATCATCATCATCACGATCATCATCTTCATCATCAGCATCATCATCATAATCATCATCATCATCATCATCAGTGTCATCATCATCATCAGTGTCATCATCATCATCAGCATCATCTTCTTCTTCTTCTTCATCATCATCATCATCATCATCATCATCATCATCATTGTTTTCCTTCTGCTCCTCCTCCTGCACCTCCTCTTCCTCCTCATTCTCGTCCTCCTCCTCCTGCTCCTCCTCCTCCTCCGCATCCTCCTCCGCATCCTCCTCCTCGCTCCGTGCTCCTGGTTCCTCGCGCCTCGCTCCTCGCTCCTCGCTCCTCGCTCCTCGCCCCTCGCTACTCTATTCAAGCCTCTTCCGCCTTCTCATCCTTCTCCTCCTCCTCCTCCTCCTCCGCCTTCTCCTCCGCCTCCGCCTCCGCCTCCGCCTCTGCCTCCTCCTCCTCCTCCTCCTCCTCCTCCTCCCTCTCCTCTTCCTCCTCCTCCCCCCTCCTCCTCCTCCTCCTCCTCCTCCTCCTCCTCCTCCTCCTCCTCCTCCTCTCCTCCTCCTCCTCCTCCTCCCCTCCTCCTCCTCCTCCTCCTCCTCCTCCTCCTCCTCCACCCCTGTTCCTCATGCATAACTCCTCCCTGTCGCACTCCCAGACGTGTTGGTAGGGCGGGCTGCGCGATTCGCCTGTGCCTGCCTCACGGGTAATCTGAAGCTTGAAAACCGCAAGAACATCAAAAATTGTGATCGTTTGTTTCGACATGTGGCTCTCGCGCCGAGAACACTCGTCGTAGTAGCTCGCAACAACTTCAAGGATGGAGGGCGGGCGTTTCTCAAAATGAGGCTCTCGCCCTCGCGCATTGCACAATCATCCTAAAGTTTGCAACCGTTTGAAGGACGGAGGGCGGGTCCTTTCGAAATGTGGCTCTCGTCCTTGCGCGCGCGCAGATTCTTCTTAAGAGTTAGCAAGAGCTTCAAGGATGGAGGACGGCTCATGTTCAAAATGTGGTTCTCGCCTGAACACCGCACACCTTCGTTCTAAAAGTTTGCAACCGCTTCGAAGAATCGCATGGCTGAATTATCTGGACTGACATTATGGCACGATTTGGGATCGTCCGGATACAAGACTATCATGAATTCACGGTGTTCCCAGGGTTGATGTTCTCACACAGCTAAGGATTGCCAGGACGCAACAATCACATTGATTCGCGGTAATCACGTCCTGGGAATGGTGTTTCGGTACGATTGAAGATTACCAGACGCAGGCTTCCAATGGTGCGCTTCCCGCAATGAGAATGGGTTCTTGCAGGGGCATATGAAGAGGAAGCTTGGAGGGAGGGCTTGTTGCGACATCGTTGGTGCGTCTGGAATGTGCGCTGCTTCTCCTCCTCCACCTCCTCCTCGAGCGCCCATGCGTTGGCGCCCGGCTAGCCTCAATGCCGCCTTCGTTGGGCGAAGATTCCAGCCTAACTCAACCAGGCGGACCACCATCTAGGGCTGAGAAATCTACGAAATCGAAAATAAGAATCGCGGACTCTTTCCCACTGCGCAATCATATGACCCAAGCCGGCCACGGAACGAAACGCCAATGCGAGTCGAAACGACTGTGGCCAACATAGGCCCGCATAAAATCATCAGACCCCAGGAGCACAGAAATCATAGCCCCCAAGAAAGTCGTTGGCCACAGCGTGCGCATATTCGCGATCATGCGAAATCGAATCAAATATGAATCAAGCAGATACACAATTCGCCAGCGTGCGAAATGAAAAGAAATGCAAGCAAGGCTGATATGAATATTCGACCATTTGCGAAGAAAAAACATACGAAACAAAACTGATATGAAGCGGCAGCAGCTGTCTATACCAAGGCGTAACAGACCATCCTATCGACTGCCGGTTGATCTGCTCTCGCTTGCGCGGTCGCGGCACAAACCCACGCTTAGCCTTCTCGGCAACTCGCTTCTGCAATTCACCCTGTTAATCAAATATACGGCATCGCCCTGTACGCATCAAGCTGCTTGAAACTGCAGTCTTGGGCGATCTCTTTGTAGAAGCATCTGCCGGCATACAACGGCGCTGAACCCATCTGGCCCTGCAACCAAAGGAACGCATAGACTGCCTGCAAACACACAGCTCGAGCGCAACCCTAAGATCATTGCCTCCTGTCGTCTCCCACAAGATTGTCAAACAGCGATTTGGCGTCAACGACACTCACAATACTCGGATCCACAGAAACCGCACCGTCACTCTTGAGCATTGCAACTGCTGGATCCTCACGTTCTGGAATCGAAGTCCTTCGCCTCGAAACCGCATCAGAGTCACTCCGCGCCATCTCCTGCCATACAGGGCATGCCCATCCGGCCTCGGCCAACGCATCACTGAAACTAAAACTCCCCGCTGCCATGGCGCTGCCCACGACGCGCTTGATCTTGTGACTCGCCCAGCTGATGGTGCGGAACGGTGCATACTCATTATCATCCAATGCCTTCGCGGCAGCGCCCACTAGGAATCCGCCCTGCGAAGCTCCCGTCTCCTTGTCCGCGTCGAGACTGCCGTCGCTGCTGGCGACTCTGGCCTCGCCCGGCGGGACTGGCACGATACGTGGACCAAGAGCTGCGTCTGCCTTGAAACGTCGAGCTGCGAAGTTGGCGCCGGAAATATCCTTCATCACGGCACTACAAAATGCACTCTTTTAAAAAAAGCAGTTGCAGCCTCGTCCAGCCGCGCCTGTCTGGCAGCCCAACCAATGCCACCAATGACTGCACGAAGTTGACCTTTCTCTCCATATGATGGCTCAGCCTTTGGGTCTGCAAGTCGCCCTCGTTTGAGCTCGATCGGGTTGAGTTTCTCATATGTCGCTCCATGTCGATACGAAAACCGAAATCCTTTTCTTGAAAAAGCGCCTCTCTGCGCACGAATGCGGTCCATCTCGGTATAGGTTGTGCCAATGACCAAACTTGATCACGCCCTTGAGCTGATTCATCTTGTCAATGTGTTTTTTGTTGCCTCCAGACAATGCGTCGTCAACCTCTAAAACCACAATGCCCTGAACAATGCAGTCGTTGCTGCCGTTGTGATGGTTGTCGTTGAAGAGACAAGACAAACACGGATCGTACACGCTCATGCGATAGTCGAGCCTGCTAGCCTGCTACGCTGGTCGACCATCGCACTGCGCCAGGCGGCCATGCCACTGACAAGCCCACAAACTTCTCAATCCAATCGAATGAGACTTCCCAGCGGTACTCCAAGTGACTCCAGATATCCACCAGGCGGTGGCTCGGCGTAGAGTGACTTGGTCCTCTTGTTAGGGTCCCCTTGCAGGAATGCGGTAGTGACGTCACCGACATTGGCCTCGAACCTCCTCGACGATATCGCCTGCATGGCGATGTGAAGCGCAACCAATTGTGGCGTTGGACAACTCCGCTCGATCTCCATGATATCGGGGTACTTGAAACCATGTACCACCCATCTTGCCTTGGCTGCCACACCCTGCTCGGCCGGCTTCCACCGGAGTAGTATCCCGCAGGCGATGATGCGCTCGCCTTTGTCCTTCCTGATATTCTCGGCTTCGGCTGGCACAATGATAGTGACGGCCTTGATGCCAACAACTGCATTCCACTCCTTCGCAATGGCTGCAGTGAACTGTGGCCAGTCGTCATCGCTGATCGCGTTGTGCTTGAGCTCTGCCGCCTCGGACTTGGCCTTCATAATGTAGAAGTTACCTCCGTAAATTAGACAAGCCCACGAACCCTGAAAACTGAACGCTACCTGCATGTCATTGTTGAAACCAGTAACTGATCTCCACGGCCCACTATCCAAACGCCGGTAAATCCACACCTCGTCCATCGCGATGAAGTCGCTCTTCTCCGCGTCATTGTAGTTCGTGTAGGCGCCGTTCGTGAAGTCGCAAACCTCTATGAACCGTTCGTCGGGGTCCGGCTGCTGCCAGAAGACGTTCGGCGCGGCAAACCTGCAAAGGAAATCACGAACCACACCTTCCTGCATCTCCAGTCTACGGATGGATCGAGCGAACACGACGCAGCGAATCGAAGGAAATCACGAACCACACCTTCCTGCATCACCAGTCTGCGGACGGATCGAGCGAGCACGACACGGCGATTTGAGGGAAAGCGCGAACCACGCGCTCCCACACGACCGAAACCTACGTCGTCGCTACCTGCATCGCCGTTAGCCCGCCTACGGACGGGAGGAAGAAGGGTCGGAACGCTTCACGGCACACATGCCCAGCATCAGCATCATCATCAGCATCACCATCATCATCACCATCACCACCACCATCATCATCATCAGCAGCAGCAGCATCATCATCATCGTCATCATCAGCATCAGCATCATCATCACCATCATCATCACCACCACCACCATCATCATCATCATCATCAGCATTATCATCACCATCATCATCATCATCATCAGCATCATAATCATCATCATCATCATCAGCATCATCATCGTCATCATCATCGTCATCATCATCGTCATAATCATCATCATCATCATCATCATCATCATCATCATCATCATCATCATCATCATCATCAGATTCCTCCTCCTCATCCTCTTCGTCTTCTTCTTCCTCCTGCTCCTCCTCCTGCTCGAAGAAGGGTCGAGACGCTTCACAGCACACGTGCCCCGTCCTCACTCCTTGGGCTGGCGTTCGGGCCACGCCGTGGGCCCCAGGCGACTGCTCTGGGCGATCCACGCAGCGACGAGGCGCGACCGGTGGACAGCACGCCCGGGCCCGAAAGCCTCGGGGAGCCCACGAGGAGACCTCGAAGCCCGCGGACCTGTCCTCCACCCCTGGACAGGAGGGAAGGCGTGGAGCACGCTGCGGCATGGAGTGTCCCTGCGCTGCCTCCATCTCTCTCCCCCCCTCCCTGCCTCCATGCTGGTCCCTTCGGCCGCTTTCCCCTGTCTTCGTCCCCCAGCACCGCCCCAGCACCGTTCCACGCCGGTTCTGCGGAGGCGGGGGGGGACGAGGCTAGGGAGGACGAGGCGGGGGAGACGAGGGGAAGTAGGAGGAGGAGGAGGAGGAGGAGGAGGAGGAGGAGGAGAAGGATATGTTTTTTGACGTCCACGGCGGAGGAGGAGGAGGAGGCCCACTCCCCCCCCCAAGGAGGGACAAGGGGCCGGAATGCGCCGCAGCGTCGATGCCCCCTGCGCTGCCGCGAGAGAGGGGGGGAGCAGCGGAGGCGGGGGGGTCTGGGAGCCACGCCCCCTCCTCCTCCTCCTCCTCCTCCTCCTCCTCCTCCTCATCATCATCATCCTCATCATCATCATCATCATCATCATCATCATCATCATCATCATCATCATCATCACCACACCACATCATCATCATCATCATCATCATCATCATCATCATCATCATCATCATCATCATCATCATCATCATCATCATCATCATCATCATCATCATCATCATCATCATCCCCCCCCCGTGAGAGGGAGGGGGGGCAGACTCTGAGACCCGACGTCGCCCAAAAAATGCGCCACTACGAGGCCCAAGTGAGCCTCCAAGAACCCTCCACGAGGCCCCCAGGAGGCGCCGAGGAAGCCCCAAGAGTGCCCCAGAAGCTCCCAAGATGCCTCTGCCTCCTCCTCCTCCTCCTCCTCCTCCTCGTCCTCCTCCTTCTCCTCCTCCTCCTCCTCCTCATCATCATCATCATCATCATCATCCTCATCCTTTTTAACGTTGCTCGGACTGCATACTAGAGCACGCAGCGTTCTGAAATGAGATTGCAAAAAAAGCCGACTCAAGCCAAGCGCAAACAACAAATTACGCCTGGCTGGCTCAGCAGAGCAAAGAAAGGCGTGCGGCGGTAGAAAAGCAAAGAGCCCCCAGGGGCACCGAGTATGCGCCAGCCAGGCGGTGTGAGGGGAGAGAGACAGAACGAGCGAAACCATAGTCAACGAAGTATACCTTAGCGAATCGGACGAGCAAAATGAGAGGACGAGATACACGTGTAACAGTAGCCAAGCAGATTGGTGTAGTGCCTGGACTAGCTTGATACTCCAAGCTGAAAGTATATAAAACAATAAGCATTTCCCTTATCTGTCCAGGCACGCAGCTGCAAGTAAAGGAGTAACTAGAAAATAGCAACGCAGGCGACGTAAGGAATCAGCTAGGCCTGGTGGTACAATGGTGAGCCCGCCAACCGACCCTACTAGATCATATCCCCCATCCTCCTTCATTTAACGAGGCAAGCTGTAAGGAGCACGATCGGGAAAGAGTTCGAGAAAAGGTGAAATGCATATACTCCTTGATCGTAGATGATGCAGGTGCAAGTTGTAGCAGCTCTTGGGTTGCAGCCAAGGGTTTTAAGGCGGTTCACCCCAAATCTCCTTGGTCCCTGGACCCTCGTGCTTCTTGTAGGCTCTTCTCGGGTGAAGCACGAAGCCTCCTCGTCATCATCATCATCATCATCATCATCATCACCACCACCACCACCACCACCATCATCATCATCATCATCATCCTCATCATCCTCATCATCAGCATCATCATTATCATCATCATCATCATCATCCTCATCATCATCATCATCATCATCATCATCATCATCATCATCATCATCATCATCATCATCATCATCATCATCATCATCATCATCATCATCATCCATCCATCATCTCCTCCTCCTCCTCCTCCTCCTCCTCCTCCTCCTCCTCCTCCTCCTCCTCCTGCCCCCCCTCCTCCTCCTCCGCCGCCTCCGCCTCCTCCTCCTCCGCCTCATCCTCTTCCTCCTCCTCCTCCTCTCCTCCTCCTCTCCTCCTCCTCATCCGCCTCCGCCTCCTCAACCTCCTCCTCCTCCTCTCCTCCTCCTCCTCCGCCATGTTCCCTCCTCCTCCTCCGCCTCCTCCTCCTCATCATCATACATCGCCATGTTCCTCCCTCTCCTCCCTCCTCTCCTCCTCCTCCTCCTCCTCCTCCTCCTCCTCCTCCTCCTCCTCCTCCTCCTCCTCCTCCGGCGGCGCGCGCGGGTCTCCCGCGGGCCGGCGCTCTGTGGTCGGGAGCCGGCGCAACCCCCCCAACCCAAATGCGGCCCACCGCATCGGTGATGTACTGGCGATGCATCGTCGACGTCGGCGATGCATCGGCGACGTCGACGTGAAGCAAATCGGGCTCCACACCGAGCCACATCGCCGATGCATCGGCGAAGAGAGAGAGAGAGAGAGACTCTCTCTCTCTCTCGTGCGTGTGTCCGTCCCCACACACACACACACACGCGCGAGAGAGAAGCATGCAAAGTCGCCCTGGGCCCGAGTTTTTTAGGGCCCCCGGGGGCCCGATATACAGCGGCCCCCCGGGGGACCGAGATCGAAGAGAAACGCCGGGGTGGATAAAAAACAGAACAGATCGTCGGAGGTGTGGGGAGGAGGGTGCGATCTGTTTTTGCCCCTCCTCCCCAGATCTCCCTCCTCCCCCTACAGTCGGGGCGTTGACCTGAGGAACGATAAATCAGGAACGAGGCCCCTTTTTCCCATAAGTTAAACTCAGATGTTCCATGGAAAACCTCAGGAAGACCCAAGGAGCACTGTAAAACAACTAAGGAACACGGAGCCCCTCCCAAACGAAAAGGGTTCCTTCTTCAGCGGCCCGACTGTATCTCCCTCCTCCCCAGATCTCCCTTCTCCCCAGATCTCCGAGGGCACGCAGGGAGGAAGAGGAGGAGGAGGTCACCCGACCATAAGAGCGGCAAAGAATTGGGCTTACCCGACTCTCATTGCATGCCGAGGCAGGACTCCAGGGCTCCAGACGACGCAGGCTGAACAGGTGGAGATGGCATACGTACAGAGGCGTACGGCGGCAGCAAGGCTACGCGTTACCAAGACAGCCAGGAGCCAGCGAAAGGGGAAGGAGGAAAAGGAGGAAGATAGAGGAAGAAAAAAAAACACATTGCTGTAAACTGTCGGAGCTCCGCGCGGAGCTCTGAAAGTCGTGTTTATACCGGTATTAGTTATTGTTTTGTGTCGTAGTTCTTAGCACTACTACTGGTAGCATTCGTAGCATTACTACTCTTGCTAGCGTGATTCGTATTATCATGTTGTTCGGATTATTGTTCGTATTCATACTTAGTATTCTGAGTAGTGTTACTAGTATTAGCTTTCTTCCTCCTCGGGAGAGAGAGAGAGAGGGAGAGAGAGAGAGAGAGGAGAGGAAGAGGAGGACGAGGAGGAGGAAGAGAAGGAGCAGGAGGAGGAGGAGAAGGAGGAGGAGGAGGAGATGGCGGAGGCTGAGGCGGAGGCGGAG
>CAUYUJ010007132.1:40000-48756 GCA_963575745.1 Prorocentrum cordatum
AGAGGAGGAACGCGGGGCGGTCTTTGCAAAACGAGGACCCAAAACCACAGGATGGTTGAGAAATAATCCAAAAAAATTCGAACCTGTTCAAAAACAATCGAAAATCGTCCCCTGGCCAGTTTTTTGATTTGCTTGGGAGTATTCCTCCTGTAGAGGAACATACCCGACTTAAACATACGCACGGGAGGCGCACCGCGCCACGCCTGACCCTACGAGCGCGGGGCACCGCAGTCGGACACGGGACCCCCGGAGCCAGATCCAGCGCGAAGGCCTGGCGGTGGACTCAATCGAGAGAGCATCAAGCAGATCTCATCTCAGCACGAGCGCGCGGGAAGGGGCGGCAACGGCTTCCCTCCAAACCCCGCCGACCTCCACCGACCAACCTGCTCCTCCTCCTCCTCCTACTCCTCCTCCTCCTCCCCCTCCTCCTCCTCCTCCTCCTGCTCCTCTCATCCTCTGATCATCATCGTCAACACCACCACGATCATCATCATCATCATCATCATCATCATCATCATCATCATCATCATCATCATCATCATCATCATCATCATCATCATCATCATCATCATCATCATCACTCATCCTCATCACTCAGCATCATCATCATCATCATCATCGTCATCATCATCATCATCATCATCATCATCATCATCATCATCATCATCATCATCATCATCATCATCATCATCATCGTCAGCATCATCATCACCACCACCATCATCATCATCAGCATCAGCATCATCATCATCATCACCACCACCACCACCACCACCACCATCATCATCATCATCATCATCATCATCATCATCATCATCATCCCCAGACCCCCGACACATTGACGTACCACGTTGCCCCCCGAAGTCTCTACCTCTCTCCCAGGGCCAGCTTTCCGCCCCGAGTCGTCCTCTGACGCCCCCAGGGCCGCAGAAAAGCCCTCTCCCGGAAGCCGAAAAAGGGGAAACAAGCCCTCCGCCGTGACGACCCCTCCACGATGCCGGGAGGTCTGAGCCGACCACTTCCCTTCCGTTCCTTCTCTGGTTGCCGCGCGCGGAGAAGGTGAGGCGGAACACTGGGGGACCGGCTCAGGGAGGGAAACATCGAGCTGGAATCGGTGATACAGCGCCGATAGATCGGCGATAGGCCCTCGACAGCGAAGCCTCCCCCCCAACATTGCCCCTCTTGCTGCTTTCCGGTCATACAGTCGCGGCGTTGACCTAAGGAACCCTAAATAAGGAACGAGGCCCCTTTTTCCATGAGTTGAACTTCGCCTTCCCATCGAGCATGGAAGGAAAACCTTAGGCCAGGTGTGGAACAATGAAGGAACACCGAGCCCCTCCCCAACGAAAAGGTTCCTTTTTCAGCGCCGCGACTGTAACTCGGGTCCCCGACTCGGGGCGACCCGGGCACCTCCGGAACGCCCTCGGCGAGGCACAGCCGCTGGAAGGCAGCCTGAGGCTGGCCGCCGAGCACGAACGACAACGCCCGAATACCTCGAGCTCGGATCCCGCAGACCGAGGAGAGGGAGGAGGAGGAGGAGGAGGAGGAGGAGGAGGAGGAGGAGGAGGAGGAGGAAGGGAGGAGGAGGAGGAGGAGGAGGAGGAGGAGGAGGAGGAGGAGGAGGAGGTCGAGGAGGAGGAGGAGGAGGAGGGAGGAGAAGAGGGTCCCCAACTCGGGACGACCAGGGCACCTCCGGAACTCCCTCGGCAAAGGAACACAGCCGCCGGAAGGCAGCCTGGGGCCGGCAGGCCGCCGAGCACGAAGGACACCGCCCGAATGCCTCGAGCTCGGATCCCGCAGACCCGAGGAGGGAGGAGGAGGAGGAGGGAGGAGGGGGAGGAGGGGGAGGAGGGGAGGAGGAGGAGAGGGGAGAGGAGGAGGGGGGAGGAGGAGGCGGAGGAGGAGGAGGAGGGAGGAGGAGGAGGAGGAGGAGGGAGGAGGAGGAGAGGAGGAGGAGGAGGAAGGAGGAGGAGGAGGAGGAGGAGGAGGAGGAGGGAGGAGGAGGAGGAGGAGGAGGAGGAGGAGGAGGAGGAGGAGGGGGAGGGGGAGGAGGTCGAGGAGGAGGAGGGGGAGCTCCCCCCCCCCGCAAGGAGGGGTGCGCGCGCCTGTATGGGCATCGGGGTCTCCCACTTGTTGTCCGCGAGGCCCTGCGTGAGCCAGGCTGGAAGCACGCCCAGCTCCGTGAACCTCTCGGCAGGCGCGCGTGAGCGGCCCTGGGCAAGAGTGACTTTTGGCGCGCGGCTTCAAAGGGGCCACGATGGGGCCAAATCCAAGCGCCGATGCCACCGTGTCTTTCCACCGTCCACACCTTCTGACCTGCAGGTGGCCGATCCAATGACTCTCTCGAGGGCAAAAAAAACGGCATAAACGCAGACGTTCGGAACGCCGCGCCGACTTTTGGGATCTGGGCTGGACCCCCTCCCTGGCGCGGAGCGCGCCAGGAGCGGCGCCCGAGGCGACGCCAGGGGGGTCCAGCACAGATCTACAGAATCCGTACGGAGCTCCGAAAGCCTATGCTTATGCCGTTGTGTCCCTCGATAGGATCACTGAATGTGCCACCTTCCGGTCGAGAGGTATGGCAGGTGGAGGGTCGGGGCAGTGCTGGGGGGGACCTGGGGAGATCCCTGTGGGCCCGCAGCAAAAGGGTCCTCCAGCAAAGGGTCGCTCTCGCGCGTGGCCTAGCCCCAACTGAGGCGGCGGGATGGTGGGGCTCGGGCTGTGCATGGGGATGGAGACACAGTCGGGGCCTTGACCCAAGGAACCCAAAATAAGGAACGAGGCCCCTTTTTTCCATAAGTTAAACTTCGATTTCCGATCGAAAACATAAGGAAAACCTGAGGCAAGCTGCGAAACACTTAAGGAACGCGGAGCCCCTCCCCAACGAAAAGGGTTCCTTCTTCAGGGCCCCGACTGTAGGGACCTGTCGACCGATACTCCATGCTGGCGGGGGCATAGGGGGGGACTCCTGTGGGCCCGCAGCAAAGTTGGCGGCGCGCAAACGGGGGTAGGGGGAGGGAGGCAGGCTTCTTGGGGGGCTGCTTCTTAGAAGGCGCCTGCCCCACATCTGTCGACACGGCCCGCGCCCTCTAAGAAGCAGGGGGTGCTTCTAAGAAGCCCCACCGCATCCCCCCTACCCCCCTCTGCGCGTGGCCGAAAGAGAAGTCCCGCCAACATGGGGACGGGGAGCCCATACACCCGCCGGGTGCTGCCAGCCGCCGCTTCGCCCGAGACTTCCTCACAACTTACTCCAGAATTGTGCTCTGGCCCCCATGCTGGCTGCAGGGTTGGTCTGCACGGCCACGACTCCATGTGTTAATTAACGCACTCCAAGGTGCGCGCTTGGGGAAACCGAAAGGCACCGATGCCGCTGCTCCCCGAACCTCTCCCGGGGCGCGCTCTGACCAGAGTGCCGGAGCGAATCCCGCCGTGGCGACGAGGGCCACCCGGGAGGCCCAGAAGGGCGAAAACGAGGCAGGCCTAGCGGTAGGGGTACCTCTCCTCCATGTCCTCCTACAGGCGGGTTTCTGAAGAAAAATGAAAGAGATTGACATGAATGGTCAAAAAGAGTCCAACGAGTATGAAAAACCGTCCCCAGACTATTTCTTAAACAATTCTTGACTATTCCTCATGTAGCGACTTAAGCCTACACCACTCTGTCCGTCCTCATGTCGATCGTACCCTTGTGGATGCCACGACAATGGACACTCTAACAACCCTACCATTGAAATAAAGATGTGCTTAAAATGTTTAGAAACATCTTCTACAAATTTGTCGATCACGCTTTTAAGATAGCAAGAAGCATGCTTGACACATTTTTTTAGACGTCTGGAAATTTATTTGGCAACACGCTTCCTCTCCATTGATCGCCCTCCACCAATCGTACCGATCACGGAGCCCCCCCCCTTGGAGGAGCCGGCGGATCGGCGCCGGAGTGAGGCCGGGGGCGCCGGGGTCCGACTCGACCACCACGCCGAGGGCCTCGCACGCGGGCTAAGCCGGGCGCGGCCGCGCGGCCCATTGCGGGCGGGGGCAAAGGCGCGGCAGGGAAGGGAAGAGAGTCGGAACGGGGGAAAGCTGAGCCACGAGCCCTTGGCTGGCATTTTGGGGGGGTATCTTCTACAGGGAGGTACACGCACAGCGCTGGCATAGACTCTAAAGCGCCTAAAGATATTTCGGCGCTGGAGCCGAGCGGAGGGGGAACCCAAACGTCCTCGAGTCGTGGAAAAAAAAAAATCACGCCTGGAAGCGCTGGCCGTTTTTCCGGCCTCCGGGGGCCCTCGCGGGGCCTCGGGACGGCGAAGAAGCGATTCGAGATGAGAGAAACTAGTCTTGGAGGAAGGGTCGGGAATCAGTTCTGGGGACCCCGTAGTGGAAAAAACGAAGCGAAACATCACATTGAACCTGGGGATAGATCTGCGCCACGAAGATCTACACACCGATGTGGGCGCCGCGGCCACGCGCGGCGTCGGCACGACGCCAGGTGGGAGCGCGCGGGCCAGGCCAGCTCGCGCAGCGTTGAGAAGCTGGATTCGGGGATGGACAGGCCTCCCGTTCGCAAAACGTGGTTTAGTGAAGACGACCCGAGGCCCACACCTGGCGGGCGCGGGCCTGGAAAACAACGGCCGCGGCGCCCTCTCGAGAACCGAGAAACGACAATTCACTAATCGGCGTGTCACTGTTGGGGGGTTCTGTCCACCCCCGACGGATCCACCCCTAGGGCCAGTCGCGGGGGGAGAGGGGAGAGGGGGAAGAGGCAGGCTGGGTGCGCTCGCGCCACGCCTGCAGTCCTGGAGCCATTCCTCCCCTCCCCTCCCGTTGCGCCGCGCTGTTCTCTATCCGCGGGAGCGTGTCACGTGCCGACCTGGAACTCCCAACAAAAGACCCCGTCGTGTGATGCGCAATCGAAAGGAGGGAGCTCCGTACATCTGAGGAGGAGGAGGAGGAGGAGGAGGAGGAGGAGGAGGAGGTGGCGGGTGGGGAGGATGAGCAGGAGAGAAAGCAGGCGGAGGAGGAACGAGGAGGACGTGGAGGAAGAGCGGCAGCATGAGAACCAGGGCAGCGGAGGAGGGGACATGAGGGGGCGATAAAGATGAAAAATGGCTCGGATCCAGAAAAGTAGCCCGCGCTGAAGCGAGAGCGCCAATCTGAGCGGCGAGAGCAAAGCGCCGATCCGAAAATGAGGCTCACGCTGCAGCGGGAGCACTGTTTTGAAACACAGTCGGATTGAAAAAAATACGAGAAGAGTCACGTCACGTATTGAAATCCTGCGTGGGGAAATAAGCAACACATGGAGAGGGCCGAGCATCTTTTGGACAGGGCCAGAGGAGAGAGGAGTATTCATAGTGTGTAATTGTGGGAGGGGGGGAAATGAATACAGGGAGAAGCAGTGCGACAGTGCCCAGCCGAGGCCTCAAGCGAGGCAGAGACACCCTCCGGTCAGGCTTCCCGATGCCTTCAGGGAGAGCGGCGGTGTGAAAAAAACGCAAGCTCCGAGTGGTGATTTATGCTACGCCACCCGCCCTTGAGACCCAGGTACAACCCAAAGGGGGGGTTATGCGAATAGATTTTCAGTGGCTGAAAGACGGGGATCTTTGAAGTCCGGCGGTTCTAGCAAATGTGTCGGGCGTCGCGGCCGTTCCAGAGCGTTCTGGAACTGGAACGCTCCGAGAGCGTTCCAGAACGCCCTGGAGCGGTCTATCTCGATCCTACGACCACGACGACGACGCCGACGACGACGACGACGACGGCGACGACGACGACGACGACGGCGACGACGACAACGACGACGGCGGCGGCGACGACGGCGACGGCGGCGACGACGACGACGACGACGGCGGCGGCGACGACGGCGACGGCGGTGACGGCGACGGCGACGGCGACGGCGACGGCGACGGCGACGGCGACGACGACGACGACGACGACGACGAACATGCCCGACGGGCCCCAGGAGGGCCGCTGGCCTTCCCCCTGCCGCGCCGCGGCCCGTCGGAGCTCCGCCTCGCCAGGGCGGCCAGCTTCCCAAACCGTCGGACTGGGCGCCCGAGTTCTCCGGGCTAACTCGGGCTCGGGGTGACCCGGGCTTGGCTCCCCGAAAAGCGAGTCCGAGTTGGCCCTGACCCGAGTTACCCCTGATGACTCGAGGCTCTGGACCTTAGTGGGCCCTGGAAACGACAGGGCCGATTTTGTTACCGGTTCCGTTTTGCCGTTTTCTTGCCGGTTCCGACGCCGTTTTTGTTACCAGTTCCGTCGCCGTTTTTTGACCGGTTCCAGCTCTGGCTCCAATCCTGGAGCCGTTTTTGTTGCCGTTTCCGGTCGCCGTCTTTTTGCCGTCTCCATTTTCAAGGGACATTGTCTTGGAAACGGTGAAAAAACGGCCCTGCCGTTTCCGGGGCCCACTGAGCTCTGGACGCCCGACTTCTCCGGGGCAACTCGGGCCCGGGGCTACCCCTGATGACTCGGGGCTCTGCTCGGAGGCCTGGGAAGCTGGCCTTCCCGGGCGTCCCTTCCGTCGCTCCACGCCCGCGGCCTGGGCGCACGGAGGCAGGGGCCGAGAGAGCAGCAGCAGGGATCGGCGACGACGACGACGACGACGACGACGACGACGACGAGGACGACGACGGCGAGGACGACGACGACGACGACGGCGAGGACGACGACGACGACGGCGAGGACGACGACGACGACGACGACGACGACGACGACGACGACGACGACGGATCAGCGGCGGGGCGGCCCCGCCTCCCGAAGGGCGCTCGCCTCCTGCGGGTTGGCCTCGGCTGCGGGGCGCCCTCCCGACACAGCCGCTCCCGCGGAGGGCGCCGAACACGCACCCACACCAAGGCGGCGCGCACACAGAGATCTCCTCCTCCTTCTCCTCCTCCAGGACTAGGTCGGGCATGTCCTCCTACACGCGGGTGCTGGAAGGAAAATGGAAAACTGTCGCACGAAAAACAAAATGGTCCACAATGAACGAGAAAGCGTCCCCTGGCTGTTTTGCTTTGATTCCTGTTTGGCCATTCCTCCTCTAAGGAGGGACATGCCCGACTGGAGGGTAGGGGGAGGGGGGAAGGCTCCTCAGAGGGAGGCTGCTTCTTGGGAGGCGCGGGCCTGATATCCAGACACAGGGCCCGCGCCCTCGAAGAAGCACGGGGCGCTTCTGAGAAGCCCTCCTCCCCCCCTGCCCCCCTCTGCCCGCCGCCGGACACGGACCCTGGCCGGGCCCCTCTGCTGGTCCCAGGATGTGGGCGCGTGGACGCCTGCTGGGCGCCAAGGCTAGAGGGTGTGCACAACACCGATCGTGAGCGTTTTCTTTTTCGCGTTTTTCGGCTGTGGGCGGAAGGGGGAGGGTCCGACTCCGGACCTCTGCTTACTGCGACGGTTTGGAACCGTGCGTCCTCTGGGGGAGACCCCACCTGCTTAAAACAGGCGCCCAAAACAGCCGAGATCTACTCCATGGAGGGGGGTGGGGGGGGGCGAGGGCCTGCGCCGATCGGCAAAACAATGAACCAGAACACGATCACGTCCTGGGCCCATAAGAGGCCTGGCCAGGAGCGGCGCAGGTACACCATTGCCCAAGACATTTGTGAAGGTCGCAGCGCGGCAAGAGTCCGTCCAGCCCGCACGCGCGCTCGGCACGCCGGGCAACGGCGCCGCGAAAGCGCCAGGATGCAAGAGGAAGAAAAGGAAAGAGGCGGCCGCGAGAGATGGGACGCACAAAGACAGACCAGTGCATACGTTATCCTTGGAGGCACGCGGCCGACCCGAACGTACAGCACACCCATTTTGCAGTATGTCGCTTCCCGAGCGGCGTGGCCGGAGAGCGCCCGCCACAACGCATACACTGCAAGATTTCTCGGTGCGCGCGTCGCCCCAGTCCCCTGGGAGGGGGGGGGGGGGCGACGGACACATGGCATGAGTACAGTAGGGGCCCTTCCACAGGAAACCTTCCACAAGAAACCCAACCCTGAGACCCCAGGACGTCCATTGATTAGTGTTTGGGGACGTCACGCTCTCCATCGCAAAACCATCAAAACCCCAAAAAAACAGGGCACACTGGAGGCAAGCAGGGTGTTTCTTGGCATGAATCCCCACTGTCTGTTGGGGCGACGCCGAAGAGAGGGAGGACGGAAGGGGAGCGCGCTCACGTGGCGGGCACCGCCGCGGGGCGCCAGGGACGGCCGAGCTGGTGCTGTGCCCCTGACAGCGGGGACGGGGCAGCCATCGTTGCCCAGACATCCGACGTCCCGACCTGAGCGCCGATCAGAGAAATCCGCGCGGACCTCCGAGTTGTTATGTTCATGTCATCTTTCGTTCCCCTAGCACGGGCCCCCGACCTCTCGACCACCTCCCCGGGACCGGTTTTTCATTCGAAGTCGTTGTTTGACGCTCCCGAGGCCCAGTAAGGGCCCCCAGGGACCGAAACTGATGGAAAACCTTCCGCCATAATGGCTTCGAGGCACGAGAATGTCTGGGTATACAGTCAAACTGATAGGAAGGATGCGCGATAAGGATGCAAGCCCATTGGACGCCCATGTCGAAGCTTTTTTCGAGAGTGGTGTAGGATGGACCGAAGAGGCAAGGATGCAAGGGTGCCCTTGGGAAGGTTAACTACGCAGGGACCGACCGTCCCGGCTTTCCTATAGGCCTACCACGACACGCCCTCAGAACCAGAAAGGGTGTTCTAAGAACAAGAACGGTGCGCTGAGAACAGGAAACCGAAGTTTCAAAACGAGACAATCTCAGCCAGAAATGTTCCA